>CM077098.1:130950482-131327174 GCA_039513925.1 Platanthera zijinensis | reverse complement strand
ACAAAAAAACAAACATAATAAAAATAAATCTGTGTCCATGTCCCACACCACCAGCAACACCCCCCGTCCAATGTCCCCACTTCCCCCCCATCCCCCCCGCGTTTCCCCGTTCCCATTTCCACCCTGTCATTTCCAATTTGAACCATTTCAACCATCCAAAATAAAAAAAATTCCAAAAAAATTATCCCACCAAATTTTCGATTTGTTTTTAAAAAAAAAAATAACTAAAAAACCCTTAGTCCTCCTCTCCTATCTATATGTTGTGTTTAGTTGTGTTTTTTGTTTTTGTGAATGGTGGTGAACCACACAAAATGAAACAAAAAAAAAAAAAATGTTTTGAAGATTTCAGAGATTTCTTATTTTTGATTAAATTTTCTCTTGAAAATTTTCAAGAGATTTAAAAAAAAAAAAAAAAAAAAAATTTTAGTTCTTTTTTAAAAAAAAATTAAAAATTTCAGATGAAATTATCAGAGCAAGCCCTTTTCAATGTGAAAAAAAAAAAAAAATTAATTTATTTCCAGATGCGAAAAAATTTTATCTGAATTGTTAAGAAAAAAAAAAAGGACATGACGTACTTGGGCATTAGTGAGATTATGACAAAAGATAGGGCACAATGGCGAAAAACGATCCATATAGCCGACCCCACTATAGTGGGATAAAGGGTGAGTGTTGTTGTTATAGATGGAAATCATTTCATTATATGGTTCTAAATTTCAAAAACCATGTGGCTTGCCAAACAGAAAAATGTTCACAAACCAGTTCTTTCAAAGCCAACTGAAGAAAATGTTTTATACAAACTGGAATACTGATACAATCCCGGAGAGGAATTTGGCAAAGGGGAAGGGCCAGCAGAGATGAGGGAGAGGAAGGAGGAGGAGAATGAGACGAAAAACCTAGGGAGCAACCCTAAATTCTGTACCTCAAAAATATAATCAGAAAGAGTACAACGCAACCCTTTTATAGGCACGGGGGTACGATAACAAAAAGCTATGCGAATAAAATAAAGCGCACACATAAATTAAAGTAACACACAAACAATGCAAATAAAGTGATCTCGTCGGCGGCGAGTCTTCGGTCTCTCCCCTCCAGATGGGCCGTCATCGTCTCCCTCCGCGTGCAGGCTCGCCACGGCGTGTCGTCGGCGTGTGGCGTGTCGTCGGCATGTGCAACCACAACAATGTCGTCTGGAAAATATGCCGTGTCCCCAAGGCAGTACTCGGATGGGTGGCGACAGAAGTGCTCCTGGGGTAGCCACGTAGCTTCGGACACCAAACGTCCAGACCCCGCAACACGTACCTCCTGCGGGCCAGTCCCACTGAAGTTGGTAGCGACGATCAAGTAGTTAAATGGGTAGTACGACGCCAAATGCCGTCTTTCTTCAGGACCAGAGAGAGCTGGGCTGATGGCAATCCTGTCAGAAGCTTGATGACACCGGCGAGCGCAGTAGAAAGCTTTTGGTGGTCCGTCGGGAAAGGGAATGACGCGTCGGGCGGGACCGGGAGGCCCTCATCCCCGCGGAGAGGCCGGCGTTTGTGGTCCGTTGGATAGTACAGAGGGAGACCAGAGGAGAGGGGAGTCACCGTCGAGGCAACATGGATGGCCCCGTAGTGGAACTGCATGGTCATAAATCGCCCAATTGACGCGTACATCGCCGAGCGTGCGGTGCCAAGACACCATAAATGTCGTTGATACCACCTAGGTCGAATGCGTAGAAGTTTGCGTCACGGAATAGGACCCCACAAAAATAGGCACGACAATGCAACGGTCCTGAGTCGGTCGGCAGCGTCAATCGCCCAGGTTGACCGCAACATCCGGAGAGAAAAACTGAGGGAAGACGGAGATGCTGCACCAGGGTCTCAGAGATGAGGTTGTGACTTGCGTTGTTGTCCACCATAATGGATGACCGGATGATCCAGCAGTGTGCCCGAGAGCTGCATGGTCTACTGGTCGGCGATCCGCCCGTCGAGGCGCAGATAACTCCAACTGGTGGTACGTAGTTGCGGTAGAGTAGGGAGGGGTATTCCCACGCTGAGACTCAAGGGCCTCAAAGTCAGTCTGGGTAACCTTAGGGTCGACGTCGTTGATGATGGCGTAGAATCATCTCACAGAGTACTCATGGGTGGGGGAGTAGGGTTGGGCCCACCGAAAACATAGACCTTATTGCGAAGCTCATTGAAATCACTCTTTGAGATGCACTGAGGGTCGGTGGGCGGTCCGGCCGGTTCCCCCAAGGCGGCGGCCGCGGTGGAGCTGTGGGTAGTGGCCTCCAAGGCGGCGAGGCTTGTAGGTCGTAGGAGCAAGTAGCGGGGAAGGAGGTCGTCTTCCACCAGATGCGTCAAGTCCATGGCGTCGGAGACTGTGCGGGGGTGGGTGCAGGACGAGAGCATGACAGTACGAGCGAATATGTGGCAGTATGGACCCTTGCAGTGAATGAAAGCTCAAGTAATGATCGGGCAATATCTCGAAAAAGTGGAGACCAGGGCGGACGTACTTATCGAACGACATTTACAGTCGTCCAGGCCAGCCGTTTGACGGACACCGCAAAGACGCTTGATAGCGGAGGAGCCGAAGTAGCGGGTGTGTCACAACGCCGGATCATCTTCTGCTTGAGCTCGGGTCAGGAGAGGCACAGGTTGGATTGGCGGAGCCATCGAGCCCAGTGGAGGGCCAAGCTGTCCAGGCTGACTACAGTCATAGACACCTTGTCGTGCTCCAGTGTGTAGTTGTGGTTGAAATATTGCTCCGCTTTTGCGATCCAACCCATCGGGTCAACACCGACAAAGGAGAGAATGCCGAGAGAGAGAGGGCAGACCGGCCCGGGATGGACGGAGGAATAGTCTCGGGGGGTATGGGAGGCGACCCAACGCCGAGGAGAGAGCCGTCGTTCGAGGGTGAACTAGAGCCGGATGCAGCGAAAATGGCGGTGGACGCCTGGAGGGAGTCAATCTTGGCGTGGAGGGCAAGGAGGGAGGCGTGCATGGAGGCAATAAGTTACTCTTGAGCCTCCACGCGACGGGCAAGGGGTTCAGAGGCGGTATCTGAAGCGGGGTCACTGGAAGAACGAGTGTTTGGAGCCATGAGGATGAATAGGTCCAACGACGGTCGGAACGACGGTCGGAAGGAGCAGATCTGACTAAGATCGGCGGAAACAGCCGTTCGGCAACCTTCCTGCGACAGATCGGGAGAAGCGAAGAAGACTTGGCGGTCGGACGACCGCTTGGAGCGCCGCCCGCGCGGAAGATGTCACACGTGGAAGGAATGGCGGCCTTGGGCGTCGACAATGGCAAATCGGGCGACGTGGTAGACGATGGAGGCGTAGCGATCGAAGCAGCGCAGAACGGTCGCGCGCGACTGCGGAAACAACGTGGAACCAGACTGCGGAAACACCACAGAAGAGGAACTGCGGAACAACGCGGTATCCGAACGGCGGAATCGGCGGGGAAATGCAACCGAGGGCGATCTCGATCACCGGCGGCTAGATGGCGGGTGGTGAGGCAGGTCAAACCAAATTGATACGATCCTAGAGAGGAATCCAGCAAGGGAAAGGGCCGGCGGAGGTGAGGGAGAGGGATGAGAGACCGAGACGAAAAACCTAGAAAGTAACCCTAAATTCCATACAACCAAAAACATAATCAGAAAAAGTACAACGCAACCCTTTTATAGGCGTGGGGTGCGGATACGAAAAGCAGTGCAAATAAAATAAAGCGTACACATGAATGAAAATAACACAACACTGAAAATAAAATGATCACGTCGGCGGCGCGTCTTCGGTTTCTCCTCCAGACGGGCCCGTCATCATCTTCTTTCGCATGTCGGCTCGCCGCGACGTCTTGTCGGCGTGTGTATATCTCATTGGCATGCGCAACCGCAACCGATTCTCATGAAAATATTTTACCTAAATATTTGCGAGAGTAATGATGATGAATTTATTATATTGATTATATGTTTTGGAGATATTTTTTTCATACAAAAAATTTCATTTACGAAATTATTTACATTTATATTGTGAAATAGCAAGTATATATAGATCTTCCAAGTGCATGCAAATGCGAGAGAAGGCAGGAGCCTTTCTCCCGCCCATACGCAGTGCTATCCTAAAAACATTTCAGTGCCAAAGATGCCCTAATCACCTCAAATTTTCTCGAATGCATTTGCCACACCAACTAATAATACTAAATTCCCAAATTAGCCCTTAGGTTCCTACTGGACCGAGACCCCACGATGTCACGGTTTCGTAGCAGCCGTATCACGCACCATCTAACATTTACATAGTATTTTCTTCATAACATACTACGGATATTCCATTTTCATCAGGTTTTGAAGGTTTCTTGTTCGTTGCAATGACACGGTTATATCTACTATTACAGGAATCACAATGAAAGTTAAGATACTGAAATGGCACGGGGTTGCTTCTTGGACATGGGATGCGCAGGACGAAACCTGTGGCATCTGCCGAATGGCATTTGATGGATGCTGCCCCGACTGCAAGTTTCCCGGCGACGACTGCCCCTTGATCTGGGGCGCCTGCAACCACTCCTTCCACCTCCACTGCATACTAAAATGGGTCAACTCGCAGACCACACAGCCTCACTGTCCGATGTGCCGCCGAGAGTGGCAATTCAAAGCTTAGGTGATACTCGCCTTCTTCGAAGCTCTTTTAAGCGACCGTTAACGGTTTCTGCGCTTGATACTGATGACTGAATGCGCATTTTTTTTAAAAAAAATTACGGCTTCTGAGTTCAAGTTTAGGATGTTCTATGTTTGGAATGCGTGGACGCTGAATTCTTGTTGAAAGAGAATTTTAGTGATGGGAGGGAGTCTAATGAGTAATTATGGCTGCTTTGTCGGCTTGTTCTGTTTTAATTCTCCTTCTGGAGTCATTTGTGAACCATGGGGAGTCGGTCATTAGGGACTGGATATTTCATTAATCATTTGTGCAGTTATTAACATTTTTTTAAGGTTCTCTAATTACTTATAGCAAGTGATTAACACATGTTGCTCAAATGAATGAAGCTGTCATGGTCAATTGAATGCTTGAGGATGGAGATCAAGGTCGAGAAATATAGAGCGTTGGATTGTATGATTGGGGAAACAGGTCTGTTCTTATTTCTTTTATTGTATTCTGAAAGCCTTTAATTTGCTTGTATTTGTCATAATATAGTCCAAACTCCAAACTAGCATAGGCCATTATTTTTATTTTGTTGCAAAAACCAAAGAACACCCATGTAAAACACCACACCATATCATTATTAGATAAAATATATTTGAACGTAAAATTCATGGTAAAATAAGGGCCATATATAAATAAATCATCAAATAAATTTGCATGTAAACAAAGCAACAGGATGATCAGTATTGCTGCAGAGAGCACTCAGGCGGCATTTGCCCCTTGAACCTCGTAACATCCTTGCAGTAATCATAGATCATGAACTTGTTTCTTGCCCACATCATCCTCCCTTCCTCAGCATAACTCAGCTGTTCGTATGCCGGTGATGCCCACCAGTTGGCCGGAGTGTTGGCCGAGCACAGGGTGAGACTGGCCTGTCCGTGCCACCTGCACGCCCGGAGCCGAAGCTGCTGGAATCTGGCGATGAAGGGAGCGTAGGTCCAGTCTATCTTCACCAGCCCACCTCTGGTCGCCCAGTTGTCGGCGTTCCAGATGCTGGAGTAGAGCCTCATCGGCTGAGTGTTCGGGAATGGAATTCCGGCAGCAGCGTAGTTCCTAAATACTCTGATTGCGATCCCGTCGATAAGCCATCTGCGATATGACAAACTTGTTGATGAATTCCGAGTCATAATCAATTTTTTATCCAGCCTAGCCATATTTTAGACACTATTGAACTCAAAGCTGTCCAACTGACCCAAAGTCCTAGGCTCCGTTTGGGGGACTTATTTTCACGGTCAAGGGGTTACGACCGCATGAATCGGATCTTGATTAAGGTCCGGTTCATGCGGTCGTAACCGCTTGACCGGTAAAAATAAGTCCCCTCAAACGAAGGCCTAATCTGATCAGAATTCTATAGCCTATTCTTTTATCTGCGCTTAAAAATTTGAAGAGCTAGCCGGCTATGCAACTTACACAACTTGTGTTGGATTCCAGTGGATGGTGTAGTCGTGGAAATCAGCAGTGGGGTCAAACCAGGGATAGAACTGCTGCTCTCTGTTGCCCACACCCTGCGTGTAGATATTGGTGTGAATTATATAAGGCTGGCCCAACACGTTTCCGAGGAACTCAAAGTCAATCTCATCGTGTTTCGAGCCACCCGACGACATCTGCGAAAGTTTCAGCTGGTTGTTAGAATCGCAAACGATGGATGGTGAATGTGAAGATTTGAAATTTAGTTTGTTACATAGTAAGCTGTGACAGTTCCTGCTGAGTTGGCTGGAACGAGTTTGATGAGCATCTCTATACTTCCGAATAGAAACTGCTTCTTAGATTGAATCCCTGAGCCTGAGGCGAGTCATGCATGGTGTAAAATTAATATAGGATGAAGAAGAAGAAATGCAAAATTAATTAATTAATTATGCAGGATTTAATCAATATGTCGGTGTAAAAATACAATACCATTTGCTTGAGTTTTTGGATTGAATATGGGTTTGATCGCCTGTTTACTTGAACCAATCTCAATTTTCTCTGTTTTCACTCCCTACCAAGGGTGAGGTGGGTGTAGAGGTGGTTAGGCAGAGCAAGGGTCCGTAAAACGCTCGGATTAGCTTGGATAAAAGCACCATAGACACTAAATATGTGTTTGACATGACAACGGTTATGAGCGCCGACAATAAAAAAACAATTTTATGCATAGAAATAGATGATCGATATTTGTTAGGTGTGTTCGGGCTCTCAATCACGAATGATGATTCATAACCATAGCTTTCATGACCGTTACCTCCGTGCTGAACGGATCCTAATAGTTTCACAAAGTTCAACTCTTTGATGGATTTTACTCTTTATAGACACTAATACAATACATATCTTGCTTTGAAACACATGAAATATGGCTTAGTCTCGTATATATCACATTACAAAAATACATTTGGGCTTTAAGGCTCCCTTTGGGGCTGCGTTTTTGCTCCGATGATTTTGAACAAAAACGTCGCTATCATAAAATGTATGTTTGGTTGACAACGGTTATGACCTCCACAAATGAAAGAAAACTAGTTTTGAATATAAAAATGAATGAAATTTCAGGTCGGATGCTCACGTACAATGTTTCATAACCACCGCCTGAAATCACTACCTCCGCAGCCGCACCAAACTGAGCCCAAGTTATTTGCTATGCGAGTTGAACCACTAATAATATTATGCATATCAAATAACACATAATCTTACCTGAGAATTGGTTGAGCACGAGCGTGGCATCGTTGCCGTTGCGGGAGAAGGCGGAGTTGCTTGCTCCCCAGTTGAAGAATGTGCTCTTGGGGAAATTCGCCTGCACAAGACCTTCTTGCTCCCGTAGAGCCAAAGAAATTATGAAGGCAGCAAGAACTCTGAGGATCTTCATTGCCGCCTAACTCGAACTCAAAATGGTTAATTCAGTCCTCGTGAACTTCTTATATGAGCTAGTATATAAAGGGTGGTGTTAAAGGCACACCATTTTCGGCTATGTGCACACCCATCAAAAATATAATCCTTAATAATTTAGGTTTTCTAAACCCCACCCAACTAAATCCGAAGCAGCCCGCCTCCCCCTTTCCGATACGCGCCTTTTTGAACTGCGTCTTCTACGTGCATTTTTATGAAATGTGTTCAACATGAAAGTTGTAGATCTCGACGATATCTACAACTTTCATGTTGAACACTTTTTGATTTAAAGCCGTTTAGGCTCCCGATTTGGCCCCTGAAAAAAATCACGCGGAACACTTTGATTTGAAAAATCACGCGTGATTTTTTTCGAGGGCCAAATCGGGAGCCTAAACGGCTTTAAATCAAAAAGTGTTCAACATGAAAGTTGTAGATATCGTCGAGATCTACAACTTTCATGTTGAACACGTTACATAAAAATGTACGTAGAAGACGCGGTTCAAAAAGGCGCGTATTTCATTTTTAAAAAAAAACTATGCAATCATGGCAACGTCATCCTCCCCACAGCTCTTGTGGACATGTACTGCAGATGCAGGTGCGTTGAAGCAGCTTTGGAGGTGTTCCGTCGGGTTTCGAGCAAAGACGTCGTGTTTTGGAATGTGATGATCGGAGGGCTCGCGATGCACGGCCATGGCCGCCTTGCCGTCGATCTGCTTGCTCTGATGAAGGAGACGACAACGGCGCCCAACGAGTCCACATACATTGCAGCTATGTTTGCTCAGACTATGCACATAGTATTGGTGTGCACAAAGCCGAAGATGGTGTGATAAAATTCAATGGTGTACATAAAATTTCAATGGGTGCACGTAGTATTGGTGTGCACAAAGCCGAAGATGGTGTGCCTTTAACACCACCCTATATAAATGGCTTTATTTGGTCAGCATAGCTTGATTTGAAGTTTAACAAGCTTGCTTTTGAATATATCTATATATATATATATAACGTTAGGCGAAAACGCGTTGGGTTTCGCTGATGTTTCAACAGCTTGGTTTCAAAATAGTTTAAAATTTTCATTACTATTTGGTCTGGCCGAAGTTGTGCGCCTCATCATGGTTCAAGTTAATTAGTTTAAAGCAAGTGGAGAACTGAAATGCTTACTACGAGTATAGAATACTCTCAGGAGTTTTCTATTGATTTGAAAAATGATAAGCAAAATAACTGGGACAGGGCGGATCCAAGAATTTCAATAAAGGGGCGTCAGAAAAAAGAGGTGGAGAGATGATTGACAAGACGGGTAGAACAGGAGTCTGGGTCGCGACGGTGGTGTGGACAGGAGAGAAAAATGCTGGCCGCTGATGGGTCCACACGGTTTCTGTTAAATTTGTTGAAGTTGGAGTATAGTGTAGTGCGGGCAGTCTGATTGGGCAAACCGCACAGATCGCAGAGTCCGCGGCGGCCTGGCGGATAGCCTTTGGCGGATTGTCGGTCTCTCTTGCGATCTGGTTAAGCACGCACCCTAAGTTGAAATCGGGCGGTTAGACTTCTCTAACCGCGGCTGTGGCGGTTTAGTTGGTGAGACCGCACAGTCCGTTTGTAGCTTCAGGTTCTCTCGCTTGCAAGAAGGTTGGGGGTTAGTGCGGACTGTGGTGGCTATCCGCACAGTTTGCTGAAGCTTTCTCAGGCAGGTTGATAGCCGGAGTCCACTGGTGTTGTGACTTGGCCCCGTGTGACAAGTCCAGAGTTGTTGCCTAGCTCGCCGAGATCGTCTGTTGTGTGCACTGCTTCTAGAGCTCGTCAAATTCGTCTGTTGTGTGGACTGCTTCTAGAGCTCGCCGAGTTCGCCTATTGTGCGGACTGCTTCTAGGGCTTGCCGAGTCGCTTGTTGTGCGGACTGCTTCTAGAGCTCGCCGAGTTCGCTTGTTTGTGCAGACTGCGTCTTGAGCTCGGCAAGTTGACGGCTCGATCCTCATTCTAGTCGCTGGCTAAAGTATGCGCAGACTGGGAGCTGTGTCTGAGGCAGTGCGATCTGCTGGCGGTGTCCAGAAGACCGCCAGTGCTGTGTTCGACGTACTTGTTGGATTGGTGTTGGTCTTCTCAGCGTGGCGGACTGGTTCTATTCCGCTTTTGCGGATCGGTAGTTGTTTTTGCCTTTGCGGGCAGAGAGCGGTGTCCACATTTTTTTGCGGACAGTTTTCTTCAGCAGCGGACTGGTTCTATTCCGCTTTTGCGGATCGGTAGTTGTTTTTGCCTTTGCGGGCAGAGAGCGGTGTCCACATTTTTTTGCGGACAGTTTTCTTCAGCGGCGGACTGATATTTGTATCTGCACTTGTGCGGATACGTGATGCTAGCTGCAAGTTTGACGAGCGGTTGTCCTATCGCTATGGGTGGTGACGACACTCCTCCTCACACCTATAAATAGGAGTCCCCGGCTCGTCATGCACAACTAGAACAGTGAGAACTCAGGTCGTGTTTAAACTCGCGATTACGTTTTTGTAACCACTGTGACTAAGTGAAGTTGACTATGTGCAGACTGTGCGGCTAGTATCAGGCGACTAGACAACTAGTATAAATTTGGTGTGGAACAGTTCGCGGATAACTGCAGGTCGCAGTCTCTGCGACTTGAAGTCTCTTCCTCCGAGTTGTGGCTAAGTAGAGCAGTTCGTCCTGTCTATCAGCGAGTTCTGTTCTAGTCCTTCATCTTTCAATAACAAGTAGTCCGTGCGGCTAGTTGCGGTTAGGCGACCTCGACGGACTCAGCTTGCAGGTTGACGACTTGTGCGGTTACAGCTTGCTCTCCGTGCAGTTTACTTATTGTTGCAGTTTTTTGTTCCTTTGATTACATTGTGAATCATGTTTCACAATGTATACCTCGCTCTATAAAGAAATTTTTAATTTCAGTAGGAGACTCTTGTGCTGTTATTGTTACTGATTTCTACTTGACTTTAATTATGGTTAAGTGTTCCTGCGACCTTGTTAAAAGTAGCGAACAAACGACTAGAGCAGAGAATAAACGACTAGAAAACAAGTCGGAACTTTGAATAATTGAAATTTTATTATCCAAAAAGATATCATTTACAAAGGTATGTCCTCCCTTTTATAGAATGGAGGAGAGAGAGTAGAATACAAACTAACAATGTGGGACTAAAGCTATACAACAGATCTGGGCGGCTAGAATAAGAGACCGGAACAGGCCGCGCGGTTAGACAATGTTCTAACCGCTCGGCAATACCAGAACCAAGAGAGAGATGCGGTAGGAGACCGCTAGACCGGCCGGTTTCCAAGCCGCCGGAGATAAGCCGTCAGACCGCCGGATACCACACAGCAACAGTCTGGAAATCAACCCGCCAACCTCAATCCGCCAGACCGCCCGGTCAACAACCCGCCATGCTCAAACCGCCAGAACCGCCCGGTCTCATACTTCGACACTCCCCCTCAAGCTGGAGCATATATATCAATCATGCCCAGGTTGTCACAAATGTGGAAGAAGGAAGTAGAAACCGGCTTGGTGAAGATATCAGCCAACTCTTTGTCGGAGGTGACGAACGGAGTGCAAATCTGTTTCTTCAAGACCTCTTCTCGGATGAAATGGCAGTCGACCTCTATATGTTTCGTTCTCTCATGGAAGACCGGATTTTTGGATATGTATATAGCGGCTTTGTTGTCACAGAACATAGGCAGAGGATAGTTGTAGACCTCTCCTAGGTCAAGCATGAGAGCCCGCAACCATTTTAACTCACACGTGGTTGACGTCATACTCCGGTATTCGGCTTCTGCACTGGACCTTGAGACAACAGACTGCTTCTTGCTCTTCCAGCTCACAAGATTACCTCCAACAAATGTGCAAAAACTCGATGTAGATTTACGGTCACCTTTATCATCCTCATAGCTTGAGTCTGAGTAGGCTTCAACTCTCAGATGACCATGCTTCTGAAAGAGTAGCCCTTTCCCTAGTGCTGCTTTGACATACTCTAGTATCTTCAAGGCAGACTGAAGATGACATTCCCTGGGAGCTTGCATGAACTGACTGACCTTGCCTACAGCATAGGCGATGTCGGGTCTGGTCACCGTGAGATAAATGAGTTTGCCCACCAGACGTCTATACCTCGTGGCATCGGATATAAGAGGTGAGTCATTTGTCCATGTTTTGTCTTCTCCAGTGGCCATGGGATACCGGGCCGGTTTGGCCCCGGTCAATCCTGCCTCTTGTAGAAGATCAAGCGCATACTTCCGTTGGGAGAGAACCAACGAGTCGGGCTTCCGAGAGATTTCTATCCCCAAAAAATATTTCGGGGAGCCCATATCCTTCGTGACAAGGTGTTGACGGAGGTGTTTCTTTGTCAAGTCCACCCCAGCCTGGTCATCGCCGGTAAGAAGGATATCATCCACATACACCGCCAAAACCACAAGGCCTGATGTGGTTTTGCGAATAAACAATGAGTGATCGGCGGAACTTCTTGTAAAGCCAATTGCAGCCACAATGCCACTAAACTTGTCAAACCACGCCCGAGGGCTCTGCTTTAGGCCGTAGATGGCCTTCTTCAACTGGCATACTCGTGTCTCCCCCTGAGCAACATACCCTGGAGGTTGCTCCATATAGACGTCCTCCTGAAGATCCCCATACAGAAAAGCATTCTTGACATCAAGTTGAGAAATTTCCCACTCCTTGTTGACGGCCACAGAAAGAAGAACCCGGATGGTGTTGAGGCGAGCAACCGGAGAGAAAGTATCAAAATAGTCAACTCCATAAGTCTGAGTAAAGCCTTTGGCCACCAGTCGGGCCTTGTAACGATCCACAGTGCCGTCCGGGCGAAACTTCACAACGAACACCCAGCGGCAGCCAACCACATCAGTACCTATCGGTGGAGGAACAAGGGTCCAGGTACCTCTTTCAGTAAGAGTGGCAATTTCCTCATCCATGGCAGATTTCCAATGAGCAATAACAAGAGCCTCCTGGTAAGTGCGGGGAGTGGTAGTAGCCGAGATGGCCAAAGCAAAGCACCTGCGAGAGGGAGTAAGCCGATCATAGGAAACAACAGCCGCAAGCGGGTGTTGGGTACACGCTCGCACCCCTTTGCGAAGGGCAATGGGAAGATCCAGGTCGGCTTGTGCCTCAGGGACTGGAGCATCCGTGGCAGAGAAAGCTGGCCCGGGACTAGAGAGAGACGGCTACGGAGAAGAAGGAGGGGAGATAATAGGGAGAGGAGGAGACGGAGGAGGAGACGACATAAGAGGGGAGACGTCGACATGTGTGGAAGGCTCACATAGAGATGGTGGAGAGTCAGAGACAGCAGGAGGAGGTGAAGATGGGAAAGAAAAGTAGGATGCATTTTCAAAGAAGGTGACGTCTGCGGAAATAAACTGTTTGCGCAGAACGGGATCAAAGCAACAGTAGCCTTTTTGAGTTGTCGAGTAACCCAAAAAGACACATTTGGTGGAGCGGGGGGAAAGCTTGTCGCGAGTAGCAGACGGAGCATGCACAAAGGCCGTACACCCAAAGATACGGAGAGGAAGAGGAAAGGGTTCCTTGCTCGAGTAGAGAATGGAGAAGGGGGTCTTGCCGTGAAGAACAGAAGAGGGAATGCGATTGATGAGATAGCAGGCAAGAAGAACAGCATAGCCCCAGTAGGAGCAAGGCACCTGCATCTGTGTCATCAGAGTGCGAGCGATATCGAGGAGATGACGATTTTTACGTTCCGCCACCCCATTTTGTTGGGAGGTGTAAACACAGCTGGTCTGATGAATAAGACCATGTTGCATACAAAAAGATGAAAACTTATGACTGAGATATTCTTTAGCATTATCAGAGCGCAATACTTTAATAGAAATAGCAAACTGAGTTTTAATCATATTATAAAAAGATTGCCATACAGATAAGAGTTCAGAGCGGTCTTTTAATAGATACACCCAGGTACATCTGGAGAAATCATCAATAAAAGTTACAAAGTAAAAACTACCCCGACCAACGGTGGGAGTAGGAGCAGGACCCCAGATATCAGAATGAATGAGATCAAAAGGGCGGGAGGAACCACGGCCTTGCTTCTGCGGGAAGGAGGAGCGGTGATGCTTGCCAAGCTGACACGCATCACAGTTGAGCGGAGGACTGGTGTGAGGTAAGTGGGGAAGAAGATGACGAAGAATCCGAGGAGGAGGATGTCCAAGGCGAAGATGTCATTGAAGCAGATCAGTAGACGAGGAAGAGAAGGCGGACAGAGCAGAAACATTGTCGAGAAAGTAGAGGCCGCCGCTCTCAGTCCCAGTAGCAATCGTCCGTTGGGTCCTCGGGTCCTGAAAACAACAAGAAGTAGGAGTAAATAATACAGAGCACTGAAGTTGCTTGCATAAATTAGTAACTGAGAGTAAATTGCAAGGGAACTTCGGGACATAGAGAGTGTCCGCTAAGCGAAGCGAGGGAGTGACTTGAACCATGCCCGTTCCATGAACCGGGGAAGGCGAACCATCCGCAACGAGAACCGGGGGTAACCGATCATGCGTCTCTAGGAGAGAGAAGCAGTGAGGGTTTCCGGTCATGTGATTTGTAGCACCAGAGTCAATCAGCCATTTACCTTGGGTAACGACGTGTGCACTACCTGAGGTGGTGGCCACAGAAGCAGATGGCCGAGAGGAGGCGGAGGTTGAGGAAGAAGTATCACCGGAGGGACGAAGATGAGGATGTTTCTGCCAGCAGCGGTCAACAGAGTGGCCGGTACGACCACAGTGAGAGCAGAGGAACCTTGACGGACCGCGCGTGCCAGATTGGCTGCGACCACTATTGCCACCCCGCTGGACTTGGTGAGCATAGGAGTCCTGTGGAGGAGGGGAGGACAATAGAGGACGTTGGAGCAGTGAAGTAACAGCGGCGATGCGAGCCGCGGTGGCATCCAAGGTGGGAGACTCGGCTTCGCCCAAGATCTGCTGGCGGATCATATCAAAAGACTCAGGAAGCCGTAGAAGATTACAAACAATCAGGAGTTCCTGGAAGTGTTTGTGCTGCTCGGCTAAGTCCGCGGAGAAGGGGCGATTCTGGAGGATTTCGGCTCCAAGAGCCTGAACTTGCTGATAAGCCGCAGCAGGAGACATGGAAGGGCGAGCGAAGAGATCCGCGTAGAGAGTATAAATGCGGGATGTCTGGGCCCCCTTTGAGTAGAGAGCAGCAAGGTGAAGCCACGCGGTCTTGACCGTCTCATCATGGCGTATGACAGGAAGACATTCATCGGAGAGGCTGTTAGCCAACCACGTACGGACAAGCGCATCACTGGCATCCCAGTCATCAAATTCAGCAGAGTCAGAGGGAGGAGGTTCATCGGTGAGGTGATGACGTTTGCGCTGAGAGCGGAGAAGAAATGTGAAAGAGACGCTCCAATCCGGATAGTTGGAGCCAACAAGTTTAGAAACCGTGCCAAGGTTGCCAGAGGGAGTAGGAAGCGGCGCCGGAGTGGCGATAGGAGTGGTGGTGGTGGAGGTTTCAGAAAGGGCCATAGGAGAAAACTGCGAGAAGCCGCGCGGTTAGAATATAAGCCGTGCGGATAGAAAGAAGTAGAGCTGCGGCGGTCACGATGTTAGACACCAGCGGCCAGAGAAGCCACGACCAAGCCGCAGGTCCAAGACGGGGAAGAGGTTGAACGGCTAGAAGATAGACCGCGCGAACAGAAGGGGGGAACGAACAAGGCGAATAAAGCAGCAGGTCGCGACGAACAAGGAGATAGGTCGCTGCGACTGAAAGGCAGGACAAAGAGGACGCGCGGACAGGGCGCAAACAGCGAGAACAGGTCGCGAGAAGAATAGGCAAGAGGCGCGGACAGGGCGCACAGAATCAGGAGGAGAAGATCGATCCCTCTGATACCATGTTAAAAGTAGCGAACAAACGACTAGAGCAGAGAATAAACGACTAGAAAACAAGTCGGAACTTTGAATAATTGAAATTTTATTATCCAAAAAGATATCATTTACAAAGGTATGACCTCCCTTTTATAGAATGGAGGAGAGAGTAGAATACAAACTAACAATGTGGGACTAAAGCTATACAACAGATCTGGGCGGCTAGAATAAGAGACCGGAACAGGCCGCGCGGTTAGACAATGTTCTAACCGCTCGGCAATACCAGAACCAAGAGAGAGATGCGGTAGGAGACCGCTAGACCGGCCGGTTTCCAAGCCGCCGGAGATAAGCCGTCAGACCGCCGGATACCACACAGCAACAGTCTGGAAATCAACCCGCCAACCTCAATCCGCCAGACCGCCCGGTCAACAACCCGCCATGCTCAAACCGCCAGACCGCCCGGTCTCATACTTCGAGAGACCTCTTGCGACTTCTTTCATAAATTTTAACAGTTTCCCAAACAGGACTGAGCTCGATAGAAAGAGCAGTGGACGGCTCGAGAAGAAACGATAGACATGCGAAGTGTAGATGGCCCGGGACTCGAAAAAGGTCGTTTTTTCCCATGCGGCCAGTAAGGACGACACATACGAGTGAATGAGCGGATTCAATCAGGATCTTGTGAGGAGAGAGCAAGCGTCGTTGGTAGGGCGCCAAAACAGTAGATTGATGGAGGCTCAAGTTGTGGGTGGGGATGATGGCATGACGATATGACAAAACAAAACGATGAGTGTTGTTGTTTTCCCTTGACAAGTGTGCAGTTTACCAAATGGTTGTTTTTGTCGACGATAATAGGGATCATGGAGGTGCAGGAGACGGCGGATGTAGGGAACGAACACGTCGGCCATGCTTGAAGGCATCGACATGCTTGCCGGAGATGACCCAAATATTATTCTGCTCGTCTACTTTCGTAGATCCCACTGCATGGTTGGGGGAATCGAAGAAACGAGGCGGATAAAAAATGACAGTGGCTTCATAAAAGGGGGGCTAGACATCATCTTCCTCTTGCCAAATTTTTTTTGAAGACCTTCATCTTATCAGTGTCATTTCTCCTTCATACAGTCACCATTTTTGACGTGTAAGCAGTTAAATTTCATTGTCTCGACGAGAGGAATCCAAATCAACTACTAATTTTTCAAAATTCTTTGTGTGAGAGGGGGGGGGGGGGGGGGTTCGAGGCCCTGCACCCCCTCCATAAATCCTCCCCTAAACACACAAAACATAAGATTTACATGATTCATCACAAGAGGGCTACGTCAGTGAGCAGGAGCATGTTGCATAAGAAGAAGAACATCAGTGAGCAGGAGCATGTTGCATAAGAAAGAACAGAGACAGTTACAAGAGAGGAGGCGCTCAGAATCCCAAATTCTTGAATAAGAGGAGTTTTATATACAAACCTACAAAATGTCTATACGTGCAATGCCAATAGATGCACGGCCACAACATAATGACAGTCTTCGGAAACGCCCGGGGGATTTGGACTCGAGGTATATAAACAACAACAAACTCGCACCGACAGGCAGAACGGGAATGTGAATAGGACCTGGGGCGTTCAGCTGGGATGAGTGCAGCTAAGGCTCTGTTTGGGACAGCTTAGGATGATGAATAAGCCGCTAATTAAAAATTGATGGTTGAATAGAGATTTTATATAATCAATGATGAATAAGCAGTCGACTGTTTGGATAGTTTGTCCAAAAATGCTTATCTAAAATTTCATTCATTCATAAGGATTTGTTTGTTTGTACGCGTTTTTTTTATCCGTGCACGATTTTTTTGCATGGGGGCGATTTTTCGCTCGGACGTGTTTTTTCGCCCGTCACGATTTTTTTCGTCCAGTCAAGATTGTTTTTGCCCAAGCTGGTTTTTTTTCGCCCGGGCGTGATTTTTTCGCCAGATTGCGTTTTTTTGCTCGATCGCATTCTTTCGCCCGCTCGATTTTTTTCAACCGGGTGCATTTTTTTTATGTGGACGCAATTTTTTCGCCCGACCGCGGTTTTTTTCGCCCGGGCGCGTTTTTTTCGCTCGAGCGCGTTTTTTTCCGCCCAATCGCGGTTTTTTCGCTCGGTCGTGGTTTTTTCGTCCGGGCGCGTTTTTTTCGCCAAGGCGCATTTTTTTGTCGGGGCGCGTTTTTTTTCGCCCGAGCGCGATTTTTTCGACCGACCGTGTTTTTTGTCCCGGGCGCAATTTTTTCTCACAGGTGTGATTTTTTCCCCAGCAAAATTTTTTCAACCCGAGACACTTTTTTCGCAGGGAGAAAAACGAAAAAACGCGTCCGGATGAAAAAATCATGCCCGAGCGAAAAAAAGATGCTCAGGCAAAAAAATACGCGTCCGAGCGAAAAAATCGCTTCTTAGCGCACCTGGGTGAAAAAATCATTTTCGTGCGAAAAAATCGCTTCCGGGCGAAAAAATCGCCTCCGGGCGAAAAATTTGCGTTCGGGCGAAAAAATCGCGCCCGGGCGAAAAAATCGCGTCCGGGCGAAAAATTCGCGCCCGGGCGAAAAAATCACGCCCGGGCAAATTAATCGCGCCCGGGCGAAAAAATTGCGCACGGGCGAAAAAAACACGTCCGGGCGAAAAAACACGTCCGGGCGAAAAAACGCGGTCGGGCGAAAAAAACGCGCCCGGGTGAAAAAAGCGCGCCCGGGCGAAAAATACGCCCCCGGGCGAAAAATAACGCGCCCGGGCGAAAAAATAACGCGCCCGGGCGAAAAAATAACGCGCCCGGGCGAAAAAATAACGCGCCCGGACGAAAAAATAATGTGTCCGGGCGAAAAACTAACGCGCCCGGGTGAAAAAACGCGACCGGGCGAAAAAAAATGCGCCCGGACGAAAAAATGCGCCCGGACGAAAAGATGCGTCCGGACGAAAAAATTGCGCCCGGGCGAAAAATTTGCGCCCGGGCGAAAAATTCGAGTCTGGGCGAAAAATTCGAGCCCGGGCGAAAAATTCGCGTCCGAACGAAAAAATCACATCCGGAGAAAAAATCACTCATATGGCTTTTTTTAAGAAATAAGCGTTTATGAGTAATCGTAAGCTGGACCCGGATAGCTTATAAAAAATCAACTTATAATCTGTTTTAAAATAAGTGATTTTATATAAGCTGCACAAACAAACAGCTATAAAACAATTTTTGTGTTTTAAGTAGATATTATAGATCAGCATAAGTTGTCCCAAACAGAACCTAAGTGAGGGATTCCTCCACACGCGAATTGGACTGAATTGCTTGCATATATTTAAAATTGAAGAACTTAAAGATCACATAGCAGTTTATGTTTGATCTCAATGTAGCTACAAATAATAAATATAACCAATGAAAATTTCATTGGGCTCAGGCAGAGATTCAAAGATAATTGTTTTCACTGCAATCATCTTAGAACAAGATGCGAACAAGGGTAATATTTGGAACTAGACTTGGGCTGTGTTTGTTGCAAGTATTTTCTCCACCTCTGGTGTAATGCGCCCTGGGCAAGGCGTGCCCCCACGTTCCAGCAGAGCTCGAGTAAGTGGGATAGGAGGGCCCTAGGAGAAGGAACCCTAAGACAGGAATAGGGCGAAAACGCCTTACTATGTTCCGTCTTCTTGACACTTTTATTTTGTTTTCTCTAAACTTAGAACAACTATTAAACTCTATAAAGTTGCGGGCATGTACTCGTGCACAGACTATTATTATTTTCTTTTAATATGTGTACATTATGTTTGCTTCTAACATTGCTATTACAAAAACTCTATAGCAGCGAATCCTCGCAAACTTCTCACTACTACGTATCGAAAGTCTGCCCTTTTCCCCTGTAGTAGGTCGAGGCTTATGTCAGGGTTCTTTCCCCCAACAATTCTCCGAGACCACGTCTCTGAGGCCTCCCACTACCGCTGATCGAAGGTCTTCCCTTCTCAGACATAGTAGGTCGCGGGATCGCCATGGCCTGCTCCCTTCGCGTTCGCCCGCGGTTCGAAGGTCTGCCCTTCACCGTCTCTCGAGGACCACGTCCCTGCGGCCTCTCACTACCGCTAATCGAAGGTCTGCCCTTCTTCGCCATAGTAGGTTACGGTGTCGCCAAGGTCTGCCCCCTCGCGCTCGCCAGCGGTTCGAAGATATGCCATTCACCGTCTCTCCGGGACCATGTCCCTGCGGCCCCCCATTACCGCTGATCGAATGTCTGTCCTTCTCCGTCGTAGTAGGTCACGACGTCGCTAGGGCCTGCCCCCCTCACGCTCGCCAGTGCTTCGAATGTCTGCCCTTCATCGTCTCTTCGGGGACATGCCTCTGTGACCTCTTACTGACCCCGATCGAAGGTCCTCCCTTCTTCGCCTCAGTAGTTCTCGCATTTAGTCTAGTGACTCCAAGTACGAACTCTGCAAGCCCTGCACCCTTCAGCTCTGACACATGCTCGTCAGAGGACAGCATCTCCCTCTGCGCCTTCGCCGCTCAAAGCTGAGTCTCAAGGCCTAAGACCTCCTCCCGCGCCGCTTGTAACTGGGTTCCCAAGCCTGAAGTCTCCTCCTTCGAATACTTCAACATCTGGGCGGTCCTCTCCACCAAAGTCTTCTCCACGTCCAAAGCCGTGCATGCGTCCTCTAGCTCGGACTTCATCTCCGAACTAATCCGACGGAACCGCGCAATGTCCCGGTCATGTTCCTCCTTCAAGGAGGTTACTGCAATCTGCGCATGGGTCTCTATCTGCACAAAGAAAAGAACAAAATTAGCTTCTATCAGTGAGAAAAAATAAGGAAAAAGCCTTGGAATAAATCAAACCCTTATCGCATCGCTCATCGCCCTCAAGGAAGAGGACACCCGCGGAGCTACCGTACCAGCAGGCACCTGGGGAGCTGGGGAGGCAAGTATCTGCACCTCAGGAGTCGAACCATGGCAAGTATCAAAAGTAACCGCTGCCACCACCACGTTACGGTCACCAGGAGAGGCCGGCACCGCTTTCCTCTTACGACCCACTCCTTGAGAAGTCCCCGCTAACCGAACTGTGTCCACCGAGATACCACACCGCAGCAACCGCTTCTCCACCACGATATGCAACCCACACGCCCTCACGCATCGCACATGTGCCAATCTCATGAGCAGTACGCGCGGGTTTGCCCCCTTGCATGTGGGGGTTGCGTTTGTGTGCGCACACAACGTGCAACCAGCGCGGGTGTGCGCTGCGCACGCACGCCCCAGTGGTCGGGCGATCTCCCCTTATGCTCCATTCGCATACCTTTTTGGTCCCCGTTGCGCCTTCTCGTCCCGCTTCATTAGTTCCCACAATAAGACCATAGTCTAGCCAAAGGATGAAAGCCAAAACGCTCTTCTCGCTTCGATTCTAGCCCCGGTGGACTTTGGGTGGTAAATGATGGGATTGGCCCCAAATTATAGAGAAAAGTGGGCTGCAAGTGTCGGATTTCCCAGCCCCCACTTGCATAGTTGGAAGCTACGCGTGATAACTGCCCCACACATAATCCACACACCTGATCTGCGCGATAACTGCCATGTACGGGATTCAAACATCCGCGATCCCGTGCGCAGCCGTTAGTCGTGTTCAAAAAGCCCGATCAGGTCGGGTCGGGCTGATCGAGCCCGGGATTTTTGCCACCCGGGCTTGGCCCAGGCCCGGCTTGAGTTGGGCTCGGGTCCCCCTCTCGAGGAGGTGGCCTGCTAAGGCCCGCAAGACTGGCCCGAGCCGGGCCCAGGCTTGGTCGGGCTGATTTTTCTGTAGGCGGGATTTGATATGCCCGAAATAGATATACGTATTTAACGCAGGTGCACGTGTCAGGTCAAATTATAATAAATGAGTAAAGATCGTTCTCACGGAGAGGTGAAGAATCCAGTGCTTACAAATACCAGTTGTGTCTTTTCTCTAAATCCAAGTAAATCGAAATGATGATTCTAAAATATTAAAAACTGCAAATAAAACTAATAATTAAAATAAACTACGAATTTTAGAGAAAATATTTTGTTATCAGTTATGAGAGATAATCTTGTACCGTGATTTCTTATGCCTAGTGAGATGAATTTAAAAAGGTGTCTTCATGAATATGTGATGTGAAACGTCTTGCAACGATTTTAGGATAGGAGATCCGTACCTCTCGATATCGGTAATTCCTAGTCTCTATTTACCCTTATGTGAAACAAGTACTGCATAAATATTGAAAATTAATGTTGTTAACTGTTGTATTTGACACCTCACCGATCCGTGTGCCATCTTTATTACTAATCCGGGCTAAATCTATTTAGGAATATTATTTAGGAAGATTATTAATAGGAAAATATTATTATTAGATTGTGACATCTTATCAATCTGTGTGCCTCCATAATTTCTAATTTTGGAGGAGTCCTATATTTGGAATATCTTTATGAGGAAAAATAAGGCAATCTCCTTAATAGGAGATCATCTTCCTAATTTGATATTGGATCTTGATCCTATAAATAGGAGCCCGCCCTAGCCGTTTCATTCAAGCAATCAGAGAGAGAAATCCGTGAGAGCCATTAGAGGGAGCAGTGAGAGTTTCAGGCGGCTTCTTGTTCTGTCCAGCGGCAGCAGATAACTCCAGGCAGAAGCGACGATTTCAGGCTCCGGCGGCAACAGAGAGGCAGCGGCGTTCGGGCGATCCAGATGGATCGACATCTGGTCGGGCTCATCCCAGCGGTCGTCTGTGCAGTAGTGGATCCAGGCAGCGACAGCAGTTGTAGGAGGCGGAGAATCCAGGAGGAAGAAGACAGGGCGATATCGCCATGCGATATTGGCAGCGACAGCAGCGGCGACATCGGTCTTCTTCAGTTTTTGCTTTTCTCTTATTGTTTGACCGTGTTAACGGTCATTATTTGTAACTTGTAACCTCATTGATTATAATGGATCTTTTCCGGCGCGCTCTCCCCGTGGACGTAGGAGCCCATCTCCGAACCACGTATATTGTTTTGTTGTCTGTGTGTGTATTTGTGGAATCTCTTCTGTTTTATGATTTTGCGGCATTGAAATTGCTCAGCTTTATTCCGTTGCGCTACCGCGGTACTCGATCCGATTTCACAACAATTGGTATCAAAGGGAGGTTCCGCGGGGGTGATCGTCTGGACATTTCAGTTTTAGATCTGGGTCAACGGTAGGTGACGACATCGGTCCGCTCCCTATCTTCTCAGATCTGGTCCGTGAATATTATTCAGATTGTCAGTAGCTCTGCGAGCAAAACAATGGCAGCGAAATTTGAGATTCCAAAATACGATGACAAAATTGACTTTGGTCTGTGGCAGAAACGGATCAAAGCGGTACTTGTCCAACAAGGTATTCATAAGGCTCTCCTCGGAAAGGAGAAGTCCGGGAAGAAGGACGACGAGTGGAAGGAGTTAGATCTGAAGGCCATTAGCACAATTCAGCTGTGCTTGACCGATGAGGTTATGTATAACGTAGTCGACGCTGAGACTACGGTTAATTTGTGGACAAAATTGGAAGAGTTGTACATGTCCAAGTCGCTCACGAACAAGTTGTACGTGAAGAAGCAACTTTACAGCCTTAGTGTTGAAGCCAAAAATGACCCCAACGAATGTTCACGAACCAAAGTGCAGCCGACGCCTACTTCTCTCTTACCTCGACCCTTGACTGGCTGCTAAGGTCAAAAGACTGACCCAAAGCCTCAGCTGGGAGGTCCCACCGCACACCCGGAAGATCTCTGAGAGCTTCCCCTCCAAAGCCAAATGCTGGGCTGGGAGCTCCTCAGAAGGCACTAGAGTTGGAGAATAATGAAAGCCCTGCCTTCCAAAGAGCCCCTATGGGTCTTTTTATAGTCCTCCTTTGACCTGAAAATACTGAAATACCCCTGAGGGGTCTGCCAATAGCCAAATCCCGCTGTCATCCCAAGGGCATTTTGGTAATTTTACCTCGGGATAATATATTATAAAATAATCCCCTTTACGGGCGCCGGGCCCTACCACGTGGGCCCACTTGGCGAGAACCCTGGCCGTGAAGGCTCTCGCCGGACCCCCACCTGGGCCAACCCTGGCGAGACCCCTTGCCAGGGAGGTTCGCGCCCTTCACGGTCTTGAAATTACCGCGACTGAAGGCCTACTTGGGGCCTTCTCGCCTCCCCTGGGCGGGAGCTTGCCCTAAGGCGGAAGCTTCCGTGGTCGACGATCTCTCCTACCGAGAGCTCGAGTATCTGCTTTGGTTGGTCGACGATCTCTCCTACCGAGAGCTCGACTATCTGCTTTGGTTGGTCGACGATCTCTCCTGCCGAGAGCTCGACTATCTGCTTTGGTTGGTCGACGATCTCTCCTGCCGAGAGCTCGACTATCTGCTTTGGTTGGTCGACGATCTCTCCTGCCGAGAACTCGACTATCTGCCTGGGCCGGTCGACGATCTCTCCATCTTTTCCCTGCCCTTGGCGGGAGCTCCTACGGGACGAGAACTCCACAAATATGCCTTAGGGTTAACCCAAGGCTAACCTGAGGCTAGCCCAATTCCTCAGTGGTGTCTCCGGGTCCCACCCAGCGAATATGGGGTTGTACACAATCCCCGCTCTTTTCGAGCTAGCCCTGCGCTCGACAAGACAAGTCCAACCCCCGAAATATTCGCTGGACACGTGCCCGCCTACCGAGGGAATCTTCTGGGGGGCCCCACTGCGGCTATAAATATGCACTGATAGGCGTCCATACGCCCTGCCCTTGAAGTACGATTTTCCAGCTGAGCTCTCGCCTCAGGGATTTTTGCGCGAGCTTACCATGCATCCCAAACGTGCTGCCAAACCGCTTCCGCAAGACCTCCAAGACCGGTTAGCCGCTGCCCAAGCGCGGGCCTTGGCTAACTGTGCGGCGGTGGCTCCATGGTTAGCGAGAAAGACTTCAACCGTCGGGCCTTCCGAGCCGAAGAAGAAGGAAAAGAAAAGGGCGAAGGTGGTCCGGCGGGACCTTTCTCGCGAGAACAGGGATCCTCCTTCCCCCACTCCCAATCCTGCGGGGTATCCTTCTCTGCAGAAGGTAAGCCTTTCAACCGTTCCTATCGAGCTGATTGTGCACTAGATCCGATGGTTAAAGTAAGCTTTCGCAGGAATCCGCTCCTAACGATGACGCCGAGATCCCGCCAAGTTCTTCGAACCTGCCCGCTCATTCACCCAAGGACCAAACGCGGGTCTCGGAGAGGATTCCTCCGGCCAAAACCGGAACGACAGGTACGTTTTGCTACTGTCGATATGTCAACCCTGCCTTTTCTTTTCTGAACTATCTTCTCGCAGTGCCCGCTCCCGCCGACCCGGGCCTAACCGCCAGGGAAGTAGAAGCGAGAACCGTTGAAGTGCCTCCCGCGGTGGCCAATCCTATCTTGCAGGCGGGAGGGGCGGCTTCTGAACCTTCCGCTACTCTCAAGGATGCTGATCGTCCCTTGAGAGGAGACAACTCCCCTCATGCTTCCGGCCAGGCCGGGATCACCGTGCGCAAGCCATTTCGCCCGGGGCTGGGCAAGCCTCTCCACCTCCTCTACGGAACCAACGGAGGGGCTGGGCCTTCTCGTCCAACGTTGCTTGACGGTTCTCGCCCAACCGCAGGTATGCGAGACCTTTTAAAACCGTTGATCGCCATGCTTTAACCAAAATTCTCGCACGTTTCTTTCGCAGGTGACCCTGGCTTGCGGTCGGGAGTCAACGAGGAAGGAGAAGAAGAGGAAGAAGAAGAAGATGATGATGATGAAGAGTCCCCCCTCCCCTCGTCTGGCGAGATAGAAGAAACCTTGAACAGCGCTGGGAGCGCGAAGGGGAGAAGGAGGAAGATCTCGGTCATTTTGGCCAAGCTTATCCGGCGAGACCGTGCCCATACTGCCGCGGCGAAAGCATTCCGCGAATCCGTGGAGCAAAGGCTGGAGGCTCTGGAGCGGGATTTCTTCTTGGGCGAGACTGATTGCCCGGGAGGGCCTTCTGCCGAGTCTTCGCCAGGGAGGTGCATCTCGCAGATCCGGGATCACGCCAGGCGGATCAACCTTGGGTGTACCACCCTATCGTCCTACTTCAACCCGTTGGCGCCCCCAAGAACTAGGCGGCGAGAACGAGGACGATGGAGCTGGAAGCCCTATTAGCCTTCCCGCTCTGAATCTCAATGTACCTCTTTTATCAGTGTATCTCTTTTCATCGATGTATCTGTAATAAACATTACTGTTAATTAGGTTTATCCAGCTTGCGCTAGCGAGGATCTCGCTTCTACCCATGTCTCTCTTTTCTTTTTCTTTTTATTGCTCTGCGAGGCTTTTAAATCAAGACGCTTACACCAATCTAGGATGCTTGCGCCAATCTAGGAGGCTTGCGTCAATTTAGGAGGCTTGCGCCAATCTAGGAGGCTTGCGCCAATCCATATAGTCGCGTCGAAACCAGGAACGACCGTTGACCGCTGCCATCCCGAGGGGGAAAATCGAGGTGCCGTTAGCCCGGATTCTGACAGCTGTACTCCGCTGTCACTTTCTCTCTCTGTCGGATGGATTCATGATGATTACGATTCTCTATAAATAGAGAAGTCTACCAACCGCATTTACTTCTTCGATCCGGAACCTCAGCCTTCCTTCCTTGCTCTCGCGTTCTTGCTTCCGCTTCGACCTCTTTTCAGCTCTCGCTCTCACTCGCAAACCCACCATGCCTGGCGAGAACAAGGGTCGCGCCCACTGCGCGGAAGCTTTCCAAAAACATCTCTTCCCTTCCTGCAAGCTCACCCTCGACGAATATAACATGATCGTTGACCGCTACATCCCCGCCGGCTTCTCGGCGCGGAACCCGAGAAACCACGATAAGGTGAATACTCCGGAGCCGGGAGAACTCGCCATCCCCCTCGAGCATTTCGAGGTGGGCTTCCGCCTTCCCCTTTGGCCGGAGGTTCGGCTTGCTCTTCACTATTATGGGGTGGTTCCCGCCCAACTGAACCCGAACTCGGTCGCGATCCTTATAGCATTCATATATGCTATATGCGATCCGAGAGGATCGAGTTCAGTTTGCCCATCTTCCAGAAGCTATTCAACTTCCGCGCCAAGGGAGGGGTGGTTTTTTTCTCCGGACAACTGCTCGAGGTTACCGGTCTCGCCAACAAGCACCACCACTGGGGCGAGAAATTCGTTTATGTCAGCGGAGACTTCGGCAACGTCCCGCTTCAGCCCGTTCAGTACGAGGACGCTGCCTACAAGCCGCCTACTCTGGGATCGCGCGAGAGCGCAATCCTGGAATTCTTTGGGACCAAGGAGTTCGATGTTCCCTACCTTAGGCGAGACGTCGACTCCCTCCCACTCGTTCACTCGGGCGAAGGTATGGTCTCGCCTCGGATTCCCTCTTTTATCGAAGATCTTCTCGCGCTGAAGCGTTTTAACTTTGCAGGAGAGCGGGAGGTCCCTCTGCGCCAACCCTTCGCTGAAGGCCGGAGCGTCGAGGGTCTGGCCGCGGGAGGCTCCCTTGCGCTCGCGGAAGCTAGCGCCAGCGCTTGCCGAAACGATCCAGCCCCCCCTTTGCCGCCACCAGCCAAGAAGCGGAAGGTCACCCTTCCTCCTCTCCGAACGCTGAAGAGGCCAAAACCTTCTGCTCTCGAGAAGGGGAAGGCCCCGGCCGTCTCGCCTGTCCAACCCCTTCCCGCAGGCAGCTCCTTCGAAGCGATCCTCCAGAGGGCCAGCGAGATGGATGCCGCCGCCAAGAGCCGCGCCGAGACTTCCACCGGGAACCCACCGGCCGCAAGCGAGGCTGGGGGAGAAGTGCTTGCCGCCGAAACCTCCGCCCGAGCTCCGCCCCGGGAGGTGCCGAAAGGGCACAGGAACTTTGGCTTCGGCGTGAAGTACGTCGACGCGGAGGGGAAGCCTCAGATGGAATGGGACCCCGAGTCGAACTTAATCAAGGTTACGACGCTCCTTCCCAGCTGGGCGGAGGGGGAAGATGTGACTGGCGAGGCCTTCTCGCTTGGATACGACCTTTACAGCCGGGAGGATGCCAGCGTGTTTGACCAGATGTCCACCCGCCTTATAGCCTTCGATGCCATCCGGGCTCTATTGCGCGGGTTCGAGCTTGCGCATATGTGTGCGCGCCGAAGCATCACCCTTGACAAGAATTTCACCGATATGCGCAAGGCGAGGGAGGACGCGATGGCTCGAGCGCACACCGCGGGAGAAGAACTCGCGAAAGCTCAACAAGAGCTTGCGGATGCTCGACTGGCGCTGTCTCTACGCCCCGCGACTGAGGTAAGCGAGACCCTCCTGAACCTTTGCTTTCGTTTTTCAAAGTTACGATGGTGCGATGTTTCCAGACTGAACTCTTTTTTCACAGGATTCTGCCCAAGTCAAGGAGCTTCGCGCAGAGCTGGCCAACGCGCGCTGCGAGAGCGTCCTCTTGAGGGAACAGCTTTGCGCAGAGCTGGCGAAGGTCCCGCCTCCGGAGCTAGATGCGAGGTTGCGGAGTCGTTACCTCTCGGAGTACGACGTTGATAAGCTGCTGCAAGCCAACGCTCAGGCAACCGTCAAGCTGACGCTCGAGACGCTGCGAGACGTCAAGCTACTTCGGGAGGACGGCGCGACCATCGACGCTCGCCAACTTCTTCCTTGGCTCTATGATCCAGTTCCCAAACCTCCGGGCGCGCCGGACTCGCCTCCCTCAGACATCCCGAGGACTTCTACCGCCGTTGGCGAGACATCTGAAGAGAGCTCTGGCGATGGTTCAAGCGAGAGCACCAGCGGGAGTTACAGCGCGTCCCCCTAAGCTTCTTCTTTCTTTTTGTTTCTTTTGTAATGAGCGAGAGGCTCCAACTTTTTGTAATTAATTTTATGTAAAGTAATGTTTCATCTTTCATTTTCAGTGTGTGCTTGAAAGTATATTGTTCTGCCGAATGGCTTCCGCGCGAGCTTCCGCCGAGACCCTTAGTCTCTTTAGGATAACCTCTTAGAAACCCGTTAGGCGGGAACCTCGCGTCGTCAATTAAGTCGTCCTGCTCAGGTCCGTCGGGAGCCTCCTTTTGCGAGAACCCCTCCCCCCCATTGACCGAGGCCTTCACTGGCCTTTACTGGCCGAGACCTTTGAGCCGAGACCTTTGAGCCGAGACCTTTGAGCCGAGACCTTTGAGCCGAGACCTTTGAGCCGAGACCCTTACTGGCCGAGACCTCCAAATCGAGGCCTTTACTGGCTGAGACCTTTGAGCCGAGACCTTTGAGCCGAGACCCTTACTGGCCGAGACCTCCAAATCGAGGCCTTTACTGGCTGAGACCTTTGAGCCGAGACCTTTGAGCCGAGACCCTTACTGGCCGAGACCTCCAAATCGAGGCCTTTACTGGCTGAGACCTCTGAGCCAAGGCCTTTGGGGTCTTGCCTCCGGTCTAGGTCAGGGCCCTGCCCGCATATTTTCTCCAACCAATTAAACCCCCACCCCACCGGCGAGCCGTCGGACCTGCTAGCTTATATGAGAGCCTGCGCAGCGGGTCTACTGGGGTTCGAGCCGAGCTCGTGGTGTCGTAGAAACGGCTAAGAACAAAATATCACAAGAGCCAACCTTTCCCCCACAGGCGAGCCTTCGGACCTGCCAGCTTGATGAGAGCCTGCGCAGCGGGTCTACCTGGGGCCGAGCCGAGCTCGGGGTGTCAATGAATTGGCTAAGAACAAAGTATCGCAAGAGCCAACCTTTCCCCCACAGGCGAGCCTTCGGACCTGCCAGCTTGATGGGAGCCTGCGCAGCGGGTCTACCTGGGGCCGAGCCGAGCTCGGGGTATCGATGAAGTGGCTAAGAACAAAGTATCGCAAGAGCCAACCTTTCCCCCACAGGCGAGCCTTCGGACCTGCCAGCTTGATGGGAGCCTGCGCAGTGGGTCTACCTGGGGCCGAGCCGAGCTCGGGGTGTCGATGAAGTGGCTAAGAACAAAGTATCACAAGAGCCAACCTTTCCCCCACAGACGAGCCTTCGGACCTGCCAGCTTGATGGGAGCCTGCGCAGCGGGTCTATCTGGGGCCGAGCCGAGCTCGGGGTGTCGATGAAGTGGCTAAGAACAAAGTATCGCAAGAGCCAACCTTTCCCCCACAGGCGAGCCTTCGGACCTGCCAGCTTGATGGGAGCCTGCGCAGCGGGTCTACCTGGGGCCGAGCCGAGCTCGGGGTGTCGATGAAGTGGCTAAGAACAAAGTATCACAAGAGCCAACCTTTCCCCCACAGGCGAGCCTTCGGACCTGCCAGCTTGATGGGAGCCTGCGCAGCGGGTCTACCTGGGG
The DNA here is from genome assembly GCA_039513925.1 of Platanthera zijinensis. Lineage (NCBI taxonomy): Eukaryota > Viridiplantae > Streptophyta > Magnoliopsida > Asparagales > Orchidaceae > Platanthera > Platanthera zijinensis. The sequence goes on along the minus strand of CM077098.1, from coordinate 131,297,610 downwards.
CCGAGCCGAGCTCGGGGTGTCGATGAAGTGGCTAAGAACAAAGTATCGCAAGAGCCAACCTTTCCCCCACAGGCGAGCCTTCGGACCTGCCAGCTTGATGGGAGCCTGCGCAGCAGGTCTACCTGGGGCCGAGCCGAGCTCGGGGTGTCGATGAAGTGGCTAAGAACAAAGTATCGCAAGAGCCAACCTTTCCCCCACAGGCGAGCCTTCGGACCTGCCAGCTTGATGGGAGCCTGCGCAGCGGGTCTACCTGGGGCCGAGCCGAGCTCGGGGTGTCGATGAAGTGGCTAAGAACAAAGTATCGCAAGAGCCAACCTTTCCCCCACAGGCGAGCCTTCGGACCTGCCAGCTTGATGGGAGCCTGCGCAGCGGGTCTATCTGGGGCCGAGCCGAGCTCGGGGTGTCGATGAAGTGGCTAAGAACAAAGTATCGCAAGAGCCAACCTTTCCCCCACAGGCGAGCCTTCGGACCTGCCAGCTTGATGGGAGCCTGCGCAGCGGGTCTACCTGGGGCCGAGCCGAGCTCGGGGTGTCGATGAAGTGGCTAAGAACAAAGTATCGCAAGAGCCAACCTTTCCCCCACAGGCGAGCCTTCGGACCTGCCAGCTTGATGGGAGCCTGCGCAGCGGGTCTACCTGGGGCCGAGCCGAGCTCGGGGTGTCGATGAAGTGGCTAAGAACAAAGTATCGCAAGAGCCAACCTTTCCCCCACAGGCGAGCCTTCGGACCTGCCAGCTTGATGGGAGCCTGCGCAGCGGGTCTACCTGGGGCCGAGCCGAGCTCGGGGTGTCGATGAAGTGGCTAAGAACAAAGTATCGCAAGAGCCAACCTTTCCCCCACAGGCGAGCCTTCGGACCTGCCAGCTTGATGGGAGCCTGCGCAGCGGGTCTACCTGGGGCCGAGCCGAGCTCGGGGTGTTGATGAAGATTCCTTCAACCAGGCCTATTCCGTCATTGAGATGAGGAGTCATAGCCAGTTAAAACAAAAAACATAAAGATTGCATACTCAGAGATAGTCAACTTTCTGGAATAAACTTATTGAAAATGCAAAGGTTGTTTACAACATTATAATCCTTCTTTCCCTCTTACGGGTAGAAGCGCTTCAGATCGTCACCATTCCAGGTGTGACTCAAGGTCCTTCCCTCCGCATCCTGGAGGTAGTAACCTCCGTTAACCAGGGCCTTCTCTACTATATAAGGCCCTTCCCAGCTAGGGTTGAGCTTACCAACCGCGGCCGACCTTCCTGCAGCGTTGACCTTTTTCAGTACTAGATCCCCCTCGGCGAATTGCTTGACTCTGATGTGTTTATCGAAGTACCGAGCCATTCGCCATTTTACTTCCTCTTGCCTGATGGCGGCAACCTCCCGCAGCTCTTCCACCATATCTAATGAGAGGCGCAACCCCTCCTCATTCTCCAACCTCCAAGCTTCGCTTCCCTCAGCCGCGGCCGCAACCCTTGGGGACCGAACCTCGAATTCCACCGGGAGGATGATGCGCGATAATTAGATATACGAAATGCTACGCAAGTATACGTGTCGCGTCAAGTAATAAAGTAATGAGTAGAGTGTCGAATCCACAGGGACAATATTTTTACTTAAGCTTATGAGTACTAATAATATTCTTTTCCAATAAGTCAAGCAAACACTAATTTTGTAGAGAGATTAAAGAAAACTAACGTAAGTAGAATTTTAGTTTACTAAGAGAAAAACATAAACCAAACAAGCAAATTTAAATTCCGGAGATGGGGTATTAAAAAGAAATACGAGCTTTGTATATCGATCCTTACCCTTAGTTAGCCGTTGATTGAGAATACAAACGAATTTAGAATGATTAATATCTTGTGGAAATCCTAAACTTGCGACGAGCATCTATCGATTTCATCGTCGCGCTATGCATGTTTAGTGAGTAGCTTTAAATAAAGATACAAAAGTAAACACACGTATAAAAATGAGGATCTTAACTCCACAACTAGAATGATAGCGATACGCTAAATCATATGTAGCCAAATTAAATTCCCAAGACTTACGAACGCAGCTATCGCATATAGATCGCAGTAAGAAGCACAAGATGGTAATTTCTTAACGTCATCACTAAAGAGGGGAAAGAAATTTAAGATAAAAAACACATAAAAGTCATTTGTTCATGAAAGCATAAAGGCTAACAATGGATAGTTCACAACATACAAAGCCCGATGGAGGATTAGTTCCTCATAATCGGATACACAAGAGTTTTAAATGAGGATATAACAGCCATGTTAATACAAGAATTCAGATATGCAAACCCAACAATAGCCGAATATGTAAAGGGCCTGATTTCAGCAATTCTGCACTTTTCCTTTGACTCCTTGCTCCGAATCCTCCTTGCTCTCCCTCTTTTCCGCTCCGAATTGATGGGAATAATGCTCTCTGGTTTTCCGTTCAGGTTCTCTTCCTCTTCTCTGAATTCGTTCGGCCTTTTAAATGGGGTTGTCTTCCTCCATCATAACCGACTCCCATGAGGGCCTGCCCATTTTCGTATATGTAACCGCCCTCCTTAATGGGATTCCAATTTTAAATTTGTAACCGCCCTTCATTTGAATTCAAAAAGGCATCTCTTTTCTCCATTTTGACGGAGTATTTTGTATTTAAAAGAGGCTTTAATTCGCAGAAAACACGTTCGTTCCGGTTTTGTAACCGCCAGTTTGACTTTTTGACTATCAGCGTTCTGGACTTCCGTCAGCACTTTGTTGCAACAACTCAGTCTCTACAATAAACAGAACTAGTCAGATAATAAATAATCTGTTTTGAATTAACACAACTCGGTTGTGAACGACTTGTTGCAACAATATGTCTATATTAAAGGAACCGAGAAAGTTTTGTTTTGAAAACTTTCTTAGTTCTTTCTATGCAAATAACCTGACTTTATAAGTAAAACTTAAATAATATCAAAATCATGATTAAAACCATATTTATCCTGATTTTTGGATAATTTGCTACTAAAATGAAATGAAAGTTTATTAATAAGATGATGAAATAACTTCTTTTAGGGAAGTTATCACACCTCCATACTTGAACTTTTGCTAGTCCCTAGCAAAGAAGATTAATGTCATAGCAAATGAATGTTCAAAATTTGGCACAAACTAATTAGTAACCATATCAATCATGTCAATCAACCACTCTTTAATTAACTTGATAGAATATAAAGCTCAATTATGATTTCTGGTGAGTGTGTGCTATTCCGCAAAAGTGTTTATTTTCTTGCAACCTTTTCTTACTGACCTTCTTGCTATTCTTAGGCTAAGGCAGATACAAAAACCAGGGTTTAGACTTAGCCTCCACGAAAAATTTTTGGAGTTTAAAAGGGAGAAATAGTTTAAGAGCTGCATGAAATCGAGGTATTTGGCTTGAGTAGAGTTAAACGACTGTAATAGGAATAGAAGGCAAATAATCTCCTGGATTTGATTAATCAATTTAAGGGGTGTATCTTAGCAACTGACTCAATATTCTTCTTTTTATTATAAGCATAGTAGGGATCATTCCAAGAGTGTGTAAACACACTTAGGCCCATATCACTATGCCAATTTGTAATTTTCTTTTGGTTGCTTTATGCTTTTCTTTTGAGCCCATTAGTCATAGTAGGGATCATTCCAAGAGTGTGTAAACACACTTAGGCCCATATCACTATGCTACAATAATTTACACACCCAAAAATGAAAGATGATCCAGTCTTGGAGATTTTATGCTTAGAAAGGTAGGTATCAACAAAGATGTTAGACCAGTCTCAAGGATGTTGGAGGATTGAAAAGAAGGTTAACTTATTTATTTCTCCCCCTAACTTACCAATATTCTTAATCTTAGCATCTATCAAGACCTTAATTCTTATTTCTCCCTTAACCATTATTTGAACAACAATAAGGAAGCAGCAAGAATCCGTTGGTAATTGGTAAACTCAATAAGGAATCATGTGCACGGATTGAAATGCATCACAGAGCTCTATCATATCATGTTAAAATTGAAGGTCCAATTATTGGGATTGACACATTTACCAATTAATTAATATTTTGTGAAAGCATTCACTTAGCTAAACCACTAAGAGCAAGATCCGGGGGAGATAAACCCCATCACCTCCATACTTAAACCTTGCTAGACCCTAGCAAGAATTTCATCTATGGCCGTAAGTTTAGCAACAAAGTTATCAAGCAATCCAAAATACCAAAAATATAGACAACATGGTCACCCCTATTAAATTGATGTAAATATGATATTAAACATAGTAGCATAGATGGAACGAAATACTCCCCTTGTCCCGCATAATGCAGTCCTGATAGCGTGAAGATGTCCTTGTGCTTGCTGTTCTTTAAAGAGAGTCAAACATTCTGATCCAGATAATGATGCCCTGCAACTTACAGTTTCTTAAGCATATAATATGAGCACATTAGGATATACTCATAGTGACATCCAAATAAGTTTACATCAATTTCCTATTCATAAGTTGTTGCAACAACTTTGCAGTCCAAATGTAAATACAGGGAGTAACACAGCAATTAGCAGAATATCAAGGATTTGTTATACTAAGCCGGTTGTTGCTCAAGCAGATCATTCCGCAAGGTTTGAATTTTGATAATTAAACTCATACTAATGTGATCAGTCAGCGCATTAAAAACAATAGCAAGAAAAATATAATCATACATTCCAAAATATTCTGGAACTGAACCAAGCAGACATCCATAAAATATAAATTGCTAATGCTGGATAGGTAGCAGTCAGGATAGTTCATACTGACATCAAACGTGCAGGATAGTTTAAACCGAAATAAAAAGTGCGATAGGTCCCAAAAATTCATATAATCAAAAAGATAGCAATGTTTTGAAACTAGTATTATGAATTATGATTAAACTCCATCTTCATCCGTCCTGTCATCCGCATTGTCGCTGGCATCCTCATCATCGGTGATAGTCGGGTCTGAAATTCTTCCACGGGGATCTAAGAAATACCCATTCTTGTTGAAACGATTCTGCATAGGGTACGTGACTTCGTCAACCGGGAGCTTAGCCTTCTTCAGTAGCTTTACTTGGTTTCCATGTAGTCTGTCCAAGCGTGCTTCGAAATAAAGATGCTGAGCCTTTTGATAATTTTTGATGTACTCTATATTGTGTATGATGACGTACTTCTCATCTTCAGTAAATTCACTAGCAGGCGGCTTGATTGGGGTCTGAGGCTTTGCTGCGGCTTCAGTATGGTGGTCAGAGGTAGATGCTGCCTTTATGTTTGTTAATATAACTGCCTCTGTGATGTGTCGGCCCACCTTGCTTTCGACATCAATATCACCTGCCTCTACTCCAGCTTCCTTACATAATGCCGTGATAAGCGTTGGGAACCAAAGCTGCCTAACACTAGCCTCATTAATCTTAATCCTCAATTGTGCAGAAATGATTTTTCCTACGTTACTTCTTATCCCCGTAAAAATTTTAAACAGCAATGTGATGCGGGCTAGAGAAATTGTGCCAGCATGTTTGGTGGGCATCACACTTGCATTGAGAAAATACAGCCAAACCTTGGCTTCCCGACTTAGGCTGGTAGACTTCAGGGTATACATTCCCTTGTTCGTCCATTCGACAGTTGAATTATAGCAGATGATGTCAGCCATGTCCTCTGGAGAAACTGGAGCCCTCAATTCATCATCATCCTCTGGATCCAGCGCAGGGATTTTAAAGAATCTGTTGATCCTTGCCGCTGAGATATCAACTGGGCGATTTCGCACAAGCACAACGTTCGCCTCTGTCATTCGCGCATTGGCATAAAACTCATGGACCCATGCCGAAACTGCCGATGAACGTGGTTCACACAGCCTTTCCCATTTTAACTGGCGAATTTGAGCCATGTAACTCATACTAACCTCCCCTTCTGCTAACTTAAATCCCCTCTCATAAATAAAAGGGATAGTTCTTAATACCTGGGCGCGAATTCGGGCCTCTCGGTTGACAAATTGCCCCAAAATGTGCTTTGAATTCTTCTTTCGATCCTTATGCACTTTCCCAGTGGCGGTTTCATCTTCCTGCTCTGGCTCGTTTGCGTGAGTCTGCGGGTCTTCTTCTTTCTTACCGAAATCGACCTCCGGGCGGGATTCCTTTTCTTTGTTCTTACTCTTTTTCAGATGAAGGAGATTAGCCAGCACCTCCTGCTCTAGCTCATGTGCACGAAGACTTATATTGTCAATGTGATCATCGAATTCGACCACCGGGGGATTTACCTTGTCCTTTTTCTTGCTCCTTCCTTTTCGAAGATGAAGGAGTTTTGCTATAGGTTCATGTTCCACATTGCTTTCCTCCTCCATCTGCCTGATTGGCTCCTCCTCTTCCTCGTCGAAGATAAACTCACTCGGTCGCTTGACCAGTTCTTTTTTTCTTTGCCGTGTTTGTGAACCCGACGCCTCCGCCTGCACCTCTGCCTTGCCCGCTAACAGAGCGCCTCGCCTCGTCGTCGGCATCCTGTCTGCGGTGTAGTGGTCGGCCGACTCAACTGCACTCAGGATGATCGCTCTTTGCGCAAGACCTAACTTTCCTTCTAAAGCGATGAAGCAGAGGACGGGTTGAGTTATCTTGGGTAGTGGAAAGAAATACAGGGTTACCTAGAGAATCGTGGGGGGGGGGTAAAATCCGGGCTTTTCATCACAACATGCCCATTAAAAGCGGCTCTTGTCATAGCCAGAGATTAATTTCAAATGAAAGCAACTGTCAAATCAAGTGTCCGCAATATGGGGCTAGTCATTCTTGATTTCCCTCAAAAAAAAAGTGTTCTATCTTCGGCCGATTTGCTGCAACAACTTGCTTCCTAATAAACTTAATTTAAACAGAAGTACAACTTAATTTAATTTCCTAGAAGATAAGTGCATACAAAAATAATAATAATAAAAAAAACTTAATATTGAAAATTGGGTTGCCTCCCAATAAGCGCCTGAGTTTCAGTCCCGGCAGGACTCATCTTTCGCTTTAGTTGTTGAAAACATATGATGATTTCTCGAAACCATCCATACTGTTCATATAAACTTTCAGACGCTGCCCGTTCACCTTAAACTCTATTTTATTCTCCCGATTACAGATTGTGACGGCGCCATAAGGATGAACTTCTTTAATTACAAATGGCCCTGACCATCTGGATTTTAATTTGCCAGGGAATAATCTCAATCTTGAATTAAATAATAACACCAATTGTCCTGGTTGAAAATCTTTCTTCTTTAATTTAGAGTCATGCCATTTTTTCGTTTTTTCTTTATAAATTGCAGCGTTATCATAAGCATTCATTCGGGTTTCTTCCAACTCGTTTAGTTGATCCAATCGTTGTTTACCAGCAGTTGGAAAGTCATAATTCAGCTTTTTAATGGCCCAATACGCTTTATGTTCCAGCTCTACTGGCAGACGACACGCTTTTCCATAGATCAATTTATAGGGAGTTAACCCCAAGGGTGTCTTAAAAGCTGTTCTGTATGCCCATAAAGCATCATTGAGTTTATGGGACCAATCCTTTCTGCTTATATTCACTGTCTTTTCTAAAATTGTCTTGATTTCTCTGTTAGACAATTCAGCAAGCCCATTAGTTTGCGGGTGATACGCCAGTGCAATTTTGTGATTCACCCCATATTTCTTTAATAAGGATTTGAATTGTAAATTACAAAAATGGGAACCACCATCACTAATAATTGCTCTTGGCGTGCCAAATCTATTAAAAATATTTTTTAGAAATTTTAAGACAGTGGCCGCGTCATTTTTCTGTGTCGCTATTGCTTCAATCCATTTGGACACATAATCCACCGCTAGTAGGATGTAATAATTTCCATTTGAATTGACAAATGGTCCCATAAAATCAATTCCCCATACGTCGAAAATCTCAATTTCCATTATATTACTCAGAGGCATACTATCCCTTTTACCCATGTTTCCAGTTTTCTGGCAAGCATCACAATGCTTAACAAAATTCTGTGCATCCTTGAATAATGATGGCCAGAAGAAACCAGCTTCCAATATTTTTAGAGCAGTCTTATGTCCCATGAAATGTCCTCCATAGGGAGAGGCATGACATCTTTCCAATATGCTTGGTATTTCAACTTCAGGAATACATCGTCGTATGATTTGATCAGCACAATGCTTGAATACATAAGGTGTGTCCCAAAAATATGATTTCACTTGATGGAGAAATCTTTTCTTTTGCTGATAGTTCAAATCAGGTGGTAACACCCTACTGACAATAAAATTGACGATGTCAGCATACCAAGGTGAGCTATTTCCCGTGACTGCTAATAATGTTTCATCCGGAAAATTTTCTTTGATTTCGATTCCCATATTCTTCTCGTCATTTTGCTCCAGTCTAGATAGATGGTCTGCTACTGGATTCTCTGACCCTTTTCTATCTTTAATTTCCAGATTAAATTCTTGTAAAAGCAAAATCCATCTTATAAGCCTCGGTTTGGCATCTTTCTTGTCTACCAAGTATCTTATTGCAGCATGGTCAGTATAAACTATAACCTTAGAGTTGATCAAATAGGAGCGGAATTTATCGAATGCAAATACTACCGCCAATAATTCCTTTTCTGTTGTTGTATAGTTTATTTGGGCCTCATTTAAAGTTTTGCTTGCATAATAAATAGCATGGAAGATCTTGTTATGTGTTTGACCTAACACTGCTCCTAAAGCATAGTTGCTAGCATCGCACATTAAAACAAATGGTAAATTCCAATCAGGAGCTACTATGATAGGTGATGTTGTCAAACTTTTCTTTAGCGAGTTGAAAGATTCCAAACATGCTTGATCGAAGTTGAACGGAGTATCTTTTTCAAGGAGATGACTAAGAGGTTTAGATATTGCAGAAAAGTTTTTTATGAACCTCCTATAAAAACCTGCATGTCCTAGGAAACTCCTTATTCCTTTAATGTTTGAAGGAGGTAGCAGTTTCTCTATGACTTCGACTTTTGAGCGATCTACTTCTAAACCCTTATTGGAAATTTTGTGCCCAAGAACTATGCCTTCCCTTGCCATAAAATGGCACTTCTCCCAGTTTAAGATCAAATTAGTTTGCACACACCTTGCTAAAACCTTTTTTAAGCATTCTAAGCATTCATAAAATGATTTTCCAAATACAGAAAAATCATCCATAAAAATCTCAATACCCTCGTCCATCAAATCAGAAAAAATAGAAATCATACAACGCTGAAATGTAGCAGGAGCGTTACACAATCCAAATGGCATTTTTCGGAATGCAAAGGTACCATATGGGCATGTAAAAGTGGTCTTTTCTTGGTCTTCAGGGGCCACCATGATTTGGTTATAACCTGAATACCCGTCCAAGAAACAGAAGTACTCGTTCCCTGCTAACTTATCCAGCACTTGATCTATGAATGGCAAAGGGAAGTGATCTTTCCGAGTTGACTGATTTAATTTTCTATAATCCATGCATATACGCCAACCCGTCACTGTCCTAGTGGGAATCAATTCATTATTTTCATTTGTTACTACCGTCATCCCACCCTTTTTAGGCACACATTGGACAGGACTAACCCATTTGCTATCGGATATTGGATAAATTATCCCTGCATCTAACCATTTAATGATTTCTTTTTTAACAACCTCTTTCATTGGAGGGCTAAGTCTCCTTTGATGTTCGATAGACGTTTTTGCGTTATCTTCCAATAATATTTTATGCATACAAACAGTGGGACTAATGCCTTGGATGTCGGCAATAGTCCAACCCATAGCTCCTTTATATTGTTTTAGGACATCTAATAACTCTTTCTCGTTACCTTGCTCTAGCGAGGCATCAATAATCACCGGTAAGGTATTACTTTCTCCAAGAAAAGCATACTTTAGATTTGTAGGAAGAGGTTTTAATTCTAATAAAGGTGGTTCCTCAATGGATGGTTTCAAAATTTTAATTTCACTTGATCGTTCAAGTGCTTCAATAGTCCTAGAAGTTCTCCACTTTTCACTAGCATTAAAGATGTTAGCACACTCATCCATCTCTTCCACTTCATCCCACTCTTCATTATTAAGGATTGCATATAATGTTTTCTCCCAATTGTCATTCTTTTGGTACGCTTTTGATGGAATGTCCAATTTATCAATAGAGTGACATTCTTCTTTATCATTTGGGTGTTTCATTACCTTTAAGATGTTGAATGTTACTTCTTCTTCATTAACTCTCATTGTAAGTTCTCCCTTTTGGACATCAATTAGAGTTCTTCCTGTGGCTAGAAAGGGTCTACCAAGAATAATGGGCACATCCCTATCTTCTTCCATATCTAATACTACAAAGTCCGCAGGGAAAATAAACTTTTCGACTTTAACTAATACATCTTCCACAATCCCCTTTGGAAATGCTAAAGTCCGGTCAGCTAGTTGAAGAGTGAGCGAGGTAGGAGTTATGTCTCCTAGGCCTAGTGTTTTATAAATAGAAAGTGGCATTAGATTAATGCTAGCCCCTAGGTCACACAAAGCCCTACCCGCAAATTTCACTCCTATGGAGCATGGTATGGTGAAGCTTCCTGGGTCCTTTAATTTGGGTGGTAGCTTCTTTTGTAGTATAGCACTACATTCTTCCGTTAAAGCTACTATTTCTTTTTCAGCGAATTTTCTCTTTTTGGAGAGAATATCCTTCATGAATTTTACATAACTCGGCATCTGCTCCAAAGCCTCAGCAAAGGGGATATTTATGGTCAATTTTTTAAAGACTTCCATGAATTTCTGGAATTGCTTATCTAGCTTTGTTTTTGTAAGTCTTGAAGGAAACGGTGGTGGTGGGTAAATTTTTCTTCCTTCTTCAAGATCTATAACTTCTACCCCTTTTTCAATGTTGGAGTTTTCGCCGTCCTCTATTATGCTTTCTTTTTCTTTTCTTTCATCTTCCTTGAATTTTTCAAATAATAAATCTCCACCCGAAATTTTATTTCCACTTCTTAAAGTGACAGATTTACATTGATTTGTTGAGTCATCTTTCCTTGGATTTGGAATTGTTTCAGATGGTAGTGTTCCAACAGGTCTTAGATTTAGTGCATTTGCAATTTGTCCTATAGAAGTTTCTAAGGACCTAAGAGATGATTCTATTCCTACCACCCTCGCATCATTTTTCTGAAACATATCTAATATTAATTCATCTGGTAATTTTCTTAAATTTCCTTGGTTGTTGGGTGGATTTTGATTGAATCCTGGTGGATGATTAACATTTTGATTGTTTCTCCATGAAAAGTTTGGATGGTTTCTGAATTCAGGATTATATTGATTTGGTTGGAAATTTGGTCTTTGGCCACCTACATAATTAACTTCTTCCTGTACTTGATTCAATTGTTCAATTGTGAGAGAAGTGTTGGGATTAGGTAAGTGAATACTGCTAACGGATGGCATTACAATATTTTGACTCAAAGAGTCCAGTCGTTTATTTATCGTGTTAAATTGTGTTGCCATTTCCGCAGCTAACGAAGTGAATTGGTCAACCTGATGGACACCCATTATATTATTATTCCCTTGCCTCTCGAATGATTGATAATTGTTAGAGGTGAGGTCTTCTAAAATAGCATAAGCATCCTCCGGGTATTTTCTCATCAATGATCCCCCCGCAGCTCCATCGACTAAGATCATGGTAGCTGTTTGTAGTCCATTATAAAATGTGGAAACCTGCTGATGTTGTTCCAACCCGTGATGTGGACATCGCCTTAATAACTCTTTAAAACGCTCCCATGCGTCGTAAAGAGTTTCCCCATGGTTTTGCATGAAAGTGGTGATGTCTCTAATTAACTTTGCAGTTTTAGACGGAGGGAAATATTTATTTAAAAATTTCTCTACCAGTTGCTCCCATGTGGTTATGGAACCATGTGGTAACGAATTTAGCCAATCTTTAGCTTTTCCCTCCAATGAAAATGGAAATAACCTTAACTGGATTGCTTCATCAGTAGCCCCATTCACTTTAAACATGTCACATATTTCTAAGAATGTTCTTAGATGAGAATTTGCATCTTCATTGTTTAGACCCCCAAACTTATTATGTTGAACTAATTGCATAATGGTGGAGTCTATTTTGAAGTTGTTAGCCGTTATCGTAGGCCGAGCTATACTAAAGTGCAACCCTCCCCGATAAGGTGTATTATAATCACGGCATGTCATTCTAGGTGCATTTTGTTGGCCGTTTTGGTCAACTTGTCCATTAGGATCTACCTGACCGTCATTGTTGTTTCTATTGTTTTGTCCGTTGTCACCCATCTCAAAATTTGTAGTATTATGATTCCTTAAGACTCTTCTATTTTGCCTACAAGTTTTTTCGATTTCGGAATTTAAAGGCAAAATTTCTGTGTCTCGATATCTGGACATACAACGATGCACATAAATGAAATAAAAAAAAAACAATACTTGAACTCAGATTACTAAGAATTACTAATATCACAAGATAATTCTTAAGTAAAAAAAATTGTCCCCGGCAACGGCGCCAAAAACTTGATGCGCGATAATTAGATATACGAAATGCTACGCAAGTATACGTGTCGCGTCAAGTAATAAAGTAATGAGTAGAGTGTCGAATCCACAGGGACAATATTTTTACTTAAGCTTATGAGTACTAATAATATTCTTTTCCAATAAGTCAAGCAAACACTAATTTTGTAGAGAGATTAAAGAAAACTAACGTAAGTAGAATTTTAGTTTACTAAGAGAAAAACATAAACCAAACAAGCAAATTTAAATTCCGGAGATGGGGTATTAAAAAGAAATACGAGCTTTGTATATCGATCCTTACCCTTAGTTAGCCGTTGATTGAGAATACAAACGAATTTAGAATGATTAATATCTTGTGGAAATCCTAAACTTGCGACGAGCATCTATCGATTTCATCGTCGCGCTATGCATGTTTAGTGAGTAGCTTTAAATAAAGATACAAAAGTAAACACACGTATAAAAATGAGGATCTTAACTCCACAACTAGAATGATAGCGATACGCTAAATCATATGTAGCCAAATTAAATTCCCAAGACTTACGAACGCAGCTATCGCATATAGATCGCAGTAAGAAGCACAAGATGGTAATTTCTTAACGTCATCACTAAAGAGGGGAAAGAAATTTAAGATAAAAAACACATAAAAGTCATTTGTTCATGAAAGCATAAAGGCTAACAATGGATAGTTCACAACATACAAAGCCCGATGGAGGATTAGTTCCTCATAATCGGATACACAAGAGTTTTAAATGAGGATATAACAGCCATGTTAATACAAGAATTCAGATATGCAAACCCAACAATAGCCGAATATGTAAAGGGCCTGATTTCAGCAATTCTGCACTTTTCCTTTGACTCCTTGCTCCGAATCCTCCTTGCTCTCCCTCTTTTCCGCTCCGAATTGATGGGAATAATGCTCTCTGGTTTTCCGTTCAGGTTCTCTTCCTCTTCTCTGAATTCGTTCGGCCTTTTAAATGGGGTTGTCTTCCTCCATCATAACCGACTCCCATGAGGGCCTGCCCATTTTCGTATATGTAACCGCCCTCCTTAATGGGATTCCAATTTTAAATTTGTAACCGCCCTTCATTTGAATTCAAAAAGGCATCTCTTTTCTCCATTTTGACGGAGTATTTTGTATTTAAAAGAGGCTTTAATTCGCAGAAAACACGTTCGTTCCGGTTTTGTAACCGCCAGTTTGACTTTTTGACTATCAGCGTTCTGGACTTCCGTCAGCACTTTGTTGCAACAACTCAGTCTCTACAATAAACAGAACTAGTCAGATAATAAATAATCTGTTTTGAATTAACACAACTCGGTTGTGAACGACTTGTTGCAACAATATGTCTATATTAAAGGAACCGAGAAAGTTTTGTTTTGAAAACTTTCTTAGTTCTTTCTATGCAAATAACCTGACTTTATAAGTAAAACTTAAATAATATCAAAATCATGATTAAAACCATATTTATCCTGATTTTTGGATAATTTGCTACTAAAATGAAATGAAAGTTTATTAATAAGATGATGAAATAACTTCTTTTAGGGAAGTTATCAGAGGACAGCCTCACACCCATGAGAGAGCTTGAAGGGGGTCTCCCCTGTGGCCGTGTTCGGAGTCGTTCGCAAGGCCCACAGAACGGACGGGAGCTGTTCCACCCAGTTACTCTTCAGGTTCTCCACCTTCTTTTTGAGCAAGCTGACAATGATCTTGTTGGCCGCCTCCACCTGGTCATTGCTCCGAGGATGATGGACAGAGGCGAACCTGAGGTCAATCCCCAATTGGGTGCAGAAACTGATGAATTCTTCACTGGCAAACTGAGGACCGTTGTCTGTCACTATCGCTTGGGGCAACCCATGCCTGCAAACGATTTCCCCCCAAACGAAGTTCCTGATGACCTGGGAGGTTACCTTGGCTAACGGCTTGATCTCCAACCACTTGGAGAAGTAGTCAATCATAACTAAGAGGAATCTCCTCTGCCCGCTAGCTGGAGGAAAGGGTCCAACCAGGTCCATTCCCCAAATGGCGAAGGGCCATGGCGTCGTGATGCTTCGAAGCCTTTGGGTGGGCAAGAGCTGGAGGGGGGCATGTACTTGGCACTTCCGACACCTCCTTGCGAACTCAGCTGTATCCTTCCTCAAAGTCCGCCAGAAATATCCTTGCCTTATCACCCTTGCTTCCAATGTCCTTCCCCCTGAATGACTGCCGCATTCTCCAGAATGCACCTCTTCCAGGATCCCTGAGACTTCCTCCTCGGTCACGCATCTCGCGAGGAGTCCTGACAACATCTTCCGATGCAAGCTCCCTTCCAGCATCAGGTAATGGGCCGCCTTATGCCTGAAGCTCTTGGCATCCTTGACTTCTTCCGACAGTTCTCCTGTGGTCAAGAAGGTCACCAACGGATCTACCCATGAGGACCGCCGATTCACCTCCATCACCTCCCCTTCTTCAATGGCTGGCCGAAATAGTTCGGTTAGGGTACCTCCACCCCGAGGCCCGAACTTTGCCAATCGGTCAGCTGCCATGCTTTCCTTCCTGGGAACATGTTGAATAGAAAAAGAACGGAAACCTCCAATGATAGTTCTTACCTTTGATAGATATCTTGCGAGGGTAGGCTCCCGGGCCTCGAACTCCCCTCGGATCTGCGATGCCACCACCATTGAGTCTGTGAAGGCCTCCACATCCTGAATTTCCAACTCCTTTGCCAGTCGGAGACCGGCTATCACGGCCTCGTACTCTGCCTGATTATTGGTTACAGGGAAGTGGAAAGCCACTGCTTGTTCTATGGTAACCCCTTGGGGACTTACCAGTACCATACCTCCTCCCAGGGAGTGCCTTCCCGAGGCTCCATCGACCATCATCTTCCATGCTTCCGACGGCCTCGGCTCTTCTTCCTCGGCCTCAGTGACATAATCCGCCAAAAAGTCCGCCACGGCTTGGGCTTTGATGGAGAGCCTTGGGACGAAAGAAATGTCAAACTCGCTTAGCTCGATGGACCACTTTGCCCACTTTCCTGAATGCTCCACCCCCTCAAAGACCTTGCGAAGAGGATGGTCGGTTACCACCCTAATCGAGTGCGCCTGAAAGTAAGGGCGAAGCTTCCTAGCTGAGATGACCAAAGCATACGCTAGCTTCTCCAGGATGGGGTATCGGATCTCCGCCTTTTTTAAGATTCGGCTTACATAATAGACGGGCAACTGTTTCTTCCCCTCCTCCCTAACCAAGACGGAGCTCACTGCCTCTACCCCCACTCCGAGATACAAGGCTAGGTCTTCCCCTTCCTTCGGGCTTTGAAGTAACGGAGCTTGGGAGAGTTGCCTCTTCAGCCCCTGGAATGCCTCTTCACATTCGGCCGTCCATTCAAACACTTGGTTACCACGAAGTACTTTAAAGAAAGAGGAACACCTATCCCCTGACCGAGAGAGGAACCTGCTTAGCCCGGCCAACTTCCCGGTCAAGCGCTGGACTTCCTTGGCACTGCGAGGTGATTCCAGGTATAGAATAGCCTTAACCTTATCGGGGTTAGGTTCTACCCCCGCGGGAGTCAAGAGGTGCCTGAGGAATTTCCCGCGACTAGCCCCGAAGACGCACTTCAAGGGATTCAACCTCATCTTGAACCTTCGCAGGGTGGCAAACGTTTCCTCCAAGTCCTGCAGGTGGGAATCAACACACTTGCTTTTGACCATGAGGTCGTCCACGTAGACCTCCAGGTTCCTTCCCCTTTGATCTCGAAAGATTCGATCCATCATGCGTTGGTACGTTGCCCCTGCGTTCTTCAACCCGAAGGGCATCATCTTATAGCTGAAGCATCCCTCTCTTGTGATGAAGGAAACATCCTTGACATCAGGAGGGTGCATCCGGATCTGATGGTAACCTGAAAATGCATCTAAAAAACTCATAAGAGAAAAACCGACGGCTGAGTCAACCAGCGCGTCGATTCGAGGCAAGGGGTAGCAATCCTTGGGACATGATTTATTTAATAAAGAAAAATCAATACACATGCGCCATTTTCCTCCTCCCTTCTTGACCATTACCACGTTGGAGATCCAGCCTGGATACTGGATCTCGGAGATGAAGCCTGCGTCCAGGAGCTTTTTGACCTCCTCTCGGATGGGGGCTTCTAGCTTGGTGGCGATGGCCCTCATCTTTTGGCGTATGGGGCGGGCTCTGGGATCCAGGTTCAAGCGATGACAGGCCACGTCCGCGTCAATGCCTGGCATGTCTGCCGCGTTCCAAGCGAAGATGTCGACGTTGCTTTGGATGCAGGCTCGCATCCGCTCCTGATCCTCGAGGCTCAAGCCTCCGCTGATCCGAATCCTTTGCACCTCCCCCGCTCTTGTAAGCACCTCCATCTCCACCACTTCTTCGGCCGGCTCCAGCCCCGACCGCTCCCAACTTACCCTTGCCTCTTCCTGCTCAAACTCGAGCTCCTCTCCCCCAACCTCAACAACTTCCATCGCCTCCTCCAGGCTCTCCTCCTGCCTCTGCTCTTCTTCATCCATCACTACTCTCGCCTCTTCTAGGCTGATCTCCTCCACCTCTGCCATCTCCTCAACAACCTCCATCGCCTCTCCCAGGCTTATCTCCCCTTTCTCAACCCCTTCCTGCTCAGCCATCTCCTTCTCCAACTCCTCTGCCTCCGCCATCCACGACACGGTATTAACCGCCGTCACATAGCATTGCCTTGCCATCTTCGGATCCCACCTGATCCTAACCTGCACCCCTCCATTGTTGAACTTGAGGCATTGGTGGTATGAGGAGGGTACGCAGCGAAAGGCGCTGATGAGGGGACGTCCAAAGATGTCATTGTAACTACTCGGGGCGTCCAAGATCACGAACCGACAGTTCCGTGAGACGCCCCCAAGCCTCACATGCAGGCCCACTCCCCCTTCCACTTCTTTCCTTTCTCCGGAGAAGCCAAAAAGCGGTCCATCAGAAGCCAGGACCCTTTTTCCTTCCACCCTCATCTCATCGAAGGCCTTCTTGAAGATCACATTCACCGAGCTCCCATTGTCCACCAGTATCCGGGAGACGGTGTAGTTTTCTATCGCTGTCTGGATCACAAGCGCGTCGCAGAACGGATCCTCGTAGTCTGGCATATCCGCGGATGAGAAGGTGATCTTCTCCTCTGGGGGGGAGCCAGGGAGGTTGAGGCGACCCCTCGGCGGAACATGGTTTGAAGGCTCCCCTTGCGGGTTGCCTCGATCCCCACTCCCCCATGGATCACTCTGATCCCTCCTCGGGTCCCCACGTCTACCCTGTCTTCACACCTGTCCTCAGCCTCTTCTCGCTGTACTTCGACGATCCTTACAGGCGGATCCTGCCTTCCGACCCCTCTGGCCCCTCTGATCTCCAGAAACTCTGGGCAGGTGGCCGTTGCGTGACCTTCCTCCTGATGGAAGTCACAATAAGGCAACGCCACCCTGCCCCCTCTTCCTTCTCCTCCTCCCCTTCTTCCGGCTCCCCGAATTCTTCCTCCTCTTCCTCTTCCCACCTCCATGGCCTCCTGCGGCGGTGGGAAATGACCCCTTGGTCCTTGTCGCCATCCTCCCTGCTCCAGCCTTCTTTGCTCCCGGAAGTTATCTCTTCCCTGAAGCCCTCCTTGGCCCTGTGGGCGACCCTCCTGAGGCCTCCAACCCAGTCGGTTGTTCGGCTCCCTGGCCCCCCCATGCTGCTGCCCCTGCCCTCGGGGCTCTTCTCTTCTTCTATCTTCCCTCGGCTCCCTCTGCTCCCTCTACTCTCTCTGCTCTCTCTGCCTTCCCACTACCGGCTCCTTCACATCATCCTCGGCCAACCTGGCCAGCTTCCTCGCAAACGCAGGGTTTGCCCTTTGATGCACGCAAAATAGAGCTTGAAAACGCAAGTATACGTGTCGTACAAGTAATACAAAGTGAGTGAGATCGTTCCCACGGAGAAGTGATGAATTTAGTGCTTACAATTACTAGCTACACCGTTTCTATGAATCCAAGTAAAATGGTTAATTGATTTTCTAAAAATAGATTAAAACTTTTTATATAAATAATTAAAACTAATTTAACTAGAGCTTAAAGTAACTTCTTAGCAATTAGAGAAAATAGCCTTGCATTTCTGATTTCATATGTATAACATGATGATGATAGAATAAATATTTTATTTGGTTTAGCTTTGAATTATCTTGCGATGATTTTTAAAGAAGAAATCTTTATCTCTCGATACAAGAAGTCTTAATATCTACGCAACCCTAGTTATCTCTAACTTAGGCGAAACGAAAATATTATGAAGCGCAAAAATCTAATTCGCTAGCATGAAAAGGAAATCTCTTTCACTTTTCAAAACTCAAGAGATCTTGTGATGTACGCACGTCTCTCCTCTCTCGATTCTTGAAACGCCGTAAAAATAAAGAAATTTTGGTTAATGATTCACATTACTCCTCTCTCGATTCTCGCACTGCGATAAACTAGCTCTTAAATTAATGTTACGGCGCTCATCTCTCGATTCTCGCGGCGCAATATAATAAAAAGACATGATCCAATAATTTCACCATAAAAATCACAAGATCTATTAAGATAATCACAAAACAAACTCAAAATCAAAGATGTTCATCATCAAAATACACATACTACTCTCATCATGCAAGACTAGAGAGTTTTAGTTCATGACTGCGGGAAAACAACACAAAATTGAAGAGATCTTACTAAACATCTCGAAAGAAATGCGAATCTTTCCTTCTCCAGTGGCGTGGAAGTGTTTCCTTCAGCCCGAATGCCGAGAAACTGGACTGGTTTCTTCACTTTGACCGAATTTCTTCACAGCTTTTCTCCTCTCTAAAATGCCCGAATAAGGAAGAAGATGATCCCCAGGTATGGCCGAATTTTCTCTTTTAAACTCTCTTTTCTTTTTCCTCCCAGTGGGCCCCACATCTGGTCATTTTTTAAATGCTGAACGGGTGCTAAAAATTAGATTGTAACTGTTGAATATTTGGTAATTTCGGATTTGAAAATTCTGTAACTGTCAGAATTGTTGCGAATATGTTGCAACATTTCTCCCAGATTTTTTTACAATACTTAGTCTTCCATCCTTGACTTAAATTCTCTCTGAATCCTATCATAAAAACATATAAAAATGAGATTAACAACCATTATATCTTCAAATCATGCGGCAATTGGATTTTTATCTACTTTTCATGAATAAACATCACATAACATGGCTAAAAATGGTAAAAATAGGGATGAAGATAACTTCTTTTTGCGAAGTTATCACCCTTTCAAAGTCTATTTCCTTCGCCGCCCTCTCCATGAGCTCCTCAAAAGAGAGAGGGGGCACCCTCTTCAACTCCATGCTGAAAAACCCTGGTCTCAGCCCCAGGGTGAAGGCAAGCATCAGCGCATACCCCGGGACCTCCTGGACCAGGAGAATCTCCTCTTGGAACCGGTCAACATAATGACCCAACGTCTCCTCCGGCCCTTGCCTCACTGCAAACAGGCATTCAGCCTCCTTCTTCCGCTTCTTTGAAGTCGAGAACCTCAACAAGAAACCCCTGCGCAGATCTTCAAAACTGTAGATGGAACTCGCCGGCAACTGGTGGAACCAGTCCCTGACCTTCTCTTTCAGAGTGATGGCAAAAAGCCTACACTTGAAGGCATCCGACATTTGTCTGATGGACACCACGTCCTCGAACCATTGCACGTGCTGAACCGGGTCATCCTTCCCGGTGTAGTAGGTCATGTCCGGCTCCCGGAACCCCTCCGGCACTGGAGCCGAGACAATGAGCTCACTAAAGGGGGTCTCGCCTCCCGCCTGGCGAGAAGGCACATCTCGCGACCTCGGTTGGCTGGACCGATCCGCGAGACCATGCCCAGGGAAGAGTTCCCGCACCGTCGCCTCCTTCTCGCCCAGATCCGCCGAAAGCTCCTTCTCGAGACGCCGGCCTGGGAAAAGCTCCCGCTCGGCTACGTCCCTCTCGCCTGCCTCCACCGGGACCTCCTTCCCGGGGCGCTGCCCTGGGGCGTTCTCGCCTAGCAGCGGAACCACCTCCACCGGAACATGCGGCGTCTCCCACTCATTCCTTGCCGAGAAGGCCAAGTTGATCGTCTGCATGACTTCCCGCCTGAAGTCCTCAAACATCTTCTTCGTCGCCTCGTCCACCCGGGTGGGGGATCCTCCTGCGCCTGATCCTTCACCTTCGCCTCCTGCCATGGGACTTAACTCGAGATTTTCTTACACCGACTGCTTCCACGCTCACCGCACCAGAACTATTGAAGCCAAAAATGACCCCAACGAATGTTCACGAACCAAAGTGCAGCCGACGCCTACTTCTCTCTTACCTCGACCCTTGACTGGCTGCTAAGGTCAAAAGACTGACCCAAAGCCTCAGCTGGGAGGTCCCACCGCACACCCGGAAGATCTCTGAGAGCTTCCCCTCCAAAGCCAAATGCTGGGCTGGGAGCTCCTCAGAAGGCACTAGAGTTGGAGAATAATGAAAGTCCTGCCTTCCAAAGAGCCCCTATGAGTCTTTTTATAGTCCTCCTTTGACCTGAAAATACTGAAATACGCCTGAGGGGTCTGCCAATAGCCAAATCCCGCTGTCATCCCAAGGGCATTTTGGTAATTTTACCTCGGGATAATATATTATAAAATAATCCCCTTTACGGGCGCCGGGCCCTACCACGTGGGCCCACTTGGCGAGAACCCTAGCCGTGAAGGCTCTCGCCGGACCCCCACCTGGGCCAACCCTGGCGAGACCCCTTGCCAGGGAGGTTCGCGCCCTTCACGGTCTTGAAATTACCGCGACTGAAGGCCTACTTGGGGCCTTCTCGCCTCCCCTGGGCGGGAGCTTGCCCTAAGGCGGAAGCTTCCGTGGTCGACGATCTCTCCTACCGAGAGCTCGAGTATCTGCTTTGGTTGGTCGACGATCTCTCCTGCCGAGAGCTCGACTATCTGCTTTGGTTGGTCGACGATCTCTCCTGCCGAGAGCTTGACTATCTGCTTTGGTTGGTCGACGATCTCTCCTGCCGAGAGCTCGATTATCTGCTTTGGTTGGTCGACGATCTCTCCTGCCGAGAGCTCGACTATCTGTCTGGGCCGGTCGACGATCTCTCCATCTTTTCCCTGCCCTTGGCGGGAGCTCCTACGGGACGAGAACTCCACAAGTATGCCTTAGGGTTAACCCAAGGCTAACCTGAGGCTAGCCCAATTCCTCAGTGGTGTCTCCGGGTCCCACCCAGCGAATATGGGGTTGTACACTTAGGATGTCCGAAAGCACTCAGCTGCTTGATCACATGAATGCGTTTAATAAACTTATCTCTTAGTTGCATAGTATGGACATCAAGGTCGAGGAGGAAGACCAGACTCTTCTCCTGTTGTCTTCATTGCCGAAGTCCTTCGATCATCTGGTCATCACGATTTTGTATGGGAAGGACACCCTGAGGATGGAAGAAGTGATGACGACGCTGCTCTCGAACGAAACGAGAAGCAAGTCGCCCTAGAGCTGACGAGGGCTTATTCGTTAAGAGCAAAGACCCCACCCGGGGTAGATTGAGAGGAAAAGGGAAGGAGGAAGACCGACCTAGGTTTAAGTCCGGGGGCAGGAATACGAAGTGCCACTACTGCAAGGAGGAGGGGCACTGGAAGAATGAGTGCTCGAAGAGAAAGTTTAGTGAGCATACACATGAGCCACATCAGGCTGCGGTGGCATCCGAGGATGAGAACGACGCCGACGTTCTTCATGTTTCACCCAGTCTTGAGACCGCAGGTTTCTGGATCATGGATACAGGATGTTCGTACCATATGTGCCCAAACATGAGATGGTTCTCCAGCTTTAGGCAGTGTGAGGGTGGTCGTGTTCGTATGGGGAATGACTCGGAGTGCGAGGTGTTGAGAGTTGGTAACATCAGGATTGAGATGTTCGACGGAGTGATCAGGACACTCACCAACGTTCGGTATGTGCCCAAGTTGAGAAAGAGCTTGATTTCTCTAGGCACTCTGGAGACCGCCGGGTACTCTTATACCGGCAACGACGGATATTTGAAGGTCATGAGAGGCGCGCAGATAGTTATGAAAGGAGAGCGCTCCGGCACTCTCTACAGACTGATCAGCACCACGATTGCCAGAGGAAAGACGAGGAAAGAGGACCGACTGCCTCTCAGGCTACATGACTCTGTAGCATATGCTTTCTATGCGATCTCCTCAGATCCTGATTCCTATGTTAAAGCTTTAGAGAGCAGAGACCGCTCTCAGGGGAAAGCTAGGAAGGACCAGTGGAGGAACAAGGCGAGATGTGTGGCTGAGGAGTTCGCGCAGAGAAAGGGCCTTGGCGAAGATAAAATCTTCGCAACCTTGGAGAAGGTGGGCAGAGTGTCGTCTCAGAAGTGCCCAGACACCGCAAGGGGAGCCATCTGGCTCAGGAGTCCCACCAAGAAACTCAGGTTTACTCAAAAGAAGGTGGAGCTGCACAGTGCTAGCTGTCTTGCAAAAGACACGGTCTATCTTGCAAGGATAAAACACATCGGAGTGCGCCACCAGGAGTCGAGGGAGTTCGCTGGAGGTGGGGGCATGGAGTTGCGGAAGATCTCTATGGAGGATATTGGTGCGAACATGCAGACGAAATCAGTGACAGGAGTCAAGTTCAAGAACGGTCTTGACTTGGATCATATTAATGCATATTGATCGCAGGGACCCCAGGGAGAGGGGGCTCGTAGTCGCTGGTAGGGGAGATCCAGACTGGAGGTAGAGTTGCGTTCGTTAGGCGTCGAGGTGGAGTTCATCGTGTGAGGCGTTAAGGTGGAGTCTGTTGTATTTGACAGCTCACCGATCCGTGCCATCTTTATTATTAATCCGGGCTAAACCTATTTAGGAATATTATTTAGGAAGATTATTAATAAAAAAATATTATTATTGGATTGTGACACCTTATCAATCCGCGTGCCTCCATAATTCCTAATTTTGGAGGAGTCCTATATTTGAAATATCTTTATGAGAAGAAATAAGACAATCTCCTTAATAGGGGATCATCTTCCTAATTTGATATTGGATCTTGATCATATAAATAGAAGTCCGCTTTAGCCATTTCATTCAAGCAATCAGAGAGAGAAATCTGTGAGAGCCATTAGAGGGAGCAGTGAGAGATTCAGGCGGCTTCTTGTTCTGTCTAGCGGCGACAGACAACTTCATGCGGAAGCGGCGATTTCAGGCTCCAGCGGCAACAGAGAGGCATCGGCGATCGGACGATCCAGACGGATCGACATCTGGTCGGGCTCATCCCGGCGGCCGGCTGTGCAGTGGTGGATCCAGGCAGCGACAGTAATTTCAGGAGGCGACGGATCCAGGAGGAAGAAGACAGGGCGATATCGCCTGGCAATATTGGCAGTAACAGCAGCGGCGACAGCGGTCTTCTTCAGTTTTTGCTTTTCTCTTGTTGTTCGACCGTGTTAACGGTCTCTGTTTGTAACTTGTAACCTCATTGATTATAGTGGATCTTTTCCCGCGCGCTCTCCCCGTGGACGTAGGAGCCCATCTCCGAACCATGTATATTATTTTGTCGTCTGTGTGTGTATTTGTGGAATCTCTTCTGGTTTATGATTTTGCACCATTGAAATTGCTCAGCTTTATTCTGTTGCGCTACCGCGGTACTCGATCCGATTGCACAACAGCTAACATCAAGAGGAAATATGTTTTTCCCTTCAAATGCTATAACGAAATTATGACGTACTTGCGCAACTCCTCTCTCGATTTATGAAGCACAGTAAAACAGGAGAAACCTTGGCCAAAAGTTTCAAAATACAGATCACAATTTCATTATAGACATTCACCAAACAATCATAGAAAAAGATTACAATATCATCATCACACAAGTCATAGGACTATCACAATATAAGATTAAAAGGAATTAGTTCATAGCGACGGAGGAAACACACAAAATGTTTGAAGAGATCTTACAATACATGATGAAATTTACAATTAAACGATACAAGATTCTCCTTCCGAAGTCGCTCTCTCTATCAGCCCGAAGATTCGTCGTCTTACTTGCTTTAGTCGCCTCCTTCAATGGAAGATTTTTGAAAATCCTAGATGAAGAACTCTCTTAATTCCAATTTCTTTCCTCCAAGAATTATCTATTTGGTAAAGATTTTCCCCTCTTAAAAACGTATGCACCCCTTTGAAAAGAAGCATCCTTCCATATTTGAAACCGGCGCCAATTTTGAAATTTAAAATCTAAAATTCTTCCAGACTGTGTTGCAACCTATTTTTCTAGCGTTGCAATATATTTTCCTGGTCAAAATATTTGGCCAGATTTCTTTCTCCAAACAGATTATTTTGGCATTTCTCGCAATAGCACATTAAAAAAAGACCGGATTAACCACAAATCAAATAAATATGAATTTTATTTTATTTCTATTTCATTTAAACTTGTTTTAAGTATTTATAACTAATATTAAGTCCAAAAATTGGTCTAGATAATATTTTTCTGAGAAGTTATCAATACCGCGTATTTGATTTTAATAGGCGAGATTTTAATCCCGCGCAAATAGGCTATAATCCCGCTACTAGTAGGAAATCCTGCCAACATGCGGGATTTCCTGATGGAAATCCCGCCAGCTAACAAGATTTCTATTTTAATCCCGCCAGGAGGCGGGAATTTCCGTCGGCTTGGGAGCTGGGCTCAGGCTAGGCCCGTCGCCTGGGCTTATTCGTGCCTGACCCGGGCCAGGTATTGGGTGGCCCAGGTCGGACACCAAACTAATATTGGGGCCCTGTAAGATCCCGTAGCCCAGCCTATTCCCGGGCCGGACCTAACCGGGCTTTTTTCGGGTCGAGCCCAGACGGATTTTCCTGGCCCGGTCTTTTTGAAAACGACTAGCGGCCGCGCAACCTCCGCCGCCTGGAGAAGAGTGACCTCGGTCGTGGCCGGCCTCGCTGAGGCTGGCCGCCTCGAGGCCGGTCTCGGCCACGACCGACCACTGTAAGGGGCCGGCCGCCCTTGGCCGCCCGCGAAGGGGCGGCCACTCCTCGTTTGCCGCATCTGTGGGGCCCGAACCAAGACGAGTCCGGAAGCGAACAATTTCCCTGTTATTGATGAAGTCTCTGGCCGTGCGCGAGACGTTAAAGCAAGTGACGAGTTCTCAAGTGGTCACCGGAAAGGATTCCAGGAGAAACACAGAGTGCCTGGAAGTGCGCAAAGAGCTCGCGACGATCAGAACTCTCCCCAACTCTTTCATTATCAAAGTGTAACGAGCAGCGGCCTGCCGCCCTCGTCTTCACCGGAACATCTGCGTAACGGACTCCGAAATAGTGGAAGTTAGATCGATGGCGAATCGACCGTGTGAGTTTTCACCCGGATTGCGGGTTTTCCATGTAATCAAATCTCTCTCGCACTGATTAAAGAAGTTTTGACTGTTTGCACGCTCAGCCGCTCAACGGGCTAGAACGGTTCAAGAGACCCGGTCTATCAGGAGCCCCAAGCAATCCGCAACAAGCTATGTTAAAATTTTGCTCACTACCCATCTTTCATAGAAAATTTTATAAATGTTGCACACAAAATTGTTAGGGAGCGAGAATCAAATTAGGGCTTATGTTAGGGAAGATACATGAACTGTGAGTCTGTGAGACACATTCAACAAATTAGAAAATTTATGTGGAATTATTATTTTTAGTAGAATAAGAGGAAATTCAACGAAAATTATATATATATATGAATGCTCAAAAGTAAAAATTTCCTCAGAAACCCGGTAGCAATTTTTCTAGTCAGTTTACATTAATTATTCATTACATAATAGGCATCTGGTCAAGAATAAACATATTGTAGAGCTGATTTATGGATTAAATGTTTGATTTTGGTTAGAAACTAATATATTAAGGCTCCATTTGGCATAGCGTTTTTGCTATGATGAGTTTGGATAAAAACATCATCGTCATAGAATGTATGTTTGGCAAACCACCATCAATAAAATAGAACTATTTTTGAACATAAAAATGGATGAGATTCCTTGGGCGAGGTTGGGCGTTTACGAACGACAATTCATAACCACCATGATCATCACCGCCACGGCTCTTACAGTTCGTTTTACCTAATTATACATGTGCGCGCAGTGGTGGACGCTGAGACTTCTCTTTGTATGGGCGGTGTATTAAAACTCTCAAAAAAATAAAATGAAAATATTACTACTTTGAATTATATTTAAAAAAATGATAAATAAATGTGACATACAAAGAATATAAATAATAAATAAATGTGTAGAAAATATAATAATAAATAAATCCGTTAGAAAATAAAATAATAAATAAATATGTAGGTAATAAAAAATATAACATATATAGTGCTTGAACCCAAGACCTTAGAGTTAGATATTATACACTCTACCAACTTGACCAAGACATTAACTTGCTCAAATTTATTCATGATATATACATATATTTTATATTTGCCAAATAAATAAATTGTGCATTCTACTATTGATAAATGATGTTTTTAAAAACCAGTGTGGGCGGCCGCCCACGCTGGGCCCTATGTGAGTCCGCCCCTGTGTGCGCGCGCACACACACTTATAGGGTTGCTTACCGGGACCTCTGTAAATTTGGAAAAATACAGGTTTCACCCTCTATCTTTTGAAATTACAAAACCTCCCCTGTAAGTTTACATTTCATAACATGCATGCATACAAATACTCCACAAAATAAAGTTTATATGGGAGGTTTTTGTAATTTCAAAAGATAGAGGGTTGAATCCTAGAGAAGATTGGGGTGATTAATAGTATATACATTTATAACTTTCACTTTCATAGGTGGAGAAATATTGAACAAAAAACAGCACTGAGGTCAAATCTAGCAGAGGAATAAATTTGGTGAATTTAGAGGGGCACAACTTCAACTTTGCCATTAAACAAGAGTCTTTGAGCAATCTGTGCAGCAATAATGTTAAGCAGACATGCTAGGATCAAAACGTGCAAAAGTCAAACAACCATTAATAATTATTATTAACTAAAACTTCCAAATCCTATATTACTCCAACACACTTTGTCAATTGCAAATCCCAATCTACTTTTGAAATTGGGCCTAATTCAGCAGATGGAGAGCCTCAAAGCTCCCCTCACAGCTCTTCTTCTTATATCAGCGTTCCGCCTAAGCGCAGTTTATGCCAACTTCTATAATGACACTTTCTGCAACTGGGGATATCAGAACTCCGCAGTATGGGGCGACGGTGATAATCTCGCTCTCGTGCTTGATCGCGAATCAGGTAATACGAATTTCTTCCAGGAACTTGTGCTATTCACTTGGGACAATTGCTTGATCTGTCTCACTATTATTAACAGGCTCTGGAATTCAAACCAAGAACAAGTTTCTATTTGGTAGCATAGAGATGCAGATCAAACTTGTATCAGGGAATTCAGCAGGAACAGTAACAGCTTATTATGCAAGTTCTAACATTTAACTCAGGAAGGATTGATTTACATAGCCCATTGGGATTCATTATATGATTTTTCTTTCAGATGTCTTCGACTGGAGACGCGCATGATGAGATTGACTTCGAGTTTCTGGGCAATGTTTCTGGGCAGCCTTACACCATCCACACCAATGTGTTTGTCGGCGGCATAGGGAACAGGGAGCAGCAGTTCTACCCATGGTTCGACCCAACTTCCGATTTCCATAACTACACCATTCACTGGAATCCAAGCCTGATTGCGTAAGCTTGATCTTCTCATATGCATTTTAGATTCATAATATCAAAAAAAAAACATTACATTTTTTTGGATTAAAATCAAGCTTAACTAGTGCTACATCATAAGAATGCAAATAGTGTTGGAGATGTGGAGTCTAATTGTACTGTCGATTCATCTACTTCTCTTCACTGATATTTTTGTAATTTTATCATTACAGTAGCTCTAGACTTCAAATTTAAAATGTCTTTCTTGCTTCTCGTTTCTGTAACCAAAAACCCAAAGGAAAAATGGAGAAACCCTAGTGCGGCCATGGATGTAAACAAAGTTACCGAACCACGTAAATCTATGTATTTGTTACGTTGCTTTCTTGTTTTTTCTTCGTTCCTAAGAGATCATTCTTTCACCAAATCAAGTAAATCTTATAAACTTGTGTGAGATTATTCGTATTTGATGTGAATGCATACACAATTTTCAATCAGATGGTTTGTTGATGGGATACCGATCAGAGTGTTCCGAAATTACGAAAGCATTGGCCTCCCCTACCCAAACTCTCAGGCCATGACAGCTTATTCAAGCTTGTGGAATGCCGACAACTGGGCGACAAGAGGAGGGCTGGTGAAGATTGATTGGAGCTGTGCTCCGTTTGTGGCCAGATACAGAGGGATGAACCTGAGGGCTTGCAATTGGTATGGCCCAGAAAGCACACAGTATTGCTGGATGAACACTCCGGCGAACTGGTGGTCATCGCCTGAAAACAGCAGGCTGAGTTATGCTCAAATTGGGCAGATGGAGTGGGTACAGAATAATTATATGATTTATGATTACTGCAAGGATGTCTACAGGTTTCATGGAGAGATACCTGCGGAATGCTATCAGCAGCAGCTGTGAAATGAGCTCAATATTATATTATGATATGGGCCGGGATGATGTTTATGAAGAAGTTGCAATTTTTATGTTCTTGTTAATTGTTTATGGTTTTTGTTGTTGTGTTGTTGTATTTGGATGTTTAATTAATATGGAAATTGTTTTCTTCAATAAGTGTAATAGAAACTGTCATCATATGTAGAATTAATATATGGATATATTAATATATGTCATCATATTTATTGTTTAAGAAAAGAAAATTGAGATGATAAAATATGTAAAATGTCCTATTGTTTTCTTTAGTAAGTGTATTGGTTGACGAGGAATATATATGGGCAAGCATAAAAAATCGCTTGCACAGTACAAATTGCACCCGCATCGCATAGTTTCGGTACAATGCGGTTCGGTTTTGAACATCTACAAATCGGTGCGATGCGGTTTTCGGATCTTAAAATTAACCGCACTGCACCGATTAATTGCATATTTTCAATTTTCATGAACATGAGATATATCACATACATCTAAATAAAAGTTGATGAGGTTCCCTGATACGCGGAAAATGATCTATGTGTATTGTCGCAAGTGTACGTGCCGTAACAAGTAATAAAATATGAGTGTGATCGTTCCCACGGAGAAGTGGTTAACCTAAAGCTCGCAATTACTAGCTACATCGTTTTTTAAATCCAAACACGTCGAAGGAGATGATTCTTTGCAACTAATTAAGATTATTAACTAAGAATTAAACTAAGTAGACTAATTGAAAGCTTGAAAAATATCTTTATCAATTGGTGAAAATAGTCTTGTATTTAGATTTTCTATGTGCGTCTAAATGGTGCGTAGAAATAATATTAGTTAAGAGTGCTGAATGAATTATCATGCGACGATTTTTATAGAAGAAATTTTCATCTCTCGAATCTCGGAAATCCCAACGTCCTAAATTCTCCTAGTTATCTTTAACTTAAGATGAATTAAGAGTATTGCTTAACATAAAAATCGGATCGCTAGCAAAAGGAGGGAGTCTCCTCCTCTCCTCTAAACTACAGTGAACTAATGAGCGATTACACTTCTCCTCTCTCGAATCTCGAAATACAACGTGAAAGTAGAGATCTTTGGTTAAACGTTTTACACTACTCGTCTCTCGAATCTTGCGGTGCAATAAAATAGCCGTCAAACCAATATTACGTCGCTCATCTCTCGATTCTCGCAACGAAATATAAGATGAAGACAAAACCAAAAATCTCATAAATAAATTCAAAAGTTCACAATATGACAAATATTCAAACAAATCTCAACACCAAAGAGATTTACACCATAAAAACAAACATAGTACTCTCCTTATGCAAGACTAGGAAAGTTTTGAAAGTCCACCTAGTGTCAACTATCTTCACCTATGGGGGGGGGGGGGAATAGGTGTCTCTGCAGCGTATTTGCGGAATTAAGATTTTACCTGCACAAGAAAACAAAACAACCAAGCACAGAAAATACACAGGCAAATTATAGTGGTTCCCCGATTTGGGTACGTCCACTTTCCCCCTTCGACCTATCTCCCAACACGGGACGACTCGGTCACTTCACCAACAGGATTGAAATCCAATCCTTGTACTAACGGAAGGAACCCTTCCACACGTAGGAGTCAACACTCCCACAACCCGGGTTGCACCCAACCCTTACAACTAACGACCAATCGGTCCGTTACAAAGAAATTGAAAATGCTTGTAAGAAATACAAACGACGTTTGGAGAGTAAGGTGTCCCTCTTCGTTCGACGGCGTGTTCTTGAAGTCAACGAAGAGTGCACAACCCTAGATCTCACTTGGAAAGAATCTTCCCGAAACCGGCGGCGGCTTAAAGCGGCGGCTTAAAGCGGCGGCAAGGTTCTCGGAATCAGCGGCGGCGACGGAGAGCAGCAGCAGTGCCAACTTGATTCTAACTTCGTAGCGAAGGAAGCAAGGTATTCCAACGGTCACACTAGGATCGATCGTCTCGATCGATTCGGAAGGGGAAGGATTTTCCCGATCAACGAATCAAGAGACAAGGGATCTCTGGTTAGACGCGTGAGACGCTATGCTAGCCTAAGCTTCGGTCGCCGGAGATCTGGAAGAACCTGAGATCAGCAGCGGCGACAAGTGCACGAGCGGCAGAGACGATCGGCGGAGAGTTAGGGCTTGTCGGCGGCTCGTGCTTTTTGAAATCTCGTGGATTCTCCTTTTTTACTGTTCATACATACGGAGTATATATACATTAGGTCAAGTATATGACCGTTGTGGGTCCCACCGATAAGAAGACTTGAGCCCGGTTCGAAATAGTTTAAATAATTTGAACCGGTCCAGAGAACAACAGGAAATCGCCTAAGTCAAATTCGGCGAGAATCGTAGGTGATTCTCGCCGAATCGGCGAGAATCACTTACGATTCTCGCCGACTTCTACTTAGCCGAAATCTGGCTGAACTGATACAGAAGCCGGGGAGAATCGGCGGGAATCACTTTTGATTCTCACCGAATCGTCGAGAATGCAAGGTCATTCTCGACGAATCGGCGAGAATCATAAGTGATTCTCGACGATTCTGCCTTAGAAAATTTCCCTGTCTGTGTCGAAGCAGCCGGCTTCAACCGTCGAGAATCAGCTAGTGATTCTCGACGACTCGGCGAGAATCATTAGTGATTCTCGCCGAATCGGCGAGAATCACATAGTGATTCTCGTCGATTTTTACTTAGGCTATTTCTCCTCTTTCTTTCCTTGAGCTGGTCTTTGGCCCATCCTTGCTCCTTGTCTGCTCTTGCTTTATCGTAGCCCTGTACTTGAAATTAAGTACACCCCAATAGAGAGAGTACACGTAGACCAACACACTGATCTGCTCAACGAGGGATTACGTTGCACAGACCCGTGTATATTGACCCACTGCACCCTGACATTGGTGTGTACTTAGCGTGGAATAACTGCAAGCACAACTGGAAATATTTCATCAAATACATTGTCTATTTACCTTGTCTTGCACAGGGGCTTCTTCAAATCAGGTACATTGTGGATGGAATACCCAACAATCTCCCCCTATTTGAAGAAGCCTAAACCTTACAAGCTAAGGTGAATAGAGCATATAGAAATGAAAAACCGAAACTTAAGAGTGAGGTGATAGGGATAAGCATTACCCGTTACTTGAGAGCAAACTAGAACATTGAGCTACCTTAGCCTTAGCCGAGAGGGTAATCTCCCCCTTTTCGGCTTCTGCAAATTTGGTTCGGTGCACCTGACACCATGCTCCCCCTCAGTCCATGCACTTATGTTGTCACTTGAGTTTCTGACAGATGCTCCCCCTATATGCACGAGCCAGGAGCGTCTGGAGTCTTTATTCCTCATAGTTAAGCATCCCCAATTCAGTTTTGAAGAGACTGAACTTGGCCTCGTTCAAGGGCTTTGTGAAAATATCTGCAATCTGCTTGTCCGTGGGGACATAGCAGAGAGAGATGTCCTTGTTCTCCACGTGATCCCGAATGAAGTGGTAGCGCACTTCAATATGTTTTGTTCTGCTATGCGATACTGGATTGTTTGCGATGGCAATTGCACTTGAGGAGTCGCAGTACATGGGTACTTCCTTGAACTGGAGATCATAGTCTGCTAACTGGTTCCTTATCCATAGGAGTTGTGCGCAACAGCTCCCTGCCGAGATGTACTCAGACTCTGCTGTGGAGGTTGCGACACAATTTTGCTTCTTGCTGTTCCATGAGATAAGCCTTCTTCCGAGGAACTGACACGTCCCGGAAGTGCTTTTCCTGTCATCCCTACTCCCTGCAAAATCAACATCTGAAAAACCTATTAGCTCGACATCATTGTTTCTCGGGTACCACAAGCCAAGATTGGGAGTACCTTTAAGGTATCTAAGAATGCGCTTTGCAGCGACATAATGAGATTCCTTAGTGTTCACCTGATATCTGGCACAAACACATGTGGAGAACATGATATCCGGTCTACTGGCAGTAAGGTAGAGCAGAGATCCAATGATGCTTCTGTATTTGGTTTCATCGAAAGGTTTACCTTTCTCATCCTTATCCAGAGACATAGTGGATCGCATTGGAGTCCTCATAGAGGTTGCATTCTCCATTTCGAATTTCTTGAGGAGTTCATTTGTGAACTTCGTCTGAGAGATGAAGATACCGTCCTCAGACTGTTTCACTTGAAGTCCCAAGAAGTACTTCAGCTCCCCCATACTGCTTGTACAACCCCGTATTCGCGGGGTAAGGTCCCTTCGGCAGGCGCAGAGCCAGTTTTAAGCTTTTAAGCTTTTTGGATATTTTGGACTCTTGGTGGCCAATTTTGGCTCTAGCATGGAAATATACTAGTAGGGGGAGGAAAAATTGGCCTCCCCCCTTGCCCCCTTTTTTCGAGGGGCGGGTGCGGCGAGTAGGCAGGCACCCGTCCTAGCAGGGTAGGCGTGAGGGGAAGCTGCGGGACCGGTCGGAGTCCGGAGGCGCACCCCCTGCCTCGCGGCTAGGCGAGGGCAGGCGGGGCGAGACCGGCCCGGGGCCGGGTTCTCGCCCCTGCCTCGCGGCTAGGCGAGGGCAGGCGGGGCGAGACCGGCCCGGGGCCGGGTTCTCGCCCCTGCCTCGCGGCTAGGCGAGGGCAGGCGGGGCGAGACCGGCCCGGGGCCGGGTTCTCGCCCCTGCCTCGCGGCTAGGCGAGGGCAGGCGGGGCGAGACCGGCCCGGGGCCGGGTTCTCGCCCCTGCCTCGCGGCTAGGCGAGGGCAGGCGGGGCGAGACCGGCCCGGGGCCGGGTTCTCGCCCCTGCCTCGCGGCTAGGCGAGGGGGCAGGCGGGGCGAGACCGGCCCGGGGCCGGGTTCTCGCCCCTGCCTCGCGGCTGGGCGAGGGCAGGCGGGGCGAGACCGGCCCGGGGCCGGGTTCTCGCCCCTGCCTCGCGGCTAGGCGAGAGCAGGCGGGGCGAGACCGGCCCAGGGCCGGGTTCTCGCCCCTGCCTCGCGGCCTCGCGGCCAGCCCCGGGCGAGACCGCCGGGGGGGTGTGGTTTGGCGTGGTCTCGTCCTTGGACCATTTTACCCCCGAGGTGGTTTTTCCCTCTTTGCCCCCCGGTGTGGAGGTTTCCTATTGGCTGGAGGCATTTTGGCCCCAGGGGCGTTTTGGTCATTTTACCCCTAAGACTTGGAAAAGCTATAAATAGACCCTTAGGGGTGCCTTGGAGAGGGACTGGTCATTTTTCTTTCCTTAGCCACTTTTTTCTCTTTGGCTTTCCTCCAAGGCACCTAGCTCAAGCATTGGCTAGGGAGGGGGAGACCTCAAAGGTCTTCCGGGTGTAAGGTGGGACCTCCACGCTAGAGCCGAGGGTCAGTTCATAGCTTCCTAAGTCTTCGGTCCGTGACGTTCTTCTGAGTGTAGTAGGTGTGAGGTCACCCCTTTCCCCAAGGGTCGAACTCCACGGAAGTCAATTTTGGCTTCGGACATTTTTGGCTTCAACACTGCTCATTTCAAACATTCCTTGCATAAGTTTGGAAAACTTTTTGCAAAGATTGTTATCCGTTGAGCCAAATATGATGTCGTCAACATAGATTTGCACCAGCAAAATCTTGCCTTTGACTTCCCTGAGAAACAATGTGTTGTCTATTTTTCCTCTAGAGAACTTGTTCTCAAGAAGAAAACTAGACAATGTCTCATACCAAGCTCGAGGAGCTTGTTTTAAGCCATATAGCGCTTTATTAAGAAAATATACATGATTAGGATATGTAGGATTGACAAAACCTGGAGGTTGAGCGACGTATACTTCCTCTTTCAAATCTCCATTCAGGAAAGCCGATTTCACGTCCATCTGATAAACTGTGAATCCTTTGTGGGAGGCATAGGCTAGGAATAGCCGGATTGCTTCGAGCCGTGCAACTGGTGCAAACGTCTGGTCAAAATCAATCCCCTCCTCCTGTCGGTAACCTTGAGCCACCAGTCTGGCCTTGTTCTTTATGATGACACCATGTTCATCCAGTTTGTTTCTGAAGATCCACTTGGTGCCAATCACATTCTGCTGTTGAGGTCTGGGAACAAGCGTCCAAACATTGCATCTTTCGAACTGATGCAATTCATCTTGCATGGCCAAAATCCATGCAGCATCTTTGTTTGCCTCGTCGAACTTCTTTGGCTCAACCTGGGACAGAAAGCTAAGATGCAAAATCTCGTTAATAGTACCTCGGCGAGTTCTGACCCCGTCACGAGGATCTCCGATGATCTGATCTCTGGGATGATCCCTCACGTGTCTGAGCTGTGGAAGTCTGGCGTCAGGAGCGTCGACTACTTCTTGGGCATCGCCTTCTTCTAAAGGATTTGCTCCATTTTGATTTTCAACTTCTCCGATCTGCGTAGAAGTGGATACCTTGACGTATGTTGGAGGTGCATCTTTCTCGGGCTCATCCAGTTGCAACCTTTCGAGTCTGTCACCTGCATCTTCAGGGAAAAGACTAGAAGTCTTGCAATTAAGCAAACTTCCTTCATCAAATACAACATTTATTGACTCCTCTACCACTAGGGTTTTCTTGTTGAAAACTCTATAAGCCCGACTGCGGCTACTATAGCCCATGAATATGCCTTCGAAGCATTTTTCACCAAACTTAGTCCGTGGGTATTTCCCATTATTCAGTACATAACATTTGCAGCCAAAGATCCTCAGGTAGGACATGGTTGGTTTCTTGCCTTTCAGTAGCTCATAGGGAGTCTTACGATGGCTCTTGTTAATCAACGCCCGGTTTTGTACATGACAAGCCGTATTGACAGCCTCGGCCCAGAAGTATTCTGGTAGAGAGGCGTCATTCAACATTGTCGTGCACGCCTCAATGAGTGTTCTGTTTCTCCTCTCCGCCACTCCGTTCTGTTGAGGAGTGCGAGGGGAGGAGAACTCATGATAGATACCAAGTTCTTCACAGAACTCTATCATAGCCCCAGACTCAAACTCTGTTCCGTGGTCACTTCTGATTTTGACTACAGAGCAGTTAAGTTCGTTCTGTATCTGCTTGAAAAAATTAGTGAAGATGTCAAACGTATCTGACTTGCGTTTTAAAAAGAACACCCACGTAAACCGAGAGTGATCATCTACAATTACGAGCGTATATGACTTCCCTCCTAAGCTGTGAACTTGCATAGGACCAAACAAGTCCATGTGCAGAAGATAGAGACATCTGGAGGAAACTTTGTCTGGGATGCTCTTAAAGGTAGCCCGAGTCTGCTTGCCCATTTGACATGCAGGACATGGACTATCTTTAATGCACTTAATAATGGGAGCATCCCTTACTAAGTCTTTTGAAAATAGCATATTAATTGTCTTGTAATTAATGTGTGTCAATCTCTTGTGCCATTGTTCGCAAAGAGATGCACTGCCTTTTGCTACTAGGCATACAGGGGTAGAAGAGTCTAAGCTAAGAAAATCTAAACAGAAAATATTTCTGCTCCTAATGCCAGTTAATACTGTCTCCGAAGAGGCACATGATATTATCAGGCATTTATCCTTGCAGAACTTAACGTCATACCCTTTATCACATAACTGGCTTACGCTGATCAGGTTATGATTTAACCCTTCAACATAAGCTACGTCAGAGATAGAGAGTATACCGTTGGAAATCATACTGTAACCTCTGGTGACTCCCCGATCAGATCCCCCAAAGATGACTTTGGGTCCATTCTTGACTGGGGTGTACTCCCGCAGCAGGCTTCTTGTCCCAGTCATATGATGGGAGCATCCACTGTCCAAATACCAAATAGGAGTTTTGTTGGCCTTTGGACATTCCTGCAAAACAGAATTAGTTTGCCTTAGGAACCCAATCGAACTTGGGTCCTAAATTTCTTGTTAGCATACTCCCCCTCGATCGGTTAGCCCCACGAGTGGTCGACCTCGCACTGCTAACATAAGGAGTCTCGTTATACCTTGGATTAAACCAACAATCCGCGGCAAAGTGACCAATTTTGCCACAGCACCAACAGTCAAATCTGTTGTACCTTTTCCTAAGCTCCTGCTTCACCCTGGGAATGGTGGGTACAGCTGGGGCCTTGGATCTGGAGGTGGAGGCATCACAGTGATTGCAGTCACATGATTTCTTCACCTTTGGTTCCTTCAGTATAACAGGCTTGGCTTTTGGTGCCTGCTTTATATTATGGCCACTAGAGAATTGACCATAATTTCCCAATTGGATTTTCTCATAAGGTGCCTTGAAGACACTCTCACCGAAATCGCGGGAAAAAGTCCAGCCATCATATCGGCTCTTAGGCTTTGCAACCGAGGGCCGGAAATGATGACCAAAGGTTGACTCAAAGTCATGTTGGTTGCAGGGAAAGCTTGGCTTTCTGAACTCAACAGGACTGAGTGGAGCCTTTCCCTTTTCAGCAGCAGAGGCCTTCTTGGCGGCCTTATTCTTTCTCTGGTTCCTGTTTCTCCTGGACGAGGAACCGGATACCCCTACATGCCCCAAGCCAGCTCCTTTGGCCTGAGCAGAGAAGGTATCAAATAATGGAAGAACAGTTTTTGGCATAGAGAAGCTCTTGACGATCTTCCTTTCTGCCGCAAGTAGTTCTTCCAACTTGTTGACTTCCTCCTGCTTGAGATCAAGGAGCTTAAGAGACTCCGAATGCTTTGAAGTTAGTTCCAATTGCTCATGTCGGAGGGAGATCAAACTGGTGATCTCTTCCTTCAGGGATACACTTTCACCTTTAAGGAATTTTACTTCCTTCTTCGCAGCCTTCATTCTCTTTCGACATTCCAGGAAAGTATTGAGCAGAAGCTCATACTTATCAAGGAGCTTAGCTTCACGGGAAGAAGAGCTATCCTCAGGTTCACCATCCTGAGACTCAGGATCAGAGTCAGAGTCAGAGAGAGGGGTGTGAGCTTTTACCTTCCCCGTAAATGGGGGGCAGTCTCCTTCCGAGTCACAGTGACCCATCAGCCCAAAGTAGGCTTCCTCGTCATCGCTGGTATCTGAAGTGTCAGATTCACTCAGCGTCTTTGGCTTCTTCGCGATGTAGCTCCTCTCCTTCTTCTTGTCTTTTGAGGACCTGTGCTCCTCTCCCTTTCCCTTTTTCCTCTTGCCTTGATGGCAGTCAGCCACGACGTGTCCTGGCTTGTTGCAACCAAAGCAAATGATGTCAGACGAGCGGTGTTTGTTCGGTTTGGATACATACCTGTCAGAAGAATAGCTCTTCTTCTGATCCCTCGAGGAGGAACCGTTTCTCTTTCTCTGATTCCTCAGCTTGAGGAACTTCTTGAATTCCCTTGTGATAAGGGACAAGTCTTCCTCAGACAATTCTGAGTCGGAGGAGCTTGGCTCCGAGTCTTCCTCTTCATCTTTC
Organism: Platanthera zijinensis; assembly: GCA_039513925.1. Taxonomy (NCBI): domain Eukaryota; kingdom Viridiplantae; phylum Streptophyta; class Magnoliopsida; order Asparagales; family Orchidaceae; genus Platanthera; species Platanthera zijinensis. Next base: position 131,259,361 of record CM077098.1, on the reverse strand, counting down.
TTCCACGCACGGGAAGAGGCAACACCCTTGCCCTTTCTGGAATGGATGGCTTTCAGGGCCACTGTCTTTTCCTTGGCCGCGGCTTTCTCTGCTTCCTCTTCAGCCTTCCTTGTGTTCAACTGAAGCTCTTAGGACATGAGCTTCCCGAACAGAATCTGAGGGTCGGTTTCCGCAAGTCTGCCAAACTCCCGAATGGCGCAGATCTTTGTGTCCCATTCCTTAGTGAGGGACCTAAGGAACTTATCATTGAGTTCACCGTCAGTGAACACTCTTCCATATCCTTTGAGTGCATTGACGATCTTGAGGAAATTTTCGAAGGTGACTCCGATCTCCTCCTTTGGCCCTTGTCTGAAGGCCTCGTATTTCTGATTTAGGAGGGATCTCCGATCGTCCCTCACTTCGTCTGTGCCCTCCATTAGGACAATCAGACAGCTCCAGAGATCCTTGGTTGTCCTGCAGTTGCTGAAGTTCTGCATCATGGAGTCGTCAACTGCGCTCACCAGGATGTTCTGAGCTTTCTTGTCGAGTCCGAACAGCACCATTTCGTCCTTGTCCATTTCAGAAAGTTTCTTGGGTACTTTCTTGGTAGGATCAATGGTGGAGGCCTTAGTGGGAATGTAAGGTCCCTCCTCCACTATCATGAAGAGCCGGGGGTCGACTGCTTCCATGTAGAATCTGATTCTTTCCTTCCAGATAGGAAAGTTCAGTCTGGTGCATACTGGGATTTTGCCGGAGTGCTTGAGTCCTTCCATGGAAGATCTCTGTCTGCTGCTTGACACTGGTGGCAGGATTCTACTCAAGGTGTGAACCTCTGTGATGAGTAACCTCCCTCTGATACCACTTGAAAGTCCACCTAGTGTCAACTATCTTCACCTATGGGGGGGGGGAATAGGTGTCTCTGCAGCGTATTTGCGGAATTAAGATTTTACCTGCACAAGAAAGCAAAACAACCAAGCACAGAAAATACACAGGCAAATTATAGTGGTTCCCCGATTTGGGTACGTCCACTTTCCCCTTCGACCTATCTCCCAACACGGGACGACTCGGTCACTTCACCAACAGGATTGAAATCCAATCCTTGCACTAACAGAAGGAACCCTTCCACACGTAGGAGTCAACACTCCCACAACCCGGGTTGCACCCAACCCTTACAACTAACGACCAATCGGTCCGTTACAAAGAAATTGAAAATGCTTGTAAGAAATACAAACGACGTTTGGAGAGGAAGGTGTCCCTCTTCGTTCGACGACGTGTTCTTGAAGTCAACGAAGAGTCCACAACCCTAGATCTCACTTGGAAAGAATCTTCCCGAAACCGGCGGCGGCTTAAAGCGGCGGCAAGGTTCTCGGAATCAGCGGCGGCGACGGAGAGCAGTAGCAGTGCCAACTTGATTCTAACTTCGTAGCGAAGGAAGCAAGGTCTTCCAACGGTCACACTAGGATCGATCGTCTCGATCGATTCGGAAGGGGAAGGATTTTCCCGATCAACGAATCAAGAGACAAGGGATCTCTGGTTAGACGCGTGAGACGCTATGCTAGCCTAAGCTTCGGTCACCGGAGATCTGGAAGAACCTGAGATCAGCAGCGGCGACAAGTGCATGAGCGGCAGAGACGATCGGCGGAGAGTTAGGGCTTGTCGGCGGCTCGTGCTTTTTGAAATCTCGTGGATTCTCCTTTTTTACTATTCATACATACGGAGTATATATACATTAGGTCAAGTATATGACCGTTGTGGGTCCCACCGATAAGAAGACTTGAGCCCGGTTCGAAATAGTTTAAATAATTTGAACCGGTCCAGAGAACAACAGGAAATCGCCTAAGTCAAATTCGGCGAGAATCGTAGGTGATTCTCGCCGAATCGGCGAGAATCACTTACGATTCTCGCCGACTTCTACTTAGCCGAAATCTGGCTGAACTGATACAGAAGCCAGGGAGAATCGGCGGGAATCACTTTTGATTCTCACCGAATCGTCGAGAATGCAAGGTCATTCTCGACGAATCGGCGAGAATCATAAGTGATTCTCGACGATTCTGCCTTAGAAAATTTCCCTGTCTGTGTCGAAGCAGTCGGCTTCAACCGTCGAGAATCAGCTAGTGATTCTCGACGACTCGGCGAGAATCATTAGTGATTCTCGTCGAATCGGCGAGAATCACATAGTGATTCTCGTCGATTTTTACTTAGGCTATTTCTCCTCTTTCTTTCCTTGAGCTGGTCTTTGGCCCATCCTTGCTCCTTGTTTGCTCTTGCTTTATCGTAGCCCTGTACTTGAAATTAAGTACATCCCAATAGAGAGAGTACACGTAGACCAACACACTGATCTGCTCAACGAGGGATTACGTTGCACAGACCCGTGTATATTGACCCACTGCACCCTGACATTGGTGTGTACTTAGCGTGGAATAACTCCAAGCACAACTGGAAATATTTCATCAAATACATTGTCTATTTACCTTGGCTTGCACAGGGGATTCTTCAAATCAGGTACATTGTGGATGCAATACCCAACAAGTTTAGTTCATAGCAAAGAAAAGAACACACAAAACTATGAATATCTTATAGTTCATGGCTTCAATAGTTCAGATCTACCCTTTCTCGTGGCCGGATTCCGCTTCTCCACCGTCAAGAACCTTAAACTTAGCCTGCTTCTCTCCAAAATGACAAAGATCCTTAAAAGATCTACAAATCCCCTCTTATATGGTAATAGGGCCTCAAAAGATTTCCAGAATTTTTGAAAGGAAGCCTCCTTTTATATTTAAATCTTCCAAATTTGAATTATTTTCGGAATTTGAAAATTCAAATTCGCAGATTTGTTGCAACAAATTCTATTTTCTGTTTCATGCACTCAAAAACTGCTCTCAATGAACTACATACTGGTTTTAATAGGTTCCTGGATGTTGCTTATGCTTCCTTTTGGCCATGCAAGTGATTTCATCATCGCTCCCTATCATAAAAATAAGTTAAAATATTAATAATAAGTAAATTCTCGCACAAAAGATAATCTACTCATTTACACATGCTTTTGATTGATATTTTGGAAATAAATTGGTCAAAATAAGGTAAATTAACGCACAAGATAACTTCATTGTGTGAAGTTTTCACACCCTCACACCTGAACCTTTGCTAGTCTCTAGCAAAGATAAAACATTACACGCCAATGAGTGAGTGAACATCTGATACAAACAAGATCCAAATGACCTTACTCGTGAACAAAATCATTTTAGATTGGTGAAAATGTCAATCATCTAAATTTCAAACTTGCGAAGATTCATTAGTTCGATAAAGAATAAAGCTCCATGACAATTTCCTAGAGTTGTGTGTGATATTCCTTAAAACTATCTACTCCCAAATAACTTAATTTATTAAAAATTTTGCATAGATAGGGGGTGATGGAAAATAAACTAAGCCTTGTGTCAGCTTCCACAAGAGTTTAGTAGTGGAGGGAAAATCATAAGGGCATGAAATGTGGTGAGTAACAACTTGGGCAAGAATTTTTAACTTTAATAGTAACAAGGCATTTCCCTAGTAACCATTCTTAATTCTTCTTTCTACCATGGGGTTTATCTTTCAAGCACATAAATAATTTTTATGCCCATAGTTGGGATCATTCTGAGTGGGTGTACACACACTTAGGCCGCATGTCACTATGACCTTTATACATTTTTCTTCTTCCCTTTTTTTTGTGTGCTCATAGTTGGGATCATTCCAGATATGTATACATACCTAGGCCGCATGTCACTATGGCATTTTAATTTTAAAATTTTTTAAGGTCATAGTTGGGATCATTTCAAATGGGTGTACACATACTCGGGCCACATATCACTATGACATCTTTTCTCAATCATTTTTTTTAAAGAAACACCCAAAGTAGAAAGAATCGTTAAGAAATGACTAAGGACTATGGATTAGGATATAAAGTAGCTTCGAAGACTCAATGTGTTAGCATACCACATTGGCTCAGTTATTGTTCATCCCTCCCGTGCTATGTTTGGAAGTTAATAACATTCTTTTGTAGGATAGACATATTTTAAGGAATACAGTGCATAGGGGAAGTCGAAAATGGAGCTCTAATATATCTTACTAACTTCAAAAGCAAAGTCTAAATTTTTAGGTTTGACAAATGTACCAATCAAATAAACTTGCATTGTTTGAACTAAGAGCAAAGATTGTTTTGTAGTTAAAATTTACTAAAGTATTCGCCACTCATTGGTGCAAGTTAATGCACACCCTCACACCTAGGTCATTGCTAGTCCCTAGCAAAGATGCTTCGTTAATTAGTGCCTAATCCGGGTGAAGTCAACAAATTGACGATTGATATAAAATATATGTAAATAAAGCCATGAAAATAAATTACTCCCCTGAAGTATGCAGACCAAAGTATTAATCCCTCGCATCCTTTTCGTCCGATTATATAATGTTATGATTCAAAAGCTGACCGCGACTGTTTGTCTAACAAATACCTGCAAAGGACTACACACAAAGCCACAACGAAGACTAGCTTCCTGAATTAGATATCTCATTAGTTCCACAAAAATTCTCAAATCAGTGCAAAGTGAATAGATGCTAATTAATTTTATTTATAAGTGTACATCAAAAGTGTATCCAAGTAGCACGCAAACCACCATCAGAATGCAGAGAAATAATGAACTGACCAGATCAAGTCATAATTGAAAATCAGCCATGTTAGTGGGTCAGTCCGTACAGGTAAAGACTATTATATATTAACAGCATGAGATTAACTAAGTTAGATTAAAGAATTTAATAAAATGAACATGGAGTAGAGTGTGAAACATGACCCAACATAAAGCCCTGTTCAAATACTAACAAATTACTAAATCCAGATAGCTGCAACATAAGAGTTGAAATTAAGTGTGTTCAAGAGGAAAGGATGATGCAAGAAATTGTTACTGGCCTCCTACGAACAGTTGATTTCCTTTCCCCTCATGAGTACCTTATCATTCTGATGGAAGGGGGGCATTGGCGTAGAACTCGTAAACCCATGATAAAATGGCTTAATCCCTTGGATGGCAAAAGGAGTTCCATCACTGCTCTCGAATATGTTCGATGTATTTCATGCTCCATCCTCGGACTTCAATTTGAAACCCCCGCTCATAGATAGCCGGCCTTCCTTTGAGCGATTCGTAGCGATTTTGGGTCTCATCATTCACAAACCGAGTGCCAATGCTGACAGAAATCGTCCCCTTCCCCTTGGCTTTACGGCTGGACATAACACAGATTAGACACAAAATCAAATAAGGAACCCTAACATTTCATTCTAAACCAACAACTAGGAAATGAAGGTGAGGTTTACTTACAATGGATGATGTTCCCTGATATAGTGAGGGTCAACAACTTCTAGAGTGATGATGGCAGCAACCTTCGGCTGACTAATACCGTAATTTCGGGTAAACTTGGAATTTGACAATTTGTCCTAGTGGTTCAAGCTTTCGATCGTCGGCCGTGTATTTTTGCGTTGTCTCTCCCGATTTCGCCCGATCTGGCGTTCAGGAACACGTCGGGGTAAAGGTGAGTAAAACTTGAAGCTCTTCAGTAAACCAGATTGGGATTTGTTTACCTGCGCATGTTAAGTCCGTCGCACCTGATTTCGTTGGCCGTGAAAACTGAGGGTCGACATGTAACATCCCATTTTCAAATTAGACCCCCCTTAGGAGTGACTTGAACATGCCTAGGTCATAACAAGTCCTAGGTTGAACCTAGGAGGTCAGGTGACCCAACTAGCTAGTTGAGACTCACTTGGGCTGCAAATAGTAAAATCTTAAAACCCTGATTTTTGGTAGCCTAGTGGGTTCAATCTGACTCCAAGGCATTCCTAGACCTAATATGGGATCAATGGGTCACCAAGGACCCATTGGGTGCAAACCTAGTGGCTAAGTTGACCCAAGTCAACTTAAGCCCTAGTTAGGCCAAAGTAACCCTTCCTTGGGTCAACTCACCCTCATTATGCCAAGTCTACCCTACCTAACCATCCCTAGGCCTTAAGGGAGGTCAATGGGTCCCTAGGGGTCTATTGATATTGACTCCGAAGGTAAAATTGACCAGGTCAACCCTAAACCCTAGGCTAGCCAACATAGGAGAGAGAAAGTGAGAATAAGGGGTATTTTCATGGTAGAATGGTGAGCCCCCCTCTCATATGGCATTTAGGGATTTAATATTCATTTTATGGGCTGCCTTTAGGCTTCTAGGGGAAGAGAAATCGTGAGGGTGATTAGGAGAGAGAAAGAGGTGAGAAATAGGCTAAATATAGGAGAGAGAAAAGGTGGTGGAAGTGAAGGGGTGGTTGTAGAGAGTGAGGAGGCATGGGGCTCGGCCAAAGAGGGGCCCACAGCCACCTAGAGGTTGACACCTCTTTCCCCCCCCCCCCACCCTTTCTCGGCCACCAAGAGGTGGCTCCACCCCTCCTCACCTCTAACCGACCCCACCCCTTTGAAGAGACATTTGCCTCTTGGATGAAACCCCCCCCCCCTTCCCCTCTCCTCCTTATATACTCACTTAGGAGAGAGGGGCGACCCATTTCGAAACCAGATAAGGAGGAGAGAACCGTTGTCGGAGCCACCAAGGAGAGGAAACGCCGCTACCGCCGCCACCATGCATTCCCGTCGGTCTATTCGCATCCAAGCCCGAACTCAGGTCCTCCCTCACCTCTTCTCTCATGTTTAGATCCTAGGATTGTTTAGTAGTTGAGTTCATGCTCAAACGAACCGGAGCAAAGGTTTAAAAATTCAGAAATTTCCATTTTTATGGAGCTTTTGAAGCTCTCGGGTAGGGCGGCGCCGCCACCTCCGGCCGCCCTAGATCCGGCCGTGGATAGCCCCCACCACCGGGAACAAATGGGTGATGTTTTCCGGTGGTGGCGCCGCCTCAGGCCGCCGGAATAAGGCCCATAAAAACCACCTGTGCTGGCTCGATTTCTGTCCAAATCGGAGAAGATGAACAGCTGCCGTCTGATGCGCTTTAAGATTCGTGCAGAATCAAAATAAATACTTATAAACCCATATTTTCTGATTTTCTGTATTTTAATAAAACAGTTTCACTGTAAATTAAATTTAGGCCCCTTATGGGCACAAAATGAAAAAGGTTACAACATGAAAGTTGTAGGTATTTTGAAGACCTACAATTTGATATGTAGTGGTGAAAAAGTGGATGAGGGGACTGACCTGTAGAGCCTTTTTAGTGAGGGTATGTCTTACAACTAGGGCAGATTCCTTCCAAAAATTATTTAGGTCCTTTAGGGGCATGCTCATCAAAAATGATCAACATAAATGTTGTAGGAATTTTTATTATCTACAGTTTGATATGTAATGGAAAATTTTAGGATAAGTATACTGACTTATCGGGCCATTTTTCTAGGGTAGGTCCTATATGTAGGGCAGATTTTAAAATAATTCCCCACACCTAACCCTTGGTCCAAATTCCCTGAATTTTGGACAAGGGATTATTATTACCTAGATATAGCTCCTGTAAAAAATTGGAGACCATTTGGGATAGTGTAGCTTAGGGTTTTGCCCTAACCATAGAAAAGCTAGGGTAAGATAATTAAAGGGTCAAATGACGACCATACCCTACCAAATTATGGTGAGGTGTCCCTGGTATAGGTATCTAGGTCTGGTTCAAATTTCAACTCATTTGGTTGAGTTTTGAATATGAGTTCACTAAACCCTAGTTTGGACCTAGGGAAGGGTAATTTGGGAAAAAGGGAACTTTTGGCAATTGAGTGGTCACTCACCTCAATAGAGGTTGAGATTTTGACCACTGGTTTAAAATTATCCTAAGAACCCCCTTGGGGAAAATGGGATGGATTAGGGTGAGTTTACCCTAGGGCCCAGGTTCAAACCCTAAATGAGGATTTTGAGGGCTTGTGAAGGACATAGGGGCAAATGCCATTGTATGATCTTTATATTTGGTGGAGAGGTTGTTAATGGGTATTTAACCATCTGGTTGAAATATTAGAGAATTTTGAGGTAGGTAGGTACCTCAAAACCTAAACCCTAGTTTTAGGGTAGAAGGGCTTTAAGGTTAAAACAGTAACTTAAATTCATTTAAAAGCTATGAAACTTGGGTAGAGTGTTTCTAGTGTAGTTATAACCCTTGGATGATTTTAATAGAATTTTTGGATAATTATTTCTAGTACTTCACTTATGAATGTGGGTATAGCCCTATTTGATATTTTATTTATTAAAGATTTTTAAGTCAAATAAGACCCCATGAAACTCTGGAATTAGATGTTTCTGGCCAGTAGGAATGCTCCTGAATTTTTAGTTTAATTTTATGTTGAAGAAATCTAGTAGTTCTCTCATAAGTGTTATAAAAGGGCTTTATGGTTTTAAAATATATTATGGCTTAAATACTTTCTGTAAAATTATGAAATTTGGTAAATAGGGTCCTTAAACCAATATTTACTAGTGACAATTTATTAAAGATTTTTGGAGTTATTATTATGGTACTTGATTCACAAGCATGTTAGATTAAGAATTTAGTAAATGATTTATTATAAATTAATTTCCAGTAGGAAAATTATGAAACATATCTAGTGTTGTTTTCATGGTGTTATTAGTACCCTGTAATTAATTCAAATTGTTTAAAAGAAGATTTGATGTAGTTTATTCATTAGTCATGAAAGAAATGAATTATTGATAAAACATGATTAGGCCCTTAGACCTTAGATAAAAATGTCAAACCTTGGATATATCCTTTTTTTTAGATATAACAGAATTTATTCTAAATTTATTATGATTTTTACATACCTAAAAAGTCTACTTCATGTTCAAATTGGTAGACCTTGGATTTGTAGGAAAATTAATTAATTATTAGATTAATTGAGAAAATGGTTATAACTTGGAATTGATTCATTTATGACATGATAGGACCCCAATAAATAATTTAGGTCATTCAGATGAAGACACAAAGGACATCCTATCAAGGTCAACATATAGTGTAGGCTGGTCTGCATGTAGCGTTTTCGTATAAGATCACATTTGGAGACGACTTAGGGCAATTTTGGAGTTTCTCAATGTGCTGATTGGGATGGATTTAGATAGGTTGTCATGGAAGGTTCTAAGGAGTGACGAGAAGTGAGTGGTTGTGGTAGAAGGAGCACGGATTCGACGAAAGATCGTCATTCCTGAGAGAGTGAAATGTCAAGCTACCCTAGTTTTAGTTTAATGTAATATGAGAAGGAAACGGGTAAGAGAAAATTAACCAATATTATGAAGTGCCTTGCGAAAGGAAACTTTGGTCTGTCATACCATCGTAGTTCCTAGTGCCTATTGAGAACCCTTCACGGGGCATAATCCGGAGGCAGTCCTGAGCTAACGTAAATCTTAAATAAATCAAAAGAGTAATTAGCTGAAATAGGTTTACACTTCACACACTAGTTAGATGGACATTTGGGAAAGGTTAAGTCGTCCCGAGGTGTTCAAAGGGGCGTCATCCCGCGGTGCTCAAAGGGATGAGGTTTGGAATTGAGCCGGACGGTTTAGTCCGGGGAGCTTAGTCTCGGTTTGTGGTTGAGACGGACGGTTTGGTCCGGGAGCTTTACTCTTGACTTCTTATATTAAATGTTGCATAATAGAAAACTTTAAGGTGGTGGATCTTCGATATTGGGGAGTTCGTTGCTCCGACACCAATATCGTTGATTCGGCAAGTGTGGTTTTACACTTCGCCAAACTTAAGTCCGGCGGTCCAGTCGGCAAGAGTACGCAGGAGTCCGCCTCGTGCACCAGGCATTGAGGGCGTACGATAGGTCAGACCGGTAGTGCAAATACTGGTTTTGAGGTGGGCGAGGCCCAACCCACCGCTTCCGTCTGCCACTACGGAGGTATCCTTGGAGGTAACGGCTCTGAAAGGGGGAACTAAAGGTTTGTGTACACAAAGTCGTGTGGGTGAGTTGCACTGCATGAACATCATTAACCCACCATATAGTTGCATACATAATCATTCATGAGAACTTTGACACCTAATGTATAAGTGGAATGAGACGCTTATACATTAGGACCTGCAAAACGACCCCTTGGTCTATAAGCTTGTGTAAGCAAGTTTTATGGATTAAGGTCATTTTAAATATTTAAATAATGCTTGTGATAACCGACACCCCAACGTATAAGTGGAATGGGACATTTATACGATGGGAGCCTTGTAAAAGATCCATTGGCTTATGTGTACTCACATAAGTGAAGGTTTAATTTATTACTTACTTACCTTTCTGTTTTACCTATTACAACACTTATATTGTTCGCCTGTTATAACTTGCTAGTTAGGTCCACCGTCATCTGCTTTTGACTACTCTCCACCTTCATGTCCTTCCCTTTCTTCCTCTTCGCTCGGTGCCTTAGGGCATGGGGGAAGGGGTGGGGGATGATAGGGCTTAGTCTTATAGACTAACGGTTTTCGGACCACATCATTTTAGGGAATCGTGGAGCCCAGCCCGGAGGAGCAGCCCAGGAGGCCGGTGCGCTTGGAGACAGGGCAGTCTAGCTCAGGAGTTCAGACAGCCGGGACCGTGAGTTCCGTTCCTTAGTAGCAGTTTGTTTTTCAGCTTCCGTTTGAGTGACCATGTAGTGAGGTGTTGTTGTACCGGGCTTAAGTCCTTTTTCCTTTCAGTACTCTGTTTTTACTCTGATGTTATACTGTGGACGTTTCCTTCGTGGAGTTTATTTATATGTGTTCTATTATTGTGGACTGCATTTCTCTTTCTTTACTACTTGTTACTTGATTGTGATTGAAAAGTCTGGAAGAATCGGCGCGTTGTAGTGACGACCTTCTCGGGTGCGAAAGTGTCACCGCAAAGCGGCGGTTCTAGGCATAAGACCCCGAGTTTTGAATCGAAAAAAGGGGGTCTTACACGACAGAATCGGGGTGAGGATGGTGGAATTATAATTCACAAGATAACTTCATTGTGTGAAGTTATCATTCCCCCTGAATTTTTTAGGTCAAACCAGGAAGATTTTAACCAAGGACACAGAGGGGAAGCAACCCGAACAAACGAGTCGCATGCACCAAGCCACGCTCGCCCAGCGACCCAGAAGCACCTCGGAAGGAGGGCAAAGCCAAGCACGCACCTGCGCAAATGGCGCCCATGTGCGGGCAGCGTGTTCGCGCACTAGCGGCCTGTGCGCGCACACGGCCTGCGTGTGGAGGCTGTCACCGTTGGTCGCCTCTTCCACCTGCGACCATCGCTGCTGTCTGGCAACCTGTCGCCCGAGATGCCCGGGGGGGGCACTTCTGTCATTTCATGAAAATTGGCGATCTAAGTGACCAAAACGGAGCGACGTCATTCGTCACCATAAAATCCGTCCAGGCGCAATTACCAGCATATCTCTCCAGAAAATTATAAAATGACCATCAGACCCTCATTTGAAGACAAGCATCTCCAATGGCTAGAGAGAGCTCGGAGGTTTTATGGCGAGGACATAGGACTTAAATCGTTCGATCTCTTGGAATTCGCTATGCTCCCTCTCTAAGCCGCTTAGCGCTCAACGCTCCACATCAAGCCTCACGTGACTGCGTCCATGAGCGAAAGAGAAGACGTTAGAAGAGTACTCTCCAGGAAGCTCGCCTCCAAGCTCCGCGGACCCTAAAGCTTCAAGTCATTCTCTCCAGAAAGTCGGTCTCATCCAAGACCCAAAGACTTAGTCAATTCTCCGCTCTAGAAAAAGGCACAGAGAAGCACTCCGGTGGACACTCTCGTCAAAGCTCTGTACGTGGACTTAAGACTTTTTTTCTGCTCCTCCTGTATTTTAATCTTGTAACGGAGAGGTGGTCTGTCACCCTCCGAGGAGACTTCCAGTATTTGTAAACTCAAAGTTAGATAGTGGGTTTTGACACGACATAGATCCGGCCACGTGTTTTTTCACACTTTTTGGATTTTCCACGGTAAAAAAGTCTTGTCATTACTGTTCTTTTTCATTGATAGTTTGCGCTTGGTCCTACTCTGAGCTAAGGTGATCCAATTCTCTGTACCGGAGAAAAACCGGGTGACCCGCAACAAAATTATAACATATAAATTATTAATTAATAATAGTAATTAACTAATTATGTTAGTGCATATAGTTATTTTCTTGCTTTAATTTGCTTGTTCTCTATCAATTTATTGATTGATTTGCTTATTTGTAAGTTTTTGTTAAATATAAATAGTATTATAATGATTCTTCTAACTGTAAATGCGCGTATTCATTAGTTTTCTCTTAATATTTCAATATTTGTAGGATAAATAAAACTATTATTATATGAGTGTTGTGCATATCTTTGACTTAAAATCATTTAGATTCATTATATTTGAATCTGATATGTTATTTCATATGCAACTATAACAGTCATATCATAAGAATTGTACTATCTAAATATCTATTTTTAACTCATGCTTGATTTTGTAATATTTTTGTTTTAAATATATATATATATATAACATTTTTTTTCATTATAATATAATTCATGTAACTATATTTTCGCATAAATTTTACATCTTATTTCACTTCATATTATTTTTGTGTATCTATGTATATCGCATGCTAAAAACCGCACTGAAACCGCAACTGCACCGTAAAAAATTGCACCAATCCAAAACCGCACCATGTAATTTCTATTGTGAGAAATACATTCTTACGGACCTGAGTGCACGTGAGGATGCGAGCAGAGATACCTGCAAAACCCGTTAGCGAAATGCGCAAGAACAAAAACAATGACTTGGACACAAGGGTGTATACGTGGAAAACCCCTCAAAATAGGATAAAAACCACTGGACGATCCGAGTACAACTCAGAAAGCCTCCACTATATGATGTTCAACAATACAATGATTCCCCCCTCCCTCCCGCGATCCCCAAATGAAACTTACAACCAACACAAATATAAAGACAAGATCGAGAAAGATATAAGTATATCGACAAAACGACCAAGTTCGAGTTAGGGTGACTCGTTCCAAATTGATTCATTAAATCTTTTGTAGTCTTCCAAGATCTTCAATACTGTGTCAAGCTGTCTGCCCATGTCGACACACGGCATCACTGCACTCTGATCAGTCCGCAACACGTTAGTAGGTTGCCCTGGTCAAGGCTCAGATGCTTCACCACCAATGTCCACTTGAGGCTAAGATGTCTTCTCGTGCTGATCGCCGCTAGCTGCAGATGTGGCTCAATATACTCGCCCAAGTAAATACGACGGTTACACATCGCCGTCATTTACGCCAATGTGATCTAGTTTTTCTCAGGTAGTGAATTGTCCTTTGCGCACTCTACACCATGACACTACCATGATCGTGATCCTTTAAACTTAAAACTACCACGACCGTGATCCGGCAACACCGTTGACGCTTCAACGGCCTGTACTCTCCCGAGCCCAAACGGCGGTCGCCAAACACTGTTTATGCCTCTCCGGCTCCGCCCAAATCGGACTCCACCTACGCCCCTCCGGCTTCGCCTAAATTGGCCTCCGCCTACGCCGCTCCGGCTCTGCCCAAATCGGACTCCGCCTACGCCCCTCCGGCTTCGCCTAAATTGACCTCCGCCTACGCCGCTCCGGCTCCGCCCAAATCGCACTCCCTCTTCGTTGCTCCCCCGCACACGTGCACCGTAGCCCCGCCACATAATTACGGCACAAAAACGCCTCCCGAATAAGGGCCCGTACAAAGAGTCGTCGACATCTCCGCCCTCGCGACAAACGCCACCGTCAAACCTCAACTCAGTGCGGCATCAAGGCCCAGCCTCTCCAACACCACTTGCTCCGGCTTGCCGCCATCACCTACGTTCGTCAGCAAGAAATCTCGGCCCGGACGAGAGAGAGATGAGAAGCGGATGGAAAGGGTGTTGGGGTGGTGGATCACTTCAGGGCCTCATGTTTCTCACACCGGGTTAGCCCAAGTGAGCTTAGAGGCAAGGGAGTGTGAATTAGCCCCTGTATGCATTCTTGTTCCTCTGTTTGAGGAGAGGTCGACGATCGTCGAGCTCACGCTTGAGCGTCGACCTCAGCTGGATCGTCGAGCTCACGCTTGAGCGTCGACCTCAGCTGGATCGTCGAGCTCACGCTTGAGCGTCGACCTCAGCTGGATCGTCGAGCTCACGCTTGAGCGTCGACCTCAGCTGGATCGTCGAGCTCACGCTTGAGCGTCGACCTCAGCTGGATCGTCGAGCTCACGCTTGAGCGTCAACCTCAGCTGGATCGTCGAGCGTCGACCTCGGGTGAGATCGTCGACCTCCGGTCGACGCCCGATCGTCGAGCTCGGTTCTGCGTTCGACGTTTTGAGTTGTTTTTTTTTCTCCTGAGTATTTATATCCCGTTTTTTGGGGATTAGGGTAAGAAAAGCAGTTCAGAGACTTTGGAGGCGTCGTATTTTTCCTGAAGAAGACATATACGAGATTCATCGTTGGAGGCGTCGTTCAGGGGAGTTTTTTCCCTCGGGTAGTTTCTTGTCCAGAAGAGGTGTAGGTAGGGTCGGCTTTGATCTTTGTAACCTTTGTAACCTGTAATCTTTTGGTGAATACAAGAAGGAGGAGAAGAAGGGGAGAGAGGACGTAGCCCGGTTTTGGGTGAACCTCTGTATTTGTGGTGTTGTGTTCTGTGCTTGTGATTGCTCTGCATCTATTTGTGTTTTCTGTTTTTCGACTTTGCCTCTTCTCGGCACGCCCGATTTCTTACATTTGGTATCAAAGCGAGGTTCTCTCGATTCTCGGATATGAGTTCAGGAGGTGTGCGGATCGAGATAGAGAAATTTGATGGAAGCAGATTTGATCTGTGGAAGATGAAGATGGAGGATCTTCTGGTGGATCGGAATTTGTGGGGGGCAATAGCTGATGATCCACCAACCGAGAAGGCTGCTGTGGATGTGGTTGCAGCCTGGACAAAGACAGATCGAAAAGCCAAAGGTCTTATCAGACTCTTTCTCACAGACTCTGTTTTGACAAATGTGATGGAGGAGACTTCCGGCCAAGGTCTATGGCGGAAGTTGGAAACCCTATATCAGAGCAAGTCCCTTGTGAACAAGCTGTTATTGAGGAAGAAGTGGTACAATCTGAAGATGCAGGAGGGTGGTTCCTTCTCGGAACACCTGACCAATTTCAACACGGTTGTGGGTCAGTTGATCTCTATTGGTGAGAAGATCTCGGATGAAGACAGGGCGATCACACTACTTTGTTCATTGCCGGATTCTTGGGACAACGTTATCGTTGCCATTGGGGGTAATGGAGACAGGGCACTCACTTGTGAGTCGGTGTGTGCTACTCTTCTTTCTGAGGAGACCAGGAGAGCAGGTTCTGAGAAGACCAACAAGGGTGCATTGAGCGTATCCAGATCTCACCCTCAATGGAGGGACACAAAGCAAGGTGGATCTCGAGATAAATCTCGGGGTAGATCCAAGAGCAGAGAAAGAGAGAAAGAAAAGAAGCCCATCAAGTGCTGGAAGTGTAATCAGGTTGGGCATGTGAAATCCCAATGCCCCAACAAGCCCATTCAGAAGGATGGAGGGTCAACTTCGGGTGCCAAGAAGGAGGCTGACGGTGGTGACATGTACATCGCAGCTGCATGTGTTGCTCATCAGGATGCGGATGTGTGGTATGTTGATACTGGAGCCTCTTACCACATGACCCCTCACAGGCACTGGTTTTGTGAGTATGAGGAGTTTGCGGGTGGTAATGTCATGCTTGGGGATGATACTGCGGTGCAGATCATTGGTCGTGGCAAGGTGAGACTGAAGATGGCCAACGAGACTACGAAGACCCTTCCGGGGGTGATGCACATTCCTAGGATGAGCAGGAATCTGATCTCGGTGGGATCTATGGCTGATGCGGGAGTTTGCTTCAGCTGTGACATGCACTCATGCAGGATGACCAGAGGGGCGATGGTGATCGCCAAAGGTGTTAGGCATGGAACACTGTACAAGCTACTTGCTGATACAGTGGGGCCTTCATCTCTGAAGGCCAAGAGGAGGACCAGGAGGAGCAGTCCAGGCTGTGGCACCAGTGGCTTGGACATATCAGTGAGAAGGGGATGTCGGCTGTGGCATCTGGCCAGATGGTGGAGGGTGTGCCCATGTGCACCTCGAGCTTTGGATTCTGCGAGCATTGCCTACTCGGCAAGCAGAACTGGGTTAGCTTTCAGGGAGCAGGGACTAGGGCCACTGGCCCTCTTGATTTGATCCATTCTGATGTATTCGGACCTACTTCAGTTCCATCCCTTGGTGGAGCTAGGTATTATGTATCTTTCATTGATGATTATTCCAGGTTTTCTTGGCTTTACTTTCTCAGGTCCAAGGCGGAGGTTCTAGACAGGTTCAAGGAGTTTAAGAACCTGGTGGAGAACCAGTTGGAGAGAAATGTGAAGGTTCTCCGTTCTGATAACGGAGGGGAGTATTGTTCGGACGCTTTCGAGCAGTACTGTACTGAGTAGGGGATTGCACGACAGAAGACCACGCCGTATACTCCAGAGCAGAATGGAGTGTCGGAAAGGCTCAATCGGACATTGATGGAGAAAGCCAGGTGCATGCTCAGTTGGGCTGGTTTGGGGAAGGAGTTCTGGGCTGAAGCGGCAGCTACCGCTAATTATTTGAAGAATAGGTCCCCCACATCTGCAGTGAAGGGGTGTACCCCCTTTGAGGCCATATTCAAGAAGAAGCCAAATTTGGCTTATGCTCGTGTGTTTGGGTGTGATGCTTACGTGCATATTCCAAAGGAGAAAAGGGGGAAGCTGGACATGAAATCTGAGAGATGCATCTTTGTGGGCTACAAAGAAGGCATCAAGGGATACAAGCTTTGGAACCCGGTGACGAGGACGGTGGCGTATAGCAAGGATGTGGTCTTTCATGAAGCCCGTCCTCAAGTCACTACACAAGCGGCCAAAGGGAAAGTTGCAGAGAGGTTGGTAGTGGAAGGGAGCATGGAGGAGGCCCCTCTGGAGGATGCTCGGGTAACCACTACAGCTGGTTCAGATTCTGACTCTGAATCTGATGTTTTGGAGGAAGTGAACTTTAGTGATGAGTCAGAAGAGGAAGTTGCCGATGTTCCACTTCTGAGACGCTCAACAAGGGAGAGGAGGGCACCACTCCGGTACTCCCTTAGTGCTGTTGGAGCACAATATTGTCTGAACATGCTTGGAGAAGGTCCCATTTCAGCCAAGGATGCAAGGTCGAGGGCTGATGCAAATCAGTGGGAGCTTGCTATGGAGGATGAGATGGTTTCCCATAGGAAGAATCAGACTTGGAGTCTGTGCAAGCTTCCAAAGGGGAGGAAGGCCATTGGGAGTAGATGGGTTTTCAAGCAGAAGGTGAAGGCAGATGGCACTGTGGAGAAGTACAAGGCAAGGTTGGTTGCCAAGGGGTTCTCGCAGGTTGAAGGTGTGGACTACGACGAGATTTTCTCGCCGGTAGCCAAGCTCACTTCTATCAGGATGGTTCTCTCCATTGCCGCTGTGCATGATTTGGAGATTGAGCAAATGGACGTGAAGACGGCATTCCTTCACGGGGATTTGGAGGAGGAGATCTATATGCGGCAACCTGAAGGATTCGAGGCCAAGGGCAAGGAGGATCAGGTGTGCAGGTTGAAGAAGTCCCTCTATGGACTGAAGCAGTCTCCGAGGATGTGGTACCAGAAGTTCGACACCTACATGCTGGAATCAGGTTTTGAAAGGTCGAACTCGGACCACTGTATTTATATCCAAAGGAAGGGAGAGCACTACACTTTCTTGACACTCTATGTAGATGACATGCTGCTCATAGGGAATAGTGTTAAGATGATCCAACAAGTGAAGAAGCTGCTCTCGGCCAAGTTTGAAATGAAGGATTTGGGCCCAGCAAGTGTGATCTTGGGGATGCAGATTACCAGAGACCGAAGCAAGAAGAAGCTGTGGTTGGGGCAGCAAAGGTACGTCGAAGAGGTGTTGAAGAAGTTCAACATGGCTGACTGTAAACCTGTTGGTGCCCCTATGCCGGTTGGGGAGAAATTATCTGCGGAGATGTGTCCCAAGACACATGAGGAGATGGAAGACATGGAGAAGGTTCCATATGCTAGTGCTGTGGGGAGCCTTATGTATGCCATGGTTTGTACTCGTCCTGACATCGCACAGGCAGTGGGAGTGTTGAGCAGGTACATGGCCAAACCTGGGAAGGAGCACTGGAACGCTGTGAAGCGGGTGTTCAGGTATCTTCGCGGCACTTCAAACTACTCTATTTGTTTTGAAGGTGCTGTTGATGGGAGAGTCCTGGACGTGGTTGGACACATGGACTCTGACTGGGGTGGTGATCTGGACAGCAGGAGGTCCACCAGTGGGTATGTCTTTACCCTGTTTGGTGGTGCTGTCAGTTGGATGAGTCGACGGCAAGGAGTGGTTGCACTCTCGTCGACAGAAGCTGAATATATGGCCCTTACACATGCCTGTAAGGAAGCCATATGGTTGAGGAGGTTGTGCTGGGAGCTCAGTTTTGAGCAGGGTCCTGTGAAGTTGTGGTGTGACAGCCAAGGGGCTATCCAGTTAGCCAAGAATCCGGCTTTCCATGCTAGGACCAAGCACATTGACATCCAGTTTCACTTCATCAGGGAGAAGGTGGAGAAGCAGGTAGTGCAACTGGAGAAGGTTGACACTAAGGAGAACAGTTCTGATTTCTTAACCAAGGCTGTGCCTGTTGCCAAGTTTGAATGGTGTGCTACAGTAGTGGGTTTGAAGAGGAAGTCTGGAGGAGCTGCTCTCATATGCTGAAGGTTTCCACCAAGTGGGAGAATGTTGGGGTGGTGGATCACTTCAGGGCCTCTTGTTTCTCACACCGGGTTAGCCCAAGTGAGCTTAGAGGCAAGGGAGTGTGAATTAGCCCCTGTATGCATTCTTGTTCCTCTGTTTGAGGAGAGGTCGACGATCGTCAAGCTCACGCTTGAGCGTCGACCTCAGCTGGATCGTCGAGCTCACGCTTGAGCGTCGACCACAGCTGGATCGTCGAGCTCACGCTTGAGCGTCGACCTCAGCTGGATCGTCGAGCTCACGCTTGAGCGTCGACCTCAGCTGGATCGTCGAGCTCACGCTTGAGCGTCAACCTCAGCTGGATCGTCGAGCGTCGACCTCGAGTGAGATCGTCGACCTCCGGTCGACGCCCGATCGTCGAGCTCGGTTCTGCGTTCGACGTTTTGAGTTGTTTTTTTTTTCTCCTGAGTATTTATATCCCGTTTTTCGGGGATTAGGGTAAGAAAAGCATTTCAGAGACTTTGGAGGCGTCGTATTTTTCCTGAAGAACACATATACGAGGTTCATCGTTGGAGGCGTCGTTCAGGGGAGTTTTTTCCCTCGGGTAGTTTCTTGTCCAGAAGAAGGTGTAGGTAGGGTCGGCTTTGATCTTTGTAACCTTTGTAACCTGTAATCTTTTGGTGAATACAAGAAGGAGGAGAAGAAGGGGAGAGAGGACGTAGCCCGGTTTTGGGTGAACCTCTGTATTTGTGGTGTTGTGTTCTGTGCTTGTGATTGCTCTGCATCTATTTGTGTTTTCTGTTTTTCGACTTTGCCTCTTCTCGGCACGCCCGATTTCTTACAAAGGGAAAACTCTGTGGCGGCTATTTTTCTTTACGGGAGAGTGGCTCATCGGCTGCAACTTTAGTATTTTTTCTTCTTTTTATCAGGCGGGCTGCTGCTATAGGGAGAGGTAGATTTAAGAATTAATTTTTCTTCTTTTTTAACTCTTATATATTGTTGCGGCCTAACTCGATGTCTCGGTCGGATCGAAATAATTTGGACCGCCTTAGTTCTCGGAACAGTCGAGTGCGCACACAGTCAATGAGATGAGTCGATCATACACACAAAGTATTAACGTGGAAAAACTCCTTAACCGGGTAAAAAATCACGTGATCGAATCTGTGCCGGTCAAAGTCCACTATTTTCCTGTTGTTACAGCTTGTCCGTTGAACCGAGAGCGACAGACCGCTGCTCGTTACAATTTGGAGATGAAAGAACACTTAGCATTCAGTGAACGATAGACCGTCTCGCTAGGCGTATGTTACAAATTGCGCTTTGCAGCGATAGACTTTGTTGGGCGTCACGCTGGCACTGAACGCGGGAGCGGAGCACTTGAGTTTGCGATCGTGGAGGCCTTCTGGAAACGGAGAGATCGGGCTTCGTTAGTGTAACGCCCCCGAATTTTCGATGATTTATTTTAAATCCTTTTTCGGCGTTACGTTGACGTTTTCCGTCTCGAGCCGTTGTTAGAGTACCTCGTTAGGTGTTCTTAGAGGTTTAGCCTGTTTGCGGGTTTCCCCAGCTAGCCGGTGTCTGTTTTGGAGACCCGGTTGAGCCTTTCAGGGAATTCTCGTGTTTGGCTTCGGGCGAGGTTAGCTCGAGTTTTGTTCGTCGGAAGTCGTTTTTGACTTCGCCGTTGTGTTCGTAGCACGGGTATTTAGCTACGGTGCGATTTTGGTCGATATCCGAGGACGTCGCGTTTTCGCGTCGTTTTTGGCGGTCGCTCGTTAGTGTGTCGTCATCCCTTTTTATGTAGGCGTTTATATATAATTATTACGCATCTTTTAGCATAGCGCGTGGTTTGGGCGTGTCGGTGCGTAAATTCTTACGTACGTGCGTGTGTGCGTGCATGCGTGCGTGCGGAGTAGAAAGTTGTGCGCACGGAGGTGCATGTGCGTGTTCGTGCGCAAACGCGTGTATTTATACATGTATGGGAGAATACATGTATATTAGCGTATGTGGTTAGTATGTATATATGCATTTTTATTTAATTAGTATGATAATAGGATTAGATAGGGGATTATTTAATTAGTATTAAGATTATCGTATATTATAGTTAATGAATTAGATTTTTATTATTAGTACTTAGCATTTGAGTTAGTTAGTTATTAACTTAGGTTTTATTTAGGTATTATAATAAACCCCCCCCCCCCTCTCTCCCGTGGGATAGCAGCCGCCCCCCCCCCCCTTTTGGTTTTTATTTCTTCCTGTGTGAAACAGGCCGAGCCGAGCGGAAGAAGAAAAGGGCGGAGCCCTAGCCGCACCTTCCGCCGCCCGCCGCCGGCAGCCCCGACCCCCTCTTCCCGATCCGAGCCCGGATCCGAGTTCCCCTCGCCGAGAGCTTCGATCCGTGGTATGCTATCGAACCTTTCCTCCATGTTTTCAATTTGATTTCGTTTTGGATTTCTCCTTGTTTTTGGATATTCTTGTTCCTTGTGGTGTTTAGAATGCAATCTTAGGTTATTTTGGTGGTTTAGGTGTTGGTTGGAAGCTTTCCGGAATTTTTGGGCGTCCGCCATAGCGCCGTTGTGCTGGCGAAATTTTCGGTGATACGTGCGAGGCAAGTGCTTCCCCTCTTTCGCCGTTTGGCCTCTCTTTTTCCCTCTATTGCATGTTAAATTCATTAGTAAATAGTTAATTTTGTCGTAATAACGATCCTCCTAACCCTAATCCCTATTGAATCGCGTTAGAAAATTAGGGTTATATCCCTCCCGCTAGTAGCTTCCGATTTAGGACGGCGTCGCGGTAGGTGTGTCGCGTAGATATGGGTTAGCGTCGGGTTGAGTTTATGTTAGGCCTAGGTGTAGGTCTAGGTTTTGGGGATTTTGCCTAGTTTGCCTATTTGAGGCGTTTAGGTGTAATTGTGCACGCACGGCCTATGGTCGTGCGTCTTTAATCGTGCGACCCGATGTCGGTGCTCGTACGCTAGGCTTAGAATCGAGTGAGTGTACTCACTCGCAGCGGCGTTGCGTAATCGCAACGACTAATCCCTTAGCGTTGATTTCTCCCCGAGTGTTTTGCTCGTGTATCGAGAGTCCCTTGTCGGCTGTTACCTTTTCGAAGGCCGAATCGTGGGTTGTGGTCAGTAGTGGTGGTGGATGGCTCTTTTATGGGTTGTGTGGCGTGATGTAGCCTTGACCACACTCTTTACCTTGACCCGAGTAGTTTCTGGGCAAGTGAGTGATGGGTCTTTTGTGCCTTCACGTGTCAACCCTTGAGCAATTTGTTGACTTGGAATTAGTGGTTGGGCGATTTGGAACGTTTTCAACCTGATTCCAAGTTTCTTGTTTTTGCTACTGCCGCCTCTCACAATTTAGGATGTTAGGCGTTTCTTCCGTAGGTGTTGCAGCATTTTTTTTGGCGTCATGGCCATGTTGACTCTGCAGGTTGTTAGGCAGAGTAGTTGCTGTTTACCCGCACCTGGTGCAGGTTTGTTTTTCGCCCTTCCTTGGGCATTGTTGTTTTACTCTAGTTGTACTCTCTTTACTTTACCTTACCTGCTTTTACCTTACTTTTCTTTTTAGCACTTGCATTCCTTTTTCCTTGCTCTGAGGTGTTCTATTTTTCTTCTGAACGCCTCAGGTTCTGGGCGGTAGCCAGTAGGTGGCTGTTGCTGTGGTGCTGTTGGAGGTTTCCTTTCTGTTGGCTGTTGAGACTCTCCTGAGTCATTGTGAGGTAGTTTCACTGCACTTTCTACAGACATGCATACTTGCCAGTGGGTTCGTGTCAGCTGTTGGCGCCCCTGGTAGTTTTACCTTTTTGTACTAGATATGCTTTTCTTCTTACTGCTACTCTTTCTGGGAGATAGTCTATTTGCTCTGGGAAGTTTTATGCTAGGTTGCTAGTTACTTTAAAAGCTAAAAGTAAACTATATTATGTATAAAAATATGATCAGCATGATTTCTAAAAAGAACTCACTCAGCGTACTTTCTTAATTACGTATAACAAATGAATTTCCTATATATGTATAAATTAAAACTAGAGTTTTGGTTCAGCGTAAGGGTCCTTCGGGATCACTTATGCGCTCATTTAGGATGTTGTCATAAATGAAGTATTTTCCGCTACGTATAAAAATCAGTTTTGAAACCGTGGACTCTTTGGTCCACTGAGCCGAGGGATACGGCCAATAAATAAATCAAGTTTTCCTAATCAATTAATTCATGATTTGAAGGATTTGGAGTGTCGCCTGAACGTCGACAGTTATCCCCTGCTCGACGTGGCATCACAGCGCGTAGATTTTCTCTTACTCTGATTTAAAATATAGTGAGAAAAATGCGGGTTGTGACAGTTGGTATCAGAGGGAGGTTGTTTGACAATTGGTCGGGCAACCTTCCTTTGTTTGTGTTAGATGTTTAGAGTCATATCATACACACACCGACATGTCATCGGCACGTTTTGGCTGAAGCACGAACACTGCACTACACTCATAAGCATAACATGAAGTATACGGGGCATATTATGTATTTTACGATACATAATATGTGGTTGTATATGGATCCACCATAGGGGCAACATGCGAGGGTTATGTATTATGGGGTGCATAACCTCACCGCATGGATGCGACTAGCACGTTTTCTTTTTTAGTTGCATGAGAATGTTATGTATTATGGGATGCATAACATTTTCATGTGTACTCCGCCATGGCATGCACTAGGGCCTTTTTAGAATGCATAACATAATCATGCATAGCATGACATCGCATAAGCACAACGCGCCAAGCTAAAGACGTGCAGGATGACATGTGTACACGCATAATTTTTGAGTCAAAAATAATACAATTCATGCATTCCCGATCTAGGCACAAGAGTTAGTGTGATGGTGGTGAACCATCTTAGGCTAAGCATATCATTCTTTTTGTATTAAATAAAATAAAATCTCAGAGCAAGTATAGCAGTAGAAGATCATATTTATGTATGTATTGTCTGTACCTTTTGTCTAATCCTAGGAGTTTAGCTAAGTTCTAATCGTTTGTTATGTTTTAATTTTTCCTTATAGTATGCCGCCGAAGCGTAGAGTGACGAGGTCGACTCCCCAGTCTGAGGGTGAGTCCTCCGGTGCTCAAAGTGATGCGTTGGTGGAAAGCCTGAGGCAGAGTAACGAGGCCTTATCAAGGCAGGTGGTGGAGTTGCAGGCCCAGATGCAGTCCTTTTTATCCGGAGCGGCGGGTCAGACTCCGGGAGTTCAGGACCCCGCCGTGGGTACAGCTGTTCTAGCCCCTCCTGCCCCTCCTGCTCCTCTCGTGCCTCCAGTGGTGGTGCCCCCGGGATGGCGTTCATCTCCCAGTTTCAGCGGCTGCGACCTCCTACCTACGATGGTAAGGCGGACTTCATGGTATTGGATGACTGGATGATCACCATGGAGGAGATGTTTCATTACTCCGGGGTGACTGAGGACCAGAAGGTGATGTTAGCCGCCTATCAGCTGAAGGGGCTAGCGAAGAGCTGGTGGATGCGAGAGAAGGAAGGCATGGTGGGAGGATGTACTTGGGCATCCTTCAAAGAGATCCTGATGAGGAAGTTTCTACCGTCAGTAGAGCGAGACAGGCTGATGAATGACTTTATTCATCTGAAGCAGAGGCAGCTCTCCGTCAGCGATTACGAGATTGAGTTTAGCAAACTCAGTCGCTTTGGTCCTAGCTTGGTGAGCTCCGAGGAGGACAGGGTGAAGCGGTTTCTTGGTGGCCTCAGGAGCGACGTTCAGCAGCTAGCGGTCGCCCACGGCGCGGTTACTTATGCGGGAGCAGTTGAGGCCGCTTTGAAGGTAGAGGCTATCGAGAACGCGAAGCAGCGCGGACAGCAGGCGAGAAGCGAGAAGAGGAGGTCAGTTGAGGAAAAGGGTCCCCAGGTTCTTGGTGCTGCTTCTGAGAAGAAGAGCAAGGTAGTGTGCAGTTTCTGTGGCCATCCGGGCCACCCAGCTGAGAGGTGCTTCAAGAGGGCAAGGGTCCAGAAGAAGGAGCATGTGCATGCCATCCAGGGTGCTCCTAGGAGGGATGTTCCTTGTCCTGTCTGCAAGCGACCCGGTCACGAGGCTGCTCAGTGCTGGTCCAGGGATCGTGTTTGCTACCAGTGTGGCCAGAAGGGCCATATTAAGTCGAGGTGCCCTCAGGTTCAGTCCGCTCTACATGCCGTTCCGCTCCAGGCTTTACCTCCGCCTCAGCCGGTGGACAAGGGTAAAGGGAAGCTGAATGTGGTATCTTCAGCGGAGGCTGAGACTTCGACGCAGGTCATTTCAGGTAAACCCCCCCCCTCGCTTGGCTTTCTCTTTTGTAGCAGTTTTAGTGTTGCTATTGTTTTGTTAATTGCTTGTGCGTTTAATATTTTGTTTGTGTATAGGGAAATTTAAGGTAAGGAACCGCTGGGCCCGCGTTCTGTTTGACTCAGGTGCTACCCACTCCTTTGTGGCTAGGGCCTTTGTCGAGCGGTGCCAGTGGGTTCTTGATCGTGTTGGTGGTGCCTTTAGCGTCAAGTTCCCCTCGGGTGAATCCGTGATATCAGATCAGGGCATTCTGGACTGCCCTATTCTGTTGGGGGATTATCTGGCCAAGGCTGATCTGAAAGTGTTGGACTTAGAGGATTTCGATGTCATCCTGGGTATGGACTGGTTGTCCCGATATGATGCAGTGATTCAGTGCAGGGGAAAGCGCTTGGATTTCAGAAAGGACAGCGGTCAGCCCGGGAGTGTTTTCGGTGATTCGCGTCGGGACTCTCCGGCGATTGCTGCGGTATGTGCTCAGAGGGTTTTTCCTGCTGGTTGTTTTGCTTGTTTAGTCTCAGTGTTGGGGACTGTTAGCAGTGTGCCGCTGTTGGATGAGATTCCGGTTGCGCGAGAGTTTCCTGACGTGTTTCCTAGCGATCTTTCCGGTCTTCCTCCAGACAGGGATGTGGAGTTCGTGATTGATTTGGAGCCTGGTACGCGTCCGATTGCCAAGGCGCCGTATCGGATGGCCCTGCGAGAGCTGGAGGAGCTTCGTACTCAGCTTGATGAGTTATTGGAGAAGGGCTTCATAAGGCAAAGCTCGTCGCCCTGGGGTGCTCCGGTTCTCTTCGTGAAGAAGAAGGATGGTTCGATGCGCCTTTGTATCGACTATAGAGAGTTGAACAAAGTCACCATCAAGAACAGGTATCCACTGCCCAGAATCGACGACTTATTTGATCAGTTGCGTGGCAGTTCAGTATTTTCGAAGATAGACCTCCGTTCGGATTACCATCAGCTTAGGATCCGAGAGTCGGATGTTCCACGGACGGCTTTCCGATCGAGGCATGGTCATTTCGAGTTCCTGGTCATGTCTTTTGGGCTGACCAATGCGCCTTCAGCATTTATGGACATGATGAACCGGGTGTTCAAGGACTTTCTGGACAAGTTTGTCGTCGTGTTCATTGACGACGTTCTGATTTATTCTCGGAATGCGGCGGAGCATGATCAGCATTTGCGGTTGGTGTTATCCGCCTTGAGGGATCATCAGTTGTATACCAAGCTGAGCAAATGCGAGTTCTGGTTGCCTCAGGTTTCCTTCCTGGGTCATGTGGTGAACAAAGATGGTATTTCAGTGGACCCGGAGAAGATCTCAGCAGTGATGGATTGGAGTAGGCCGAGCACACCCAAGGAGATCAGGAGCTTCTTGGGGTTGGCCGGCTATTATAGGAGATTCGTCGAGGGCTTTTCTACCTTGGCAGCGCCCTTGACAAAGCTGACGCAGAATCATGCGGCGTTCGTTTGGAGTGATAAGTGCGAGGAGGCCTTTCTGGAGCTGAAGAGCCGGTTATGTTCTGCCCCTGTGTTGACCTTACCGGCGGAGGGACAGGACTATGACGTTTATGTGGATGCCTCGCACGTTGGACTCGGTGGCGTGTTGATGCAGGAGGGGAAGGTGATCGCTTATGGGTCTCGTCAGTTGAAGATTCATGAGCGGAACTATCCTACGCACGACCTCGAGTTCGCAGCGGTGATTTTTGCCTTGAAGCTGTGGAGACACTTACTTTATGGGGCCCAGTGCAGGATCTTTACCGATCATAAGAGCCTGAAGTACGTGTTCACTCAGAAGGAGCTGAATTTGCGCCAGCGGCGGTGGCTTGAGTATGTTGCTGATTACGATGTCGAGATTCAGTACCATCCGGGCAAGGCCAATGTGGTGGCCGACGCCTTGAGCCGGAAGACGGGGAAAGTCTTCAATCTCACCGCGGATCGTTTAGTGGAGGAGTTTCTATTGATGGATATCACCGCAGGACGCTGTGAGTTGCAGAGCAGTTTGGTAGTGGCAGAGCCGTCATGGATTTCTCTCACCAGATTGCACCAGAAAGAGGATCCGGATTTGTTGCACTTGTACCTCAGAGCTGAGAGGGGAGAGTTGCCAGATTTCTCCATCGACGAGGCGGGTACTTTGAAGTACCGCGGCAGGTTTTGCATCCCCGCAGTTGGAGACATCAGAGTATTGGTTTGCAAAGAGGCTCACGGATCCAGTGTTTCCTACCACCCGGGATCTACGAAGATGTACCATGATCTGAAGCAGATCGCCTGGTGGTATGGGATGAAGGGTGATATAGCTCGTTTTGTCTCGGAGTGTTACACTTGCAGGCGGGTGAAGGCCGACCATGGGAGGCCTGGTGGCAAGTTGGCACCTTTGGAGATCCCGACTTGGAAGTGGGAAAGCATCTCGATGGATTTCATCACAGGCTTACCGAGATCTCCGAGAGGGTTTGATTCTGTTTGGGTGATCGTGGACCGATTGACGAAGTGTGCGCACTTCGTACCTTATAAGATCGATTACTCGATGAAGAAGATTGCTGAGTTGTACTTGGATGAGGTCGTCAGATTGCATGGCGTTCCAGTTAGCATCGTTTCAGATCGAGACTCTCGGTTCACATCGCGTTTCTGGAGGAGTTTGCAGGAGGGTTTGGCCACTGATTTGAGGTATTCCACAGCTTACCATCCGCAGACCAACGGGCAGACCGAGCGTGTGAATCAGATTGTGGAGGATATGATCCGGTGCTATATTCTTGATCATGGAGGTGCTTGGGATGAGCGTTTGCGACTCATGGAATTTGCCTACAACAACAGCTACCAAGAGAGTCTACAGATGGCTCCCTTCGAGGCGTTGTATGGGAGGCGCTGCAGAACCCCTTTGTTTTGGGCCGAGGCCGGTGAGAGGCCTGTTTTGGGTCCTGATGCACTCGAAGAGATGGAGGTTTCCGTGAAGCTCATTCGGGAGAAGCTTCGAGTTGCTCAGGAGAGGTATGAGAAGAACGCCAATCGGCGTAGGTCCGATTTAGAATTTTCAGTGGATGATTTGGTCTTCTTGAAGGTATCTCCGATGGTAGGAGTGAAGAGGTTCGGCAAGAATCGGAAGTTGGATCCGAGATTTGTGGGCCCGTTCAGGATTGTGGAGCGTTTTGGTGTGGCTGCTTATAGGCTGGATCTGCCAGCTAGCTTCCCGGGGGTTCATAATGTCTTTCATGTGAGCCAATTGCGGAAGTGCGTGCGGAGCAGTGGGCAAGTCTTGGACGCTGTGCCCCAGTTGGAGCCCAATCTCTCGTATGTCGAGGTGCCGGTCCGCATCTTGGAAGCTCAAGCTCGAGTGTTGCGGACGAAGTCTATTCCTATGGTGAAGGTTCTTTGGAAGAACCAGGAATTGGAGAGCGCGACTTGGGAGCTAGAGTCGGCTATGAGGGAGGCTCACCCTCATTTGTTCCCCTGAGTTGTCGGGTACGTTTCCTATCTAGTAGTTGGTTTCTTTCCTTCTGTTGTAGGAGTAGTTTTCGCAAAGTTTCGGGTCGAAACTTTTTGTTAGGGGGAGTGACTGTAACGCCCCCGAATTTTCGATGATTTATTTTAAATCCTTTTTCGGCGTTACGTTGACGTTTTCCGTCTCGAGCCGTTGTTAGAGTACCTCGTTAGGTGTTCTTAGAGGTTTAGCCTGTTTGCGGGTTTCCCCAGCTAGCCGGTGTCTGTTTTGGAGACCCGGTTGAGCCTTTCAGGGAATTCTCGTGTTTGGCTTCGGGCGAGGTTAGCTCGAGTTTTGTTCGTCGGAAGTCGTTTTTGACTTCGCCGTTGTGTTCGTAGCACGGGTATTTAGCTACGGTGCGATTTTGGTCGATATCCGAGGACGTCGCGTTTTCGCGTCGTTTTTGGCGGTCGCTCGTTAGTGTGTCGTCATCCCTTTTTATGTAGGCGTTTATATATAATTATTACGCATCTTTTAGCATAGCGTGTGGTTTGGGCGTGTCGGTGCGTAAATTCTTACGTACGTGCGTGTGTGCGTGCATGCGTGCGTGCGGAGTAGAAAGTTGTGCGCACGGAGGTGCATGTGCGTGTTCGTGCGCAAACGCGTGTATTTATACATGTATGGGAGAATACATGTATATTAGCGTATGTGGTTAGTATGTATATATGCATTTTTATTTAATTAGTATGATAATAGGATTAGATAGGGGATTATTTAATTAGTATTAAGATTATCGTATATTATAGTTAATGAATTAGATTTTTATTATTAGTACTTAGCATTTGAGTTAGTTAGTTATTAACTTAGGTTTTATTTAGGTATTATAATAACCCCCCCCCCCCCCCCTCTCTCCCGTGGGATAGCAGCCGCCCCCCCCCCCTTTTGGTTTTTTATTTCTTCCTGTGCGAAACAGGCCGAGCCGAGCGGAAGAAGAAAAGGGCGGAGCCCTAGCCGCACCTTCCGCCGCCCGCCGCCGGCAGCCCCGACCCCCTCTTCCCGATCCGAGCCCGGATCCGAGTTCCCCTCGCCGAGAGCTTCGATCCGTGGTATGCTATCGAACCTTTCCTCCATGTTTTCAATTTGATTTCGTTTTGGATTTCTCCTTGTTTTTGGATATTCTTGTTCCTTGTGGTGTTTAGAATGCAATCTTAGGTTATTTTGGTGGTTTAGGTGTTGGTTGGAAGCTTTCCGGAATTTTTGGGCGTCCGCCATAGCGCCGTTGTGCTGGCGAAATTTTCGGTGATACGTGCGAGGCAAGTGTTTCCCCTCTTTCGCCGTTTGGCCTCTCTTTTTCCCTCTATTGCATGTTAAATTCATTAGTAAATAGTTAATTTTGTCGTAATAACGATCCTCCTAACCCTAATCCCTATTGAATCGCGTTAGAAAATTAGGGTTATATCCCTCCCGCTAGTAGCTTCCGATTTAGGACGGCGTCGCGGTAGGTGTGTCGCGTAGATATGGGTTAGCGTCGGGTTGAGTTTATGTTAGGCCTAGGTGTAGGTCTAGGTTTTGGGGATTTTGCCTAGTTTGCCTATTTGAGGCGTTTAGGTGTAATTGTGCACGCACGGCCTATGGTCGTGCGTCTTTTAATCGTGCGACCCGATGTCGGTGCTCGTACGCTAGGCTTAGAATCGAGTGAGTGTACTCACTCGCAGCGGCGTTGCGTAATCGCAACGACTAATCCCTTAGCGTTGATTTCTCCCCGAGTGTTTTGCTCGTGTATCGAGAGTCCCTTGTCGGCTGTTACCTTTTCGAAGGCCGAATCGTGGGTTGTGGTCAGTAGTGGTGGTGGATGGCTCTTTTATGGGTTGTGTGGCGTGATGTAGCCTTGACCACACTCTTTACCTTGACCCGAGTAGTTTCTGGGCAAGTGAGTGATGGGTCTTTTGTGCCTTCACGTGTCAACCCTTGAGCAATTTGTTGACTTGGAATTAGTGGTTGGGCGATTTGGAACGTTTTCAACCTGATTCCAAGTTTCTTGTTTTTGCTACTGCCGCCTCTCACAATTTAGGATGTTAGGCGTTTCTTCCGTAGGTGTTGCAGCATTTTTTTTGGCGTCATGGCCATGTTGACTCTGCAGGTTGTTAGGCAGAGTAGTTGCTGTTTACCCGCACCTGGTGCAGGTTTGTTTTTCGCCCTTCCTTGGGCATTGTTGTTTTTACTCTAGTTGTACTCTCTTTACTTTACCTTACCTGCTTTTACCTTACTTTTCTTTTTAGCACTTGCATTCCTTTTTCCTTGCTCTGAGGTGTTCTATTTTTCTTCTGAACGCCTCAGGTTCTGGGCGGTAGCCAGTAGGTGGCTGTTGCTGTGGTGCTGTTGGAGGTTTCCTTTCTGTTGGCTGTTGAGACTCTCCTGAGTCATTGTGAGGTAGTTTCACTGCACTTTCTACAGACATGCATACTTGCCAGTGGGTTCGTGTCAGCTGTTGGCGCCCCTGGTAGTTTTACCTTTTTGTACTAGATATACTTTTCTTCTTACTGCTACCCTTTCTGGGAGATAGTCTATTTGCTCTGGGAAGTTTTATGCTAGGTTGCTAGTTACTTTAAAAGCTAAAAGTAAAACTATATTATGTATAAAAATATGATCAGCATGATTTCTAAAAAGAACTCACTCAGCGTACTTTCTTAATTACGTATAACAAATGAATTTCCTATATATGTATAAATTAAAACTAGAGTTTTGGTTCAGCGTAAGGGTCCTTCGGGATCACTTATGCGCTCATTTAGGATGTTGTCATAAATGAAGTATTTTCCGCTACGTATAAAAATCAGTTTTGAAACCGTGGACTCTTTGGTCCACTGAGCCGAGGGATACGGCCAATAAATAAATCAAGTTTTCCTAATCAATTAATTCATGATTTGAAGGATTTGGAGTGTCGCCTGAACGTCGGCAGTTATCCCCTGCTCGACGTGGCATCACAGCGCGTAGATTTTCTCTTACTCTGATTTAAAATATAGTGAGAAAAATGCGGGTTGTGACAGTTAGGCGGCATGAAGGTGGCTCGAACATGGCTTGGAGATGGCTTGAATGTGGCTCGGGAGTGGCTTGAATGTGGCTTTAGTGTTGCTCGTAGGATAAATCTGGCAGAGCTTCGACCTGAGGAAGAAGAAAGCTCGGAGAAAAAAGGTGAGAAATGAGGAGGCATGAGACTCCTTTTATAGTCTCCAGGAGGTGGTTACGATGGTTATGCGGCTATCCGCACACCATAACCACCATTATAAATATTTTTGCTATAGTTTAGGGGCGCATATTAGGATAATTAATTTCGCTATTTGTACACCAATTAAATTAATAATAAAATTCATCCACTAACCTGACGGTTAATGAGTGGTTACACGTGAATCAGACGACGACGAATGACCCGAAAAGATCAGACGGCGGGGACAGTCTCCCATGACCAGGCGGCGAACTTGCCGCTGAACTCGCCGGTGGGGAGGGAGATTGCCCCAACGGTCGGGAGAGCACTCGAAAACCAAGCCGGTGGCGGAGACGGGACAGCCGACCGCTACCTTGGTCACGCGTCGACGGCCGAGGAGGGGCGGCCGGCATGGCTGCCTCTTTGGTCGTGCGCCGGCGGCCGAGGAGGGGCGGCCGACTCGGCCCCGTGCCGGCGGCCGAGGAAGGGCGGCCGGCTCGGCCGCCCTTTCGACTGCGCGTCGATGGCGGAGGAAGGGCGACCGGCCTGACCCCCCCCCCCCCTTCGGCCACGCGCTGGCGGCCGAGGAGGGGCGATCAGCTTGGTAGCCTTCTCGGTCGAGCGCCGGCGGCCGACTCGGCGGCGTCTTCAGCTACGCGCCGGCGGATGGCTTGGCTGCAACCTTCGGCGTGCGCAGGTGATTCTGACGTCATGTGTGATGGGATCGGAGTGTGAGGGGATCGCGTGCGCGGTCACACCCATGATCCCACTAATTTTGGTAGAGATCATGTGGGTGTGGTTATGTGCACACCCATCCTTTTTAAGAGGGGTCTCAACCCGATCATATATATATATATATATATATATATATATATATATATATATATATATATATATATATATATATATATATAGTGTGTGTGTGTGTGTGTGTGTGTGTGTCTGTGTGTGTGTATATATATATTTATGGCTTAAAAACGCGGAACACATGCATTTTGAAAATATGTCTACTTTCTTGCAATTTTAGGAAAATTGTTCAACATAAAAGTTGTAGATCTCGATGTTGAACACGTTTTGATTTGAAGTCATTTAGCCCCCAATTTGGGCCCAGAACAAAGTCACGTCGAACATATGTACGGATGTCCGGGTTCGGCTTGACTATTTTTAGGGCTCAAATCGGGAGCCTAAAATGCTTCAAATCAAAAAAGTGATCAACATGAAAGTTGTAGATATCGACGAGATCTACAACTTTAATGTTGAACAAGTTTCCAGCAAATGCATGAAAATTGGTCTATTTTCAAAAGGCATGCGGAAGTTTGCCACTATTTGGCCAATCGGGCCCGATTGCGTCTGAAATTTGTCACGACTCAATCCAATCCATTATGGAGCTCTTGGCGCCGTTATCGTTGGTTTTATCCGCCTAGAAGGGAATCCGAACCCAACAAATATCCCCTTCCCGACTAGGAGGAGGAGCTCGCCAAATTGGAGACCTCCCTACAAGAACATTCACTGCAAGTATACATCTCTCCCGCGCATACTGTCGAACTCAATGTAGGATCGTGGCAATCAAAAATCATCTGACAATGCTGAGCAAAACAATATGAGAACTGCTCTCCTGTCATATAACCGTCGACTTTAAGACATGATGTCTCACTTGCTTGTAGATTTTCTTCCCACTAAATAGTCTGCGATGTATGTGCCACAGTCTAGTGGCTCTGTCACCTCTGACCTTGTGTTCCCTCGTACATGTAGCTCTAGCCTCCAAACAATAAAGGTCGGATACCACGCTACCACGACCTATGACCAAAGAACCTTTGGTCACTTTCCATCGTCCATCACCAAATCAACTAGCATAATCATTTGCATCCAATCGATTTACAGACAACAAATAAAATCAGATGTCAGGTACATGATGAACGTCTTTAAATACTAAAACAGAACTAGTGCTTGTATTCAGGTGCACATCACCGATGCAGATAGCTTTGCAAACTCTCTTGTTACCTATACTCAACACTCCACAATCACATGAGGTGTAAGTAGCAAACTGTGCTATATCACTCGAAATATGTGTTGAAACTCCTGAGTCCACCAACCATGAACCATCTCTATGAACGAGGTTAATCGTCACCTCATCACTCACAAAGAGTAGTATATCATCATCATAGGTTGTCACTACTGATCTTGTGGCCTCACACTACTTTCCTGATTCCTTCATTTGCAATTTCTTTCAGGCATTGCACTTTCTCTTGATGTGTCTCCTCTTGCCACAATGAAAGCACTCAATATCTTTCCGCGGCCTAGACTTGCTCTTGTTAGACCCTCTGTCATCTTTACTCATATCTCTCCCCCTAAACTCAGTGTACAAAGCATCTGAGTGGGTAGAGGGGATAGTCACATAAGACTCACCATGAGATTTCCTTCTCACATCCTCATTCGGAACTCCACTATTTGCAGCCTCCATGGCAGAACATCTCCTGAAGATGAGTAAATAAGTAAAACTCGTACCATCTCCCAAGAGGCAGATAAATACTTCAATAACCACGGAGCATTGACCTCATCATCAAATGTCACCTTCATAGCAGATAACTGATCCAACACTCCTTAGAACTCATTCACATGATCAAGTATAGGTGTGTCCCCCTGATACTTGTACTCACTAATCTTCGTCAATAACAAAAGTTTGTTCATATTCATGTTCTTTGTATATAAAGACTCCAATATCTTCCATAACACCTTGGCATCAACAATACTCACTACATGATTATGAACATTGCACTTCACAAATCATCTAATAAAGCCACATACTTTGCAGTGTTCAATCGCTCATTTTGCAGGATCCACATATTTGAGCATCTCTTCAAAGATAGGTGACTGTCAACCCTTGGCATAGATCAAGTCCTCCATCATCACGTGACACTCATGATAGTTGGCCTCGTTTAACATCATAACATTCTCATAACTTAAATCCATCTGCACCTACTCCATTGTCACCTCTGACCACTAATCTTAGAGCCGACTATTTCAAAGAATGTGACTAGAGAGGACAGAGAGTGGACCAATGGTCGTCACCTACCACACTTATTCACAAACCCAAAATATCCAATAGTCTCGATTGAACCTCTCTTTGATTCCACTTATTGTAAGAAATACATTCTCATGGACCTGAGTGCGCATGAGAGCGTGAACTGAGATACCTACAAAATCCGTTAGCAAAATGCGAGAACAAAAATAAGCAATCAGACACAAGAGTGTATATGTGGGAAACCCCCCAAAATAGGGTAAAAACTACAGAACGATCGGAATTCAGCCAAGAAAGCCTTCACAATATGATATTCAATAATATAATGACTCCCCCCCCCCCCCCCCCCCCCCCCGCGATCCCCAAATGAATTCTACAACTAACATAAATATAATGACAAAAGAAAGACAGGTATACCGACAAAGATGACCAAGTTTGAGTTAGGGTGTCTCGCTCCAAACTGGTTCTCTGATTCCTCTGTAGTCTTCCAAGATCTTTCAATACTGTGTCAAGTTGTCTATCTACGTCGACATAATGTGTCACCGACGCACTTCGATCAGTCTGCAGCCCGTCAGTAGTTTGCCCCAGTAGAGGCTCAGATGCTTCACCACCAATGTCCACTTGAGGTTAAGATGTCTCCCCGCGTTGACCGCCGCTAGCCGCAGATGCGACCCAATATACTCGCCTGAGTAAATACGACGGTTGCACACCGCCGTCTTTTGCACCAAGATGCGCACACTGCACCACTGCACCACTACACTACCACGATCGTTATTTGACAGCACCGTCAATGCTTCAACGGTTCCTACCCTCCCGAGTCCAAATGGCGGTTGCTAAACACTGTTTATGCCTCTCTGGCTCCACCCAAATTGATCTTCGCCTACACCGGTTCAGCTCCGCCCAAATTAGCCTCCTCCTACGCTGTGCCGGCTCCGCCCAAATTAGCCTCTGCCTACACCGCTCCGGCTCTGCCCAAATCGGCCTCTATCACAACCCACATTTTCTCAGTATTAAATAATACGTCAGAGTAAGAGAAAATATGCGTCGTGATGTCACGCCGTGCATGGGACAACTGCAGACGTTCAGGCAACCAGATCCTCACATTTATCTTAATGGAAGAGACTTATGTTTTAAGTTTAAAAACACATTTAAGTTCTTGAGTTTACTGACCGTGTCCCTCGATCGGGTGAATCACTTGTCCATGAGTGAAAATATATAAGTTTACGCAGCGAAAAATACTAAGTTTATTTCATTTGTTATCCTATATGAGAATGTATACCTAGCAAATAATGCAATGATGATGACTTCTAAATTCAGTATAAGTAATTAAAAGGGATTTTTATAACGCTTAAAAGTAATATATTTTATGGTTTAAAAATTATGTCATGTCAATGTTTCAGAATGCAGATTTGTATATTTAAAAATAACTACATGCAGCATAACATAAAATCTTCTCAAAGAGCAAGTGAGAAAACTTTAAATAGGCAACAACAGTAAAAGTAGCAAGTAATCTAATACAGAAAATATAAGCCTCTATTTTTGTTGGTGATGAGCTATGTTGGAAGAGAGTCTTATCAAGGTCTCGGGTTCGAAACCCCGTGACAACAATTTATCGCTGCTGAGAAACAGGCGCGGAGATTTGTGTTGGGGTGTACTGCCTGCATGCCTTGTATATTCCGGCTGTACCACCGTGGCACCTTGGGCTCTCCTTGGGTTGCTGGTGGGCCGGGCGGCACTGTGCTCCTAGCGGGCCAGGTCGTTACAGCCTCCACCTCCGCCGCTCCAGCTCCGCCTAAATTGGCCTCCACATACGTCACTCAGGCTCCGCCAAAATCGGTCTCGGCCTACGCCGTGCTGGCTCTGCCCAAATCGGCCTCCCCCTACGTTGCTCTCCCGCACATTTGCACTGCAGCCCCGCCACACAAATACGGCGCCAACACCGCCTCCCGAATCAGCCCCAATACAAAGAGTCGTTGACATTTCTCCCTCGTGGCAAACGCCACCGTCAAACCTTAACATTGTGCGGTCTCAAGGCTCTGACCACTCCAACGTCACTTGCTCCGGCCTGCCGCCGTCCCCCGCATTGGCCGACAAGAAATCACGACCCGAACGAGAGAGAAGAGATGGAAAGGGGAAAACGTATGACGACTCTATTTTTCTTCATGGGAGAGTGGCTCATGGGCTGCAGCTTTAGGTTCTGTTTGGGACAGCTTATGCTGATCAATAATCTCTATTTAAAACGCAAAAACAGTTTTATAGTTGTTTGTTTGTGCAGCTTATATAAAATCACTTATTAAAAAATTGATGACAAGTTGATTTTTAATAAGCTATCCGGGTCCAGCTTATGGCTTCTCTTAAAAAGCCATATGAGTGATTTTTTGTCCAGATATGATTTTTTTCGTTCCGACGCGATTTTTTCACCAAGGCGCGATTTTTTCGGCCGGGCGCGAACTTTTCGCCCGAGCGCGATCTTTTCACCCGGACGCGATCTCTTCACCCGGTCGCAATCTTTTCTCCCGGACGCGATCTTTTCGCTATGACACGTTTTTTTCACCTAGAAGAGTTTTTTTCGCCCATGCACAATATTTTTCGCCCGGGCGTGATTTTTTTGCCCTGGCGCGATTTTTTCGCCCGGGCACGTTTTTTTTGCCCGGGCGCGTTTTTTTGGCCCGGGCGCGATTTTTTCGCCCGGGCGCGATTTTTTCGCCCGGAAGCGATTTTTTCGCCCTGCCGCAATTTTTTCGCCCAGAAACGTTTTTTTCGCCCGGAAGCGCTCTTTTCGCCCGGAAACGCTTTTTTCGCCCGAAAACAATTTTTTTGCCCGGAAACGATTTTTTTGCCCGAAAGCGATTTTTTCGCCTAGGCGTGGCGAGAAGTGATTTTTTCACTCGGACGCGTATTTTTTTGCTCGGACGTGTTTTCTTTCGCCTGGGCATGATTTTTTCATCCGGGAGTTTTTTTCATTTTTGTCCAGGCGAAAAAATTGCATCAGGGTGAAAAAAATGTGTTGGGGAAAAATCGCGCCTGTGAGAAAAAATTGCGCCCGGGACAAAAACGCGGCTGGTCGAAAAAATCGCGCCCGAGCGAAAAAAATGCGCCCGACGAAAAAAACCGCGATCGGGCGGAAAAAAACCGCGATCGGGCGGAAAAAAACGCGCTCGAGCGAAAAAAAACGCGATGGAGCGAAAAAAACACGCCCGGGCGAAAAAATAGCGGTTGTGCGAAAAAATCGCGCCCCCGTGAAAAAAAATGCGCCTGGTTGAAAAAAATCGGGCGGGCGAAAAAAACGTGATCGTGCGAAAAAACGCGACCTGGCGAAAAAATCACGCCCGAGCGAACAAATCGCGCCCGGGCGAAAAAAATCACGTTTGGGTGAAAAAATTCGAGCTTGAGCGAAAACAATCTTGACCGGACGAAAAAAATCGTGACGGGCGAAAAAACACGCCCAAGCGAAAAACCGCCCCCAGGCAAAAAAATCGTGCACGGACGAAAAAAAAACACGTCCAAACA
Organism: Platanthera zijinensis; assembly: GCA_039513925.1. Classification (NCBI taxonomy): domain Eukaryota; kingdom Viridiplantae; phylum Streptophyta; class Magnoliopsida; order Asparagales; family Orchidaceae; genus Platanthera; species Platanthera zijinensis. The sequence continues at coordinate 131,221,268 of CM077098.1, read as the reverse complement.
AACAGACCTTTATGAATAAATGAGAAATTTAGATAAGCACTTATGACCAAACTATCCAAACAGTCGACTGCTTATTCATTATTGATTTTATAAAATCTCTATGCAAACATCAATTTTCAATTAGCGGCTTATTCATCATTTTAAGTTGTCCCAAACAGAGCCTTAGGTTTTTTCTCTTTTTATTAGGCGGGCTGCTGCTATAGAGAGGTAGATTTAAGAATTTTTTTTTCATTTTTAACTCTTATATATATTTAATATCATAATTTAATAATAATAATAATAAAATGTATAAATCGAAGGATATGAGTCTCGATTTTCATGATCTAGCCAATCTGATCCGATTGAGCCCGAAGTTCGCCACGACTAGATCCAACCCATTACGGAGCTCTCAACGCAGTCGCCACGAGTTTAATCCACCTAGGAGGGAATCAAAACTACACAAATCTCCCCCTTCCCAACTAGGAGGAGCTTGCCAAATAGGCGACCTCCCTTCGAGAATCTTCACTGCAAATGTGCATCTATCCTGCACAAACTATTGAACTCGATGTATGATAGTGACAATTAAAATTCACCTGATGTCATTGGTTGGCATCAATATGAGAACCACTCTCCTATCCTATCACCGTCGACTTTGAGATATTATGTATCACTTGCCTGTAGGCTGTAGCATTTCTTCCAACTAAATAGTCTGTGATGCCCGTGCCACAGGTTAGTGGCTCTGTCACCTCTTCTGCTCCCCCGCACCTTCCACGGATCAGTGATTTACTTACTTTTAAGATTTCTTGAGTTTTTTCCTTATAGAACACAATGAGAAAACAGATCTCAGTAATACACACGACACAATATACAACACATAAGGATTTATAGTGGTTCCTCAAGAATGGGTACATCCACTTTCCATCTACACCTATCTAACAGAGAGCTAGTTTAGGCCAAACTCCTCCAAAATTTTCTTTTCAATTCCTCAAATCTTAAAATTTCAGGAACACAAATTTCTTACCTCAAACCATCACACAGGTCCTACCCCACAGGCTGCAACATAAGCCCTATAAACTCAGGCTTTCCTTAAGCCCCACAAACTTAGGCTTTCCTCAAGCCCTACAAACTCAGATCTGCAAACAGATCATACCCTCAGATTTACAAAAGAATCTAACAAACTCAGATCCTTACAGGTTCCTACAAAGTATTAGAACACAAAAGTTGACTCAACACCCTGGAGCTTGAGTCTGAAAGTAGAAGCACACATCAGGCTTCTTCTTTCCTGTCTTGATCAGCACTTGAAATATCTTCTTGAAAAGGCCGACTTGATCAAAAGAACTTGTATCAGAAAAAAGATTCTTAAGAAAAGATATTGCGGAAGAAGATGAAGAATCTTTCTCTGTACTTGCGGTTGTTTAAGATGAATTCTTGATGAAGGTTGACCAATTTTCAAATCTGTCACAGAACTTTGAAGTATTAGGTGTGAAAGATCTCTGTGAATACTGAGTGCTTGAAAGCATTTTTCAAAGGCCAGAATTTCAAAAAGCTTGTTCTCAAATTTCTAAGTCTCTCTTTTATACTTGATTTGACCAGCAGGAAGAATACTGATTGAATTTCAATTCTCCAATGGCTAGTCAAACTACCTATGCAAATTCTTGATTGGCTATTTTAAATTAGCTTAAGAAAGATTTACAAAATAAGAATTATTCTGGCTCGAAATTATCAAACGATTAGCGTCAAAATCTGACTAAGGAATGATTTTGAAATTCTGAAAATATTCTTCAATGAATGAGAATAATTTCCTTCCTGACAATCTCTGTCTATATGCAACAAATCTCATTAGCCAATTTGGTTTAAATTATCTGCATAATCTGCGCCTTAAATCAAGAACCTAGTCATTGTACCACGTGTCCAACCGAGGGAAATGGATCTAAGTGACCATGACATGATGTCATCGACAAAGTCAAATGGCTTTTATGAAATATGTACGGTCAACTTAAAACACAAAAGTTATATAAGAAAACTCCTAACACTTAGAAATTTCACCCTACAGAAAACATTCCGTCACCGTGCAGTCGAATTTTTCCCTCCGATGCAGTCGAACTTTTTCTCTTTGATGCAGTCGATGCAGTCGAACTTTTCCTTACCTGTGAAATCTTTGCAGTTGAATTTTTCCTTAGTAATGAACTCGATTATGTAGAATTTTTCCTTAGTAATGAAGTTGATGCAGTCGAATTTTTTGTAGTAATGAACTCGATGCAGTCGAATTTTTCTTTAGTAGTGAACTCGATGCAGATGAATTTTTCATTAGTAAGTTTTTTGTTTCCGCCTCTGATTCCTTTTGTCCTTGGTGACTTTTCTCATCGATAGTGGCATATCTAATACATGATTAGTACAGAGATCAACATGAATTTTGCTCCTTGAGGGATTATAAGGGCAAAATCCTCTTTGGGTGACCAAATGTCTAATCATACATTAATTATACACCTAAGTTATACCTGTCACACAAAAACTTGAACAACCATCAAATACAAGATATTTATTGTCATCTTGACATTTTCTTCAAATCAGGAATCTTGAGGACAATATTCTCAACATTGATGTTGTGCCCCTCACACTGCTTCCCTGATTCTTTCATCTACAATTTCTTTAAAGCGCGCACTTCTCTTCCTCTTAATGTGTTCATTCTTGTCACAATAAAAGCACTTAATATCTTTACGCGACCTAGATTTGCTCTTGCTAGACCCTCTGCCATCTCTAGTCATATCTCTCCTCTAGACTCGGTGTACAAAACATTTGAGTGGGTAGATGGGATAGTCACATAAGACTCACCCTGAGAGTTCCTTTTCACATGCTCATTCAGAATTTCACTCTTTGCAACTTCCATAGTTAGAACACTTCATGGAGACGAGTTAATCAGTGAAACTCGTATCATCTCTCAAGAGGCAGGGAGAGACTTCAGTAACCACAGAGCATTGACCTCATCCTCAAAGGTCACCTTCAAAGCAGATATGAGTCCTGATTCTCATGATCCGGCCAATCGGACCCGATTGCCTCCAAAGTTCGCCATGACTCAATCCAACGCATTACAGGGCCCTCGGTACCGTAGCCACGGATTTTATCCATCTAGGAGGGAGCCCGAACCCAACAATTTTGATGCGGTGTGGTTTTGCTCTGGTCAAAACTGTGCCCTTGCGGTGAGATTACGGGTTGGGCCAAAACCGAACCATACCGCACCGCGCACACCCCTAAAAAAATTATTCCGAGAAACATAACAATTAACAAGTATTCACTAATTCGCTTTGTTTCCGAGAAATTGGGATTGGAGCACCAATTACACCACGAGATCAAACCAATCTCACGTTGACTACAAGCCTCTCTAATATTTCTCTATACAGGACACTTGTAAAATATAAGGAATAGGCAAACACATTATACATCCAGATGAATATGCTAAAATGAAGAACAAATTCACCGGAAAAATCAGGAAGCCGCCCAATATTTTCTTCATGAACATCGAGGGTCAATGGCTGATCAGGAGGAGCATAAGTAGTTCAACATAATCAGGTCAACTAATCCGAACCCAAATATATGGGTCAAAAGGTGTAGTAATCACATTAAATTAGTGGAGGAATCAATTGTTGAAATCAGAACCTGGTTTTAAATGGAGTTCGGACTTAAAAAGGGGTAATCTTACGTCTACTCCTAAGAAAGAACACTTGACCAGTGACTTAGGACTCGAGAACAAGTGTTGAGTTACAGCGCGGAGGTCTACCACACACCCGGAAGATCAAAGAGAGTTTCTTCTCCCTAACCAATGTTGAATTGGGCGTCTTGGAGGGCACTTGAAAGCCAACCAAAAAAAGCTCAAAGAGGAAGAAGCCAAAGAAATCCGATCTCCTCCAAAGGTGCCCCTGGGGTGCCGAGTGCCCGGTGAAGCTGGATCTCGCCTCTGGACTCCAGTTTTCGCTTCTGGACCCCGGATCTCGCCTCTGGATCCCGGATCCCGCCTCTGGAGCCCGAATCCCGCCTCTGGACCCCGGATCTCACCTCTGGACCATGGATCTCATCGTTGGACCATAGATCTCGCCTCTGGACCCTGTATCTCGCCTCTGGAGGTGACCATTCTACACTCGTCCTAGATGAGCGAGATCCTCTAAGTCATCCTCGATCGCCTCTGATCTCGACAACTTACGCGTTATACATCAACAGACACGGTTTCTAAACCAATTGCACTTAACATTCTCTATTTGACAAACACACCGGCTGGTCAAAATAAAAAAAAACGACCAGTTTTACATTTAAATACAATGGCGTTATGCATAATTGCATAAAGAGACAATTGAGTTAGAGTAAACGTACAAACAACAATCCCGCATTATTTTAGAAATTAATTGCAAGGGTTTCAACGAGTTAACGGCCCAAAAGTAATAGCGTCAAAATTTGAATTACTCAGTCAATTGCATACATGTCAGTATGTCACAAGTAGAATAGATAAGCCTTGAATTAAATTAGTATAAGAATAATAATTGATTTAGGCTCTGTTTAGCACGGCGGTCATAAACGCATGGGTTAAACCGTCATTCGTTAAAAATCACCTGACAAACATCATCCGTTTGAACATAAAAGTGGATGAAGTCTTTTAGATAGGCGTTAATGAATGACAATTTAACCTCATGTTCATGACTGTCACCACCACGCCAAACAGAGCCTTAAACTCGCCTAAAACTTTTAAGTTGAGTGCACTAATCGAGCCGTGTGCGCAGTCAATTTCTCTTAATAGCTATCTACAGCTCTGCAGTGAACAACCATGTCATTGCGTGTGTAGTACTATAGTAAGGTTATCTTGACATGCATATTTGATCAATTTTTTTCACCACGGCCCTTGATGTGGCATGCCACCTGTGTCACATGCTTGATGTTGAAAATTTGGTCTAACCTCAATCTAAGTGTCCATGTTTAGCCATCAAACGAACCATGCCCGGACTCATGAAGGCTTGATGGGGCTTTCTCTAAAGATTCCTGAGTCAAACCTGTATGACTTCGACCGAAACACTCAAATAACCCAACCCGACCCGACCGAGAGAACAACACACGTAAGTTGCGCCCGCTCAAAAGGTTCAAAATCACCCTGAAAGGGACATGTAACCAAACACGCGCGGGCACCACACACGGCCCGTGCACACATACACAGCGTAATGCCCTACCTGTTGCCCCTAGGTGGGTATAAATAGGCAAACCTTTAGGAGTTAATACGAGTATAGGATAATCGTGTATCCGAACCGACCCGTTACGCATCCGAACCCGATAATTGTCCAAATATACATTAACGATCTCCTCCTATATTTGTGACAAATATCGTGTATGTTTCGGAGTGCAGAAAGTATAAAAAGAAAAGTTTTCGACTTTACACAATTTCATAAGAAATAGCACATTTCAACATAAGTAGGAGTTTATCAAAAACAGTAACAAAAAACATCCAAACATAAAGTGCTATTCAGAAATAAATAAGTCTGAAAATAAAATAATAATGGATACAAAACATATAATAATTCTATTCAGAGAGTAGATCATCATCATCCATGTCAAAGTCTACTTTCTCTCATCCATCTTCACCGGTGCCTGAAAGGAATTTCATGAGTTAGACTCTATGAACTCATAAACATATGTAGTGATGTATCAAAGTAAGCTAGTTTTACCTAAATGAGTTTAGTACTTATAGCAGTAGTGAAGTAACACTGTCAGCATCTCTATCCAGTCTCAGTAGGACCAGTCAAGTTATGATTTTAATAAATCACACATTGTTATCTTACTCATTAGTGACCACTATGTACCTTATCATATGACTTGACACACTGTCATTTACAACATTATCAAATGTGGAATAATGTGTTATGACCATTAATGTTAGATTAACTCATACAACGACTTTCTATTCTCAGTTGAATAATTCTCAAATCAATTTACAATGAGAAAGATGTTAAGTCATCAACTGTGGAATGACTAACATCCAACCATCTTGGATTTTCATCAAGAAATTATTGGGGGTTTTTAGTCTGTTATTAGATGCTTGAATGTTATAGATATAGACTCTAACCATTAAAGCATAAACATAAGAGGAGAGTTTCATATTTCTATGAAGTTTAAACTCATCTCCCCCGATGTTTTGATTGTGAGAGCTCTATTTAATCCTTTTGTCAAGCCGTCTATAATATTATCTTTTGAGCTCACATCAACGGGGATCACAATCTCTTGACTCGTAAGGAAAGTTAACCAGGCTTATTTCATTTGTAGTTGACTTCTTTTGCTATTGAACACAGTGTTCATAACAATCGTTTTAGTAGTCTGATTATCGCAGTAAACTGCAACATAACTCAATTTCAGGCTCAACAGTTGAATGTCAATCACCAAATCTCTTATCCACTCTACTTCTTCTCCCACTGAAGCTAGAACGTAGAGTTCGGATTCCATAGAAGATAGTGTAATACATGATTGCCTCTTGGACTTCCATGCTACAGTTGCTCCTCCTAGTGTGAATATAAATCCACTAGTGGACTTGCTGTTGTTTAATTCTGAGCACCATGATGCATCAGAATATCTTTCCCGGACTGGAGGATGACCATTGTAACATAAAGCATACTTTTGGGTGTGCTTTAGGTATCGCATCAGCCTATCGGGGGCATCTCAATGGTCTTGATTAAGATTACTAGCGAATCTACTCAACATGTTGACCGTAAAATTTATGTCAGGTCTAGTGCAGACCATAATATACATGAGACTACCAATCCGTTTAGCATGATCTAATTGTATAACCGCATTTCCTCCACAGGGCTTTAAGCGGTTGTTATAAGCGTATGGTGTCCCACACCGCCAACTTAATTTGGGAATTATATTGTCAATGCTCTACAGGCGGCGGCGGCGGCGGCCGAGCGGCGGCGGCCGAGCGGCGAAGGAGGTTTAATTGTATCCCCATGTATCCAACATGGATTTTATGTAGTGGCTTTGACTTAGGGAAATGCTATTTTTCCCAAAGCTCACTTGCATGTCTAATATAGTTTCAGCTACACCAAAGTCTTTGATGCTAAACTCTTGCATTAGTCCTAACTTAACGTCATCCAACTCGGATTAATCAGAACTACGAATTAGCATATCATCTATATACACGCATATTATAGCGACTTTATTTGATCTATGACGTATGCAAAAAAATTTATCTGAGAAATCATGAATCTCATGTTCTTTACACTATAATCAAACTTCTTATGACATAATTTTGGTGCTTGTTTTAGTCCGTATAGTGACTTGATTAACTTACAGACCTTACTTTCATGGCATTTTACTATGAATCCTTTAGGTTGGCTCATGTATATTTCTTCGGTCAAATCTCCATTCAAGAACGCAGTCTTAACATCCATTTGATGAACAATAAAGTTTTCAATAGACGCAATAGCAAGTAGGATCCTAATGGTTGCTAAGTGACACGCTGGTGAATATACATCAAAGTAATTCACTCCACTAACTTGTGTGAAACCTTTAGCCACCAAGTGTGCTTTATACTTAGCTATACTACCATCATGATTAAGCTTCTTTTTCAGAACCCACTTACACCCTATAGTTTTAGCCCCTCTTGGCTTATCAACTAACGTCGAGGTGTTGTTCTAAAGTACAGAGTTCATCTCTTCATCTATGACTTCTTTTCAGAGTAGTGAATCCATTGATCTCATCGCTTCCTTATAGGTCGATGGATCAGCCTCGACGTGGTAAGTGAAAAAATCACTACTGAAGATTTTGGGAGTTCTCTCTCACATTGAAGTCCTTCTAGACTTTAGACCACTTTTATCTACTAGAACTGAATAGGAGGTACTCGGTACTGATTCAGGATCTTCTTCAATAATATGTGTTTGCATACCTAGGAGTGACATGTTTTTATCTTTAAGAAATTTATCCTCAAAGAACACTGCATCCTTAGATTCAATAATGATATTATTAGAAATGTCTAATAATCTATCTGCAACACTATCCTCAGTATAACCTAAGTAGACACAATTGTTGGTCATAGGTCTAAGCTTAGACCTTCTAGGGTCGCCAGGTCTTAAGTATAGCTATAGACGTGAGTCTCTTAAACCAAAGCTCGTAAGGTGTAACCTCTAATTTTACAAGAGGGACTTTGTTTAGAATGTCATTTGCAGTTAAACCTGCTTCTCTTTAATATGTAGTAGACATGCTAGCAGCGAAGAGCATAGAATTCAATATCTCTGTTAACATTCTAATTTTTTTCTCTCGTCTATACCATTCGATTGGGGTGAGTAAGGAGTAGTAATTTTTGCTATGATGCCTTGAGAGACAAGAAAACATCTGAACTCACTGGACACATATTCTCCTCCTCTATCACTTATAAACCTCTTTATCTTTATGTCTAGTTGGTTTTCTACCCTGATTTTGAAAAGACGGAACTTTTCAAACGCTTCATCTTTAGTTTTAAGAAGGTATATGTGACAGAACTTAGAACAATCATCTATAAATGTGATCAAATCTTTCCAAACGCTTCATCTTTAGTTTTAAGAAGGTATACTTAAGTTCCTCCTCTAGTGACAAAACTTTTAAAGTCACATATATCAGAATGTATAAGCTCTAGGAGTGTTGTGCTCCTAATAACCGCACTAAAAGGTTTCCAAGTGATCTTTGTCTAAGCACACACTTCACATTTCTCAAGTTGGTTTTTAGTGTCTAATGTGATCTGATGAGTTCTAGCTATTGGAAACATTTTCCTATAATTCACGTGTCATAGTCTCTCGTGAAGAGTCTTAAGGCTAACTAAGTTTGTTTGAACTAACTCATTTGCTAGACTTAGTCGGTATATCATATTTTGGGCGTATGCACATCCAAAATAGTGAGAGTTAACTTATAGTGTTACTCTATTGCTACAAAAAGTAGAACGCATACCAACATCACATAATAAACTTATAGACACTAAGTTAGCAGCTAATGAAGGAATGAATTTAATGTTCTTTAAAGTTAAAGTCTTACCTGAGGATAGCAACAAGGTTGCGTTCCCCACCTTTAACACGTCAGCTGTCTCTCCATTTGCCACCGTCACAGACTCTCTTGCAGTAGTGTGGCCTATCATCAGATTAGGATTGTTGCAAACGTGATACGTTGCCCCCGAATCTAGGTATCACTCATTATTGGACTTCGCATTTCCGACCATGGAAACAAAGTCGGATGGCTCAGTAAGGCTAACCATATTGGTCTGGTTGCCTTCCTGTGGTGCTCTAGTCTTTTCCCTTTTAGGAAATCTACAATCAAATGCACTGTGTCCCCACTTGTTATAGTTGAAACAGTTGCCCTTAAACTTATTAATCTTTTATTCGGGTCTGTAACCTGTGACTTTTTGGTCCTTTTAGGATTGAGCACGCGTTTAGAGCTTGTAATCATGTTAGCTACAGATTTTTGCTTGCTAACAACTTCTAGCGCATGCCTAATCCTATTTTTATCCTCAATGCGTATGAAGCTCTTGAGGTTAATCAGACCAACCAACATCTTCTTGCGGTACATTTTGGTTTTGAAAATTATACCACGTGGAAGACAATTTATACACAATCGTGCTCGCAACAAAAATATCTGGCAGACTAATATTTTCATCGTGCAAGGAATCTACTAAGTTTTCAAATTCTGATACCTGAGGGAGAATGACTTTCTCCTCGTCGAATATGAAGAAATGAAACTTGTCCACCAAGTGTGATTTTGAGAGGTTCTCCTCCTGCCTGAAGTGCTCCTCTAGTGCTTCCCAGATCTCCTGGCAGTCTTCATCTTCAGGCATGTCTTTGCTATGCTGGAGGACAGACAATTCAACAAAAAATCTCTACAGAAGTCCTCATTAGCGATCCACTGAGCCTCATCGTCGGTCCCCATAACGTCAGCACGATCAGATTGAATAGTGTAAAATACGTTCAGGTACTTCATCTCAAACTGCATATTCAGCTTCCAATCGTTGAACTCGGTCGCTTTTAAGTTCTCCAACTTAATCATTGGAATAGGGGACGAGAAATTGTTCCCCTTCATTATTGTAAGTCACTTCCACAATCTTTGGGTGATCAAAAGTGTTGCTGCAATTTTGCTGCAAAAAATCATGTGCTGGAGGAGTATTGAAATAAGCTCCTGATTATCTGAACTTGCAGCTTGGAGATTTCGAGGAGATCTACTGTTCCCGATCAACGATCTTTTCTCTTGAGATATGAGGAAGGAGCAAGCGTAAACTGTCGACGATGGAGATCCTAACAGCCCACCAGCAATCAGGATGGAGATTTGGATCTGAGCGCCAACGATTCGTGAGGAGGAAGATGAAGACTAACCCAATTTTTTCAAAATAAATCACTCCCCTAGGTTTTCTCCAAGAAAATCACACGAGGAGAGGATGCGCGGCGATTACCAACAGGGGAAGAAACCACGGGAAACAGCCCTAAGCGGCAAAGGAAGAACGACGACGACGGTTATCTCGACCGACGACTATTGCGATCGACGGCGGAGAAAATCTGAGCGCAATTTTCTCGGTCTGCGGCACTGAGCGGCGACGGGAGAACGACAGGAAACAACGATTCCTCCTTCCCGATCAAAAACGGCAGCGACGACAAAAAAAGTTTCTATCTGCCCCTCTCTCCTCCGACACCGACCAACGAGTATCGAGCGAGATTTGTCTCTGCAGACGGCGAATCGATCGATCGATCGGTGGGGCTTTTTTCCAGGCGGCGGCTGTTTCCACTTTTGCTTTTCCCGAACACGATGAGGAAAGAGGCGGTTACAGGATGCACGAACAATAGGGCAATTGTTTCGAGAATGATATTGTTGCTCAAAACATCCGGATGAGAATCAAAATGGAATGCCCTACCCGTTGCCCCTAGGTGGGCATAATAGGAAACCCTTAGGAGTTACTACATGCATAGGATAATCGTGTACCCGAACTGACCAATTACGCCTCCGAACCCGATAATTGTCCAAATATACATTAACAGAAGGATGTGCTGCCATGGTCAAAAAAGTTGTCGTGATTAGAGGAGGCATTTTGCCAGAGAACTAAAGGAGTGCCCAATTGAGAAGTCTGTCCTACATAGGTCGCAAATGGTGTGGGAAAGAATTAAGGTATTAACAATTTTTATTTCTTATGAAATTGAAATGAATTTCAATTCCTAGTGTTTAAATGGCCATGCGTCGTCTCCTTTAGTTGCTGAGGCGTATGCGACACGTTTGGTCATGGACGTGGCGATCGAATTCCGTTGCCGTTTCATTCAGGTGGAAGGAGATTGTGCTACGCTGAACGAGCATTTGACAAATGGTGTGACTCCTTTTTATTGGGATCAACCGCTTATTGTTGATACTCTGTCTCTTCCTCGGGTTGACTTTCACTAGTCTAGTCGTGTTTGTAACCGTGGTGCTGCGATTGCGGCGTGTTTGCTTTTCTTGTCTTCTTCTCTTGCATCCAAAGTACTTGAATTGATCCATTTGGAACAACCTTCATTCCGTTTGGGAGGACTTATTTTCACCGGTCAAGCGGCCACGAACGCATGAACCGGAACTTAATTAAGGTCCGATACATACGATCGTGACTGCTTGACCAATATAAATAAGTCCCTCCAAACGGAGCCCTAGTATATGAATGAAATCTTCATATTTTCTTTTCTCAACAAAAAAAAAAACGGGAGAATTGATATTGGAGATTTGGAGGAGTAATTCTAATTTGTCTCCTAATTCCGCCCAAATGAAGGAATAATCTCGGTTGAAAAAGTAATCAGATTCGTCCGAATCTTAAAGCCGTAGTAAAAGGATAAGGCGGATCATTGTGCTACCCGAGGTTGTCCCGCCTCCCGTAGTCCTGCTGTCCCACACGTCGTCTTCTTCCTTCTCCTCATCTCGACGGATCCCATTCGCAAATCCCACTCTCTCCATCTCTTCATCCCTTCAAAGAAAACCCAGAAACTTCTCTCCATCCACATCTCTCTCTCTCTCTCTTTCCACCTGGAACCCACGATCCCTACCTCTTGATGCTCATCTGAGGCATGGATCGGATCATCGGCGGAAAGTACAAGTTAGGTCGCAAGATTGGCAGCGGATCCTTCGGCGAGATCTACCTCGGTGATATCCGATTCTCCCTTCTGTACAAACCCCTGCCTCTTGACGCCTTTCTAATCTTGTTTATTTCGTTTCGTCTTTTCCAGCCACGCACGTTGACACGTTTGAGATCGTCGCCGTGAAGATCGTGAGTACCTGTTGCCATCTTGCCCGGCCATCAGCTTTCGATTTTTTTTTTTTTTTTTTTAGCTCTGATCAGATTTATACTTATGCAGTTGGATAATTCATTGTGAATGAGCTTCTTCTGTTGTGGGATTCCCTTTTCTTTCTAATTTTTATCTCTCAAATTGGTCAAGATGTCAATTTTATCGTGGGAATAGATTTTCATGTGTGATTGTCCATGAAAGTTGGCTTCTTCTGATGCTAGTTTAGTATTTTTGGATTGCTGGCGATGTAATTTATAGATCCTAACTCGAGCTCTCATTCTTATTACTCTTCTGAGAGCTTAGAATTATCAAAATTGCTTACTGGATTGTTGTACAACTGTTTTGTAATGGTGATTCATGTTTAATTTGTTCAGGAGAATAACAAGACCAAGCACCCACAGCTGCTTTACGAGGCTAAACTCTACAACATTCTGCAGGGAGGAAGTATGTTTAATTTGTTCTTTTATTGCATTATCGTGAACACTTCAAATATTAGATATCAATGTTTGAATGCACTCCCAATTGCATTTATGCAGGTGGCATCCCAAACACGAAATGGTGTGGTTTGGATGGTGAGGACAACGCACTTGTTCTCGACTTACTTGGTCCTAGCCTTGAGGACCTGTTCGTCTACTGTGGAAGGAAATTTTCTTTGAAGACAGTCCTGATGTTGGCTGATCAGATGGTAAAGAAAATGATGTGCTTTCGATATAGTTATTATTATGGAATTTCTTAGAGCTTCTACTGAGCTAATTTGTATAATCTTCTACTTTACTAATACTAATCTTGAATACTAAGGAAGGGAAGTTTGATCTTTAGTAGATTGGGGGTAGCCTTATTTAGCAGTTTCCTCATTGTATGTGAAAGTCCCTGCACTTGCTCCTATAAATGTCAAGAGTGTATGTGGATTAGGCCAGTTTGAACTTCTAGATTAAAGAGGCCTTTATATCTTATTTATTGAAGTGAACAAGCAGTTGTGTAGGGACAAAAATCTCAGTTACTAGTTCATAATCTGAATTTTTTATAACCACCATATGACTATAAATTTTATATTTATATTGTAATAAAAAGCTTAATTTAGAAGATAAGGAGGGGGAAGCTTAATGAGTTAATAAGAAATCATTTACAACTTAATGTTGCATTTGATAAAAAAACTATTTTGGTGTGGAAGATCACTAGAAATATTTAAGGGCCCAATGTTTACCTTTCTTTCATGTAGTTTCTAATCGAGTAGATATACCTTCCTTGTCGAGAGGGTTGGATTAGTCTTTGGATGACATGAGAGAAGTCATTCCTACCTATTTTAGCTATTCAAGAAATATTCATGCAACATGCAAGATTTACAATTGAAAGTGCATGCAGCTTAAGGCTCCGTTTGGCGCGACATTTTTGCTCCGGTGAGTTCGTACAAAAACGTAACTGTCATATAGTGTATGTTTGGCATGACAACGGTTATGACCTCTACCAAGAAGGCAAGAAAAGAAAACTAATTTTGAACATAAAAGTGGATGAAGTTCCTTTGGTGAGGCCGGGCGTTTACGAACGAAGGTTCATAACCACTGCGTTCATGACTGCCACCGCCGCACCATACAGAGCCTAAGTTACACCTATGATTTATCATTCTATATTGATCTTGTTCGAAGAAGTAATAAGCTATTTAGTAAGTTGCTAATATTGTGTAATGTAAATGGTCTGAGTAGAAATAACTTTTTTTGCACCTTAGTTCAATATGAAGTTGATGTATTTAGTTCAGGAGCTCATTCTCTTCGCAAATCTGCTGGTGTGTCTACTTTGTTTTCTGTTTGTATCCAACTAAGTGAATCCTAAATTTTTTTGTCTCCCAGTATTCATTTTTTATTTTGTTCTTTTTTCTAGTGATTCTTTGATTAACGTTTCCATATAATTGCATCCTACTTGTTTTCTTTGGTTCAGATAACCAGAATAGAGTATGTTCACTCAAAAGGATTTTTACATAGGGACATCAAGCCTGATAACTTCCTTATGGGGCTTGGTCGGAAAGCAAACCAGGTGACTGCTTTTCTCTAATCGGTAGCCACTTTTTGGATCCTTGATAAGCTTATCATATGATATGACACTCTAGGCTTATGTTGTAGGTGTATATAATCGATTTTGGTCTTGCAAAAAGATATAGAGACGCTACTACTAACCGCCATATACCATACAGGTTTATTTTTTATCTCCTGAATGGCACTGCTTATATTAAAATATCTTGAGATTTATTGTCACAAATATTTTGCATGATGGTTGATCTATTATCTGGATATTATTTTTCTTTCCATCTTTGACTGAATACTGAATATACAGCTTGTCATTCGACATCAATTCCAGACTGTAGTGAACATTATTAGATGTCATGGTTATGTGCTGATTATGTTTTAAAACATGCAAATTTTTTTATCTTTAGAAGAAAAAAGGTGCTTGTTACAAAAAGTAATTATTTAACATTTTAATTCAGCTGATATACTATATTTCATTATTTCTTTTGAATAATTTGTACTCTCTCACATTATGCTTTCCTGTCTCAGATGTTGAAAAAATATGTGTACCTTTTTCCATTTTTATTAATTGGCAGATTTTTTCTTTCTCCTTAATCACCATATTTAAAACTAGAATGTCGAAGATTTGAAGTTTCCTTTCCGCTTCCTGAAGGCTAGCATGTTTTTATATGTCAAGGTTTCGTTCTTTCTAACTTCGAGTCAGCATATGCTTTGTTATTTTGTTCAAGCAAGAGGCTTTTTAGTTTTCCTTATAACACATGATCTAGTATTGTTTTTATGTTTTTGTTATTTTTTTTGCATATGATAAGCAATTATCTTTACAAATAATTACTGAATTCTTAACTTTTGAACTAAAGTGTAGATTAATTATTGATGCAGAGAAAATAAAAATTTAACGGGGACAGCTCGGTATGCAAGTTGCAACACTCATTTGGGCATTGGTAAAAGTGACTACACTTAATATTGTTATTATGCTAAAATATATAAAATTTAGGCCATTTCTTTCTATTTTTTTTCAGAACAAAGCCGCAGGGATGACCTGGAATCGCTGGGCTATGTTCTTCTCTATTTCTTAAGGGGAAGGTACAAAACTTTATGATTTCACTTCCTAAGGCTTATTGTGAAGGTTTTTAGTATCTTTGCTTGGATGAAATAAGTGTCACATAAGTTTGTTCATTTAGTTTTTTTTTCCAATTCAAGTTCGTTCTTGAATATAGTTGATGGTGTATGTTCATACATTATGATTCGAGCCTAATTAGTTTCTTGAAAATTTATGGGTTCTTCTGTAACAAAACATCAAATTAATTTTAATATAGAGCACTTTTTGAATGTTAATGTATGAGAAATCATTGGTTTAGTCCGATATTGGATAGATGAAAATATATTGTTACCAAGTGGTTTCCCTTTACCCATAAGCTTAAATTTTTGTGTATCATACATGTGCATTCGCTGGCATATCAGGTCTAACTTTGGTTTTCACAACTTAAAACATTGTTACCAAGTGGGATTGATGGTTGTTGTATAAAACTAATTCTCATTTAGGTAAGAAAATTCTTAATACATGCTACTGACATTAGAATGTTTGCTTAGTGCCATATCAGATAGATGAAAATTTGTTTGCGTAGAATCAACAACTGGGTATCCTTATCCTTTGACTTCAACTTTTGAGTTGAATATCACTGTAGTAATTGGTGTCTCAGGCTCAACATTTGCCCCTCTTAGTTGATACTCCCTACCGCTGAAAATCAAATTATCTTTTGGATTTGATCCTAATGAAAGACTAGTAATATATGTTATTTCTAATTTTATAATGAGGTAAGAGAATTTTTAGTTCACAACATTAAGATGTTATAAACATTATGTTGGACAAATTCGTTTAAACTACGGTTGTTCCATTTGCCAAATATGATGTTTGACTTCCAACTTTATGTCTATCTCGGTTCTTATATATAGATGTTTTTTTTACTTTAATTTTCATTAAATTAATGATGCATGCTATCGTTATTCTTAGGCTGAGTGCTTATTTTTGTATACTTTTGACTAATTTTACATTATTGCTTGAAGCCTTCCATGGCAGGGCCTAAAAGCCGCGACAAAGAAGCAGAAGTATGATAAGATATGCGAGAAGAAGCTTTCAACTCCTATTGAAGTATATATCCAGCACTAGATGCAAACTTAAATGCCATTTGATTATGATCATTTTAATATACTGACATTTGAAATTGGCAGGTTTTGTGCAAATCACACCCCGTAGAATTTGCATCTTACTTCCACTATTGCCACTCCTTGACATTTGATCAACGACCAGATTATGGATTCTTGAAGCGGCTTTTTCGGGATTTATTCGCTCGAAATGGTATTGTTCCTTAACACTTCTCATTTTTTTTGTATTTGATGCTTTGTACTTTCTTTGCAATGTAAATTGTTGTTTATTTGGGTTAAAATTCCGAGCATATCCTTCTAACACACACAAGCAGAAAAAGGAGATGTGTTAGAGATGGAGGCATGGTTCAAAGACCCTTAACAACCGTACCTCATGATACAACAACAAGAACACTCAAGCCTTTTTCCCACTATAATGGGGTCGGCTATATGGATCCTTTGTCGCCATTGTGCTCTATCTTTTGTCATAATCTCACTAATGCCTAAGTACATCATATCTTTCCGTATAGTTTCATTCCAAGTCTTTATTGGTCTACCCCTCCCTCGTTTAACATGCTTAGTGACTAGATTCTCACAACGCCTAACAGGTGCCTCTAATGGTCTCCTTTGTAAACCGTACCTCATGATATTCAAAAAAATTTCATAGGCTACTTTGGTGGTCAATTTTAAGGCTATATATTGAAACATAAGTCTTGCAAAACACATGTAATCTCAAAAAGGATTCAAGAGAGCACTTTTAAAAAATCAACCTAGGAACGAATTGGATCCTTCCCATCTACTGTTTCATGATCATGGTGTGGTTATATTATCAATCCACGTACTTTACTGAAATAGAACCTACTGCAACAACAGTGGTTTTGGTAAAAACTGGATTTTATCACATCTAGTTAAAATTGATGTGCATTTTTTGTTGATAGTAGTTGCACTTTACAGTGTTCTTACTTTGTCATAATATATATATATATATATATATATATATATATATATATATATATATATGTTGTATGCAATCTAGATTCTTTATAATGATTTTACTTCAATGTAATTTTATCTTTTAGTCTACGGTTTTCTTAACTATCCATGTACTCAATGTTACTGTTTTTACTGAAAGCAAGCTATATGATCTAATTTACTTCCATCTGTTCATGATAGGATTTGATTTCGACTATATTTTTGAGTGGACACTTCTGAAATATCAGCAAGCCAATAAGACGAAGCCGCAGCCTCGATTTTCTGTAAGTGATGCATAAATGCTAATATATTAAGTTTAAGAGTTGTTTCTCTTATTATTCTACTAGATTCCCCATAGATCTGGGCCTGCTGAATGAGCTCCTTGTTTTTTTTTCCTGCTACTGTAATTACGACTCTCATTTTTTTGTAGTATGCATGGTTCATAATCTTTTACAATATATTACTGTTATTGGTGCCAAATCTTTATGCCTTTATTCACAAGAAATCATAGTTTTTCAAATCTTGAAGTTTTCGTGAATATTTTGTTGAAATATGAACTCATTGAACTATGAGAACAAGTAATAGAAAGAAGAGACGAGAGACTACCATTTTGGAGAATCAATTTGGATTCATGCCAGGATGGTTGACCATGGAAGCTATACATCTCGAGGAGACTCATTGACAACTATCGAGAAAGAAAGCATGATTTGCATATGTTGTTTATCGATCTTAAGAAGACTTATGATAGGGTTCCAAGAGAGATCTTATATAGAGTCTTAGAAAAGAAATGTGTAAATGTATCATACATTTACATTATCAAAGATGTGCATGCAATTTCTGTGACAAGGGTGAGGATATCTTGATGATTAACACAAAAATTAAGCTCTCATATCTTTACCCCTGTCTTAGATGAGTTCACGAGATATATCCAACCAGAAACGCCTTGGTGTTTATTGTTTGCGGATGATATCGTTTTGGTCGTGAGACGCGCGAGGTTGTAAATGTGAAGCTTAAATCTTGGCGAGACACTTTAGAAAAGAATGGTTTTAGATTGAGCAGGGCAACGACGGAGTATATGAAGCCTAAATTTAGCAATGCAAGAAGGACGAATAACAATGCAAGAAGGACGAATGACTTCGTTATTAAGTTGTGTGATCAAGATATTTCCTGCAATGAGTGCTTTAAATATCTTGGATCGATTGTTCAAAAAGATGGAGGTGTTGAAAAAGATGTGATACACAAAATTCAAGCAGGTTGGTTGAAGTGGAGAGGTGCGCCGGGGATCTTGTGTGATCGTGAAGTATCATTAAAACTTAAAGGTAAGTTTTATCTTACCGCAATTAGACAAGCGATGCTCTATAGTTATGAATGTTGGACAGTGAATTGTGTACATGATCAAAAAATGAGAGTTGCGGAGATGAGAATGCTTAGGTGGATGTGTGGACCTTAATTTCATTTCATAGTCTAGTTGCTTTCTTATGGTGTGTGGTTTTACCAAAGGACCAACTACCACAAGTTCTTAACAACATGACTCCCCAGAGGGGAACTCGTGTCATTTCTTTAAACTCGTCACGGTATACCTTTTCAGTCAGAAGAGTCCTCAATAGACTGCGATGAAACAGGAAAAAATGCATATGGGAATGACTAACAGGGTTAGGTACTATTACACATGGCTGGATAAAATTAGGAGTGAATGTTTCAGGGGTGGCACCAATTGCAGAGAAGTTGTGAGAAGCTCAACTAAGATGGTTTGGACACGTACAAGTAAGACTTTTAAAGGCACCTGTTAGGCGTTGTGAGAGTTTAGTCACTGGGCATGCTAAATGAGGGAGGGTAGACCAATAAAGACTTGGAATGAAACTATAAGGAT
The DNA here is from genome assembly GCA_039513925.1 of Platanthera zijinensis. Taxonomy (NCBI): domain Eukaryota; kingdom Viridiplantae; phylum Streptophyta; class Magnoliopsida; order Asparagales; family Orchidaceae; genus Platanthera; species Platanthera zijinensis. The sequence goes on along the minus strand of CM077098.1, from coordinate 131,202,018 downwards.
AGACATGATTTACTTAGGCATTAGTGAGTTTATGACTAAAGATAGGTCACAATGGAGACAAAAGATCCATATAGCCGACCCCACTATAATGGGATAAAGGCTTGAGTGTTGTTATTGTTGTTATGAACTCATGGAATCTGCATGTCATCAACTTGGGGTATATGTCTGGCGTGTTTGCATGCGTGTTTTTGACGCAGCGATGGGCATCAATCCTATCAGTATAGCAAGAAGACTTGAGCGGCTTGAGTCCATATGGATGGGACTTGGTGGATAGAGACTTACAAATTCTTATCACATCTAACCTTGGGTAGGATGTTTGTCCCAGTGATGTAGGCAAAATTCTAACTTTTGTTATGTTGAAATGTTCTCTTCATTGACCTGGTTGTGTAGGGCCATTTGGGGTATGAAGTTATCCCCACTTTTTAAGAGCGTGGGTTGATCGCTTCACCATTGAAAAATCTTGAATACCCCAAATGCCAGGATCCTTTTAAAATTTGAGGGGATTCCTTTGTGCATATTTACTGCTTTTTTGCATTTATCTCTCCATTCATCTCTCCCTTGACAAGGAGTTCCTATGATCCCATCTCAAGAAGCCTAGAGACACTAATTGAAGATAATGAGTCCCCACTTCCTCCCCCGCCCCTTTCTTGACTCTCTCGTCCAATACAACAACAACATTGTCCAATACAACTCCCTCGTCCAATATCTTCAAAAATTTCCATTGTCCCTTTTTTAGTAGATTCATCTTCCCCACCCTCTAAGCATAAGAGGACGGTCCATTCCTCAATTTATATGGTCGTGACACCCTTTGAACTTGGCCGAGAAAAGGTGGGTTGTTTTTTGTTTTCATTTATGTTTTTTCTTGCCATTTCCTGATAGTATATGATCGTTCCCCCTTTGTGGAGGGTTGCATTTTTCCCTTGTATGTACTTTGAGTATTCCTGATGTGATCGATGCTCGTCCCTTGCTTGAGACATCTCAATTATCTCCACTACCCCTCAATTATCTCCACTACCCCTTCCTACATTGTAGCGATTCACATTTTAACGAGTCTTTCTAATTCTCTGATACGTATACACACCCTCTGTGGACATGCATGCGCGTTCAGAAGACTCACCTCTTGGAAGTGCCTCATATTGTTATAATATGTACCCATGACATTTTGGTAATTCAGGGGTTATTAGTTGTCCCCTCCCTATATATGGCGGGGTGTTGAGCCTTAGAGGATTATCAAAGAGTAAAGTCTGGTGACCTCTTCTTGGAGAGGAACCCTTAGGGAGAACCAACTCTCTAGAGTTTGGCTAGAACATATCTCACGATTGTATCATATTTCTCAATTTTAGTGCAATCTATTTTCCCATTAATATCAACCATAAACCTAGATCATTTGATCCTTCTTTTGATTTAGTTCAAATGACCACCATTCTAGCCACATGCCATGACCTTGCCTCAATTGACGACCCGTATCAACCGCCATCCACAACTCTCCATTGATTCCTGACGCAAACACCTTGAAAGTATCTAGTTGTCTACCTAAATCACCTAGAGGGGGGTGAATAGGTGAGTTCTGCGTCTTTTTGCAGAATAAAAATTAATAAGAAACAATCACACAGAAGTACACAAGGATTTATAGTGGTTCCCCAGAATGGGTACGTCCACTGTCCCTCCTCGCCTATCTAGCACTTCGGGCTAGATTCGACTACTTCACCAAAACTCAGATTATACAAATCTTACACCTCGGAGCCTCAACTCCTACAACTCAGAGAAAACACTCATACAACTCGGAGAACAACCTCTACTACAACTCGGAGAACAAACTCTCCTATAACTTGATCCAAAAACACAGATCTACAAACTCGGAAGTAGAAACTTCCTACAATAAGAAAATTTGTTTTGTATAACTTTCTAGATTGAGAACAATCTTCTTCTTCAGATCTGAATGGATTCAATCTTCTTTCTTCTCGGAGATTAGATCTTGAAATAAGGTTGAAGGAGAAGACTTGAAATCTTGAAAATCTTGATCTGAAAATTTGGAATCCGATTAGATCAAAAACACCTTTAATGAATTTGTAAGCATTGATCTTGTCAAATCTCTTCTTGTAAGGAATCGCTGATCGTGAACTTCGAAGTTGTCGGGTTGCGTTTCCGAGAACAGAAGATCAGAAGAGAAGTTCGTCCGTTCACGATTCAGGTTAAGAAATTTTTCGATTTCTTGTGAAGATTAATTATTGAAATAAAATCTTTGGTATTTATATAGAATCCATCTCCAACGGCTAGAAATAATCTTCCAAAACGAGTTTCCACGTGTACTGTACATGACCGTCAATTGAAATAGAACCCGTCGGAAAATTCAAACCAGAAAAATCGTTAAGTTCATTTGTCGAGATGACTCGTGTAATACTCAGAGCACTCGACAAATTACTTAGATTACACGAGAGCATTCGACGAATTACACGAAAAAACTCGACGAATTATACTAGACCAATCAACGAATTTTACTTAGTTAAAAAAGGGACCAGAAGAAAATATCCTGTTAATAGTTGTTAGAAGATAGTAGAAAGTTATGTAAAAGCCTATTGTAATTGTGGTCCATTTATGAGCCCAAGTTTGTCTTAGGTTTAGTCCTATATTGTATTCTTGAGATTTTTCTCTTCCTCTCTACCTATATATTTGTACTCATACTTAAAGTTTAAATAAGAAATACAGCCTACAAGGTTCCTTGCTTCCATTTTCTACATAGTATCAGAGGGAAATGGTCCGACCTGTCCGTTTTTGTCCGCCAGGTCCTCCTTATTAACTGGGCGACCTCTGGTTTCTAACCGCGGCTCCCCGCGCGGTTAGTTTTTTTTTTCTATCCGCTTCTCTTGCTCTCCTCCGCCTCTCTCTCAGGGTTTCCACCTCTTCTTCCCCCTCCCCCCATTCCATTTTATAGACCTCTCGGTCAGTGGGCCATCTTGTTCCCCTAACCGGGCGGTCTCCTCCTGTCTTCTTGCGGCTTCCCTTTTCGCCTTTTCTTCCCGCCTTCTCGCACCGCATCTTGGTCGCGACATTCTCCTGTGCCGCTGGTGTGCTCATGGTGACCGTGCGGTCTGCTTTGCTTCAATCTCTCCGGCTCCCCTTCCCGCTGTTGCTTCCTACCCGCTGCGACCTCTTCTCGTGCCGCGGGCTCTTCCCGCTGCGAACAGGCTCCCTTCCCGCTGTTGTTTCTCCTGTGCCGTTGGTGTGCTCATGGTGAATGTGCGATCTGCTTTGCTTCAATCTCTCCGGCTCCCCTTCCCGCTGTTGCTTCTTACCCGCTGCGACCTCTTCTCGTGCTGCGGGTTCTTCCCGCTGCGAACAGGCTCCCTTCCCGCTGTTGTTTCTTGCAGGAAACCTCTTCTTCTCACTGCGGCTTTCCAAACCGCTGCGAGCACCGCATTTTGGTTGCAACACCTTTCTGTGCCGCTGGTGTTCTCGCCGAGACCGTGCGGTCTCCCTTGCTTAAGTCGCTGCGGCTTCCCTTGCTTAAGTCGCTGCTGCTTTCCTTCTCGCTGCTGTATTTCCTGGTCTCCGTGGGCTTCTCGCACGACCTTCTCTTAGCCGCTGCGGCTTCTCTACCCGCTGCGGGCTCTGCATCTTGGTAGCGGTCTCTTGCCGCTGGTGTGTTGACACCGAGACCGTGCGGCTTCTCTTCCTCTCTTTCGCCAGCTTTCTTCAGGTTGCGGGTTGCCTCTCTTAGCCACTGCGGCCTCTCTACCCGCTGCGGGCTCCACATCTTGGTCGCGGCCTCTTGCCGTTGGTGTAGTGACACCGAGACCGTGCGGCCTCTCTTCTCTTCCGCTCCGCTTTCCTCAAGTTGCGGGTTACCCTTTGCTGCTGTCCGAAACCGTGCGGCTAGTTCTGTCCTCAGGTTGCAGGTTAGTGACACCGAGACCGTGCGGCTAGTTTTGTCCGCTGCGGTTACCCTCTGCTGCTGTCCTCTGTCCGCTGCGGTTACCCTCTGCTGCTGTCCTCTGTCCGCTGCGGCTAGCTTCTTCCCGTGGCTTCATGGATTCTACCACTGCCTCCGGTGAGTCCGCTGGTGCTTCATCTCTGCCCCCTCGGGCTGCTTTCTCTGCTACTGAATCTCGAGATGAACTCAAGATTACCACTTTATCTCTCTCTGGCAAAAGGAACTTTGTGGAATGGGTTCATTCAGTTCGTCGGGTGCTCCAGACAAAAGGACTGCTTCATCACTTGACCCGGGCTACTCCTACCGTTCCTACTGACGAGTGGCTTCGTGATGACGGTCGTGTGCAATCTTGGCTTCTCAACTCCATGGATACTGAGCCATACAGGATGACCATGTATCATGACACGAATAAGTCCATGTGGGAGAAACTCCACTCCTTCTATTCTGGCCAAAACAGCCTCCAACATTTGTTTGATATCATCACTGATCTTCAATCCCTTGATCCCGGGATACCTGGCGATATGACTTCCTTTGTTGCCAAGGCCAAGACACTTGTTGAGGCATGGATACAACACCAGCCTCCTACTACTGATTTGGTTGCCCAACGGGCACAAAAAGAACCTGTCAGGATTGCCATGATGATGACAAGGGTTCCTTCGCATCTTTACAGTGTTCGAGCTCAGATACTCTCCTCTGCCACTACTACCTCTCTCTCCGATGTCTGCTCCATGCTTCTGAAGGTCACTCCACCACTCGAGGCTCCTCTGCCTCCCTCTCCAGCTCTTCTCCAGTTACCTTCACCACATCCCTCCACTCGTGGTACCTCGACCTGCGGGGGTCGCCATTCGTCTCGGGGACGAGGACGAACTGGAAAACCCCTCCTTAAATGCACTTTTTGCGGTCGGGAAAATCATCTGGAGGCTACCTGCTATCGTAAGCATGGTCTGCAACCCCACCTTGCTGCTTCTACGAAGGCCGAGTCTCCGCCCTTGGCTTCTCCTTCGACTTCCTCAAATGCTCAGTTTGACATTGATGCTCTCCGCAACCAGCTCCAGCAACTCCAAGGGGTGATTGTTCGCTCCTCGGGCTCCGTGGCTTCCATCGCCAATGAAGGTATAACCTGTCTATCTCAGAGTTCCCACTGGATTGTGGACTCTGGTGCCACCCACCACATTACTTGCCCGAAGCCGCCGTAATACTTGGCCGCTCCTCATCCCAAGTTCATTACTGTTGCCAATGGTGACTCCACCCCTGTCTCAGGAGCTGCTGATATCCATCTCACACCCAACCTCTCCTTAACCTTGGTTCATCATGTTCCGGGCTCCCCGTTCAACTTGCTTTTTATTAGCCGACTTACACAGGATCTTGATTGCCATGTTACATTCTCACCATCTTCTTTTGTTGTGCAGGATCGGCGAACGCAGAATATTATTGGTAGCTGATGGTTGTCTCACAGTCTCTATCTTCTTTATGTCCTTCCATCTACCCTTTCTGTCGTCTCTTCAATTGAGTGACATCGTCGGCTTGGACATGCTCCCCTCCAGATTCTAAAGCAAGCTTTTCCGGATGTCTCCTTGAATAAGTTTTCTTGTGATTCATGTATCTTTGGTAAACAACATCGAGTTTCTTTTAGTCCTGTTTGTAATCGGAGTAGTACTCCTTTATCCATTGTCCATTCTAATATTTGGGGCCCTTATAGAGTCCCTAGTGTCTTTGGGTATCGCTACTTTGTTACCTTTATTGACGATTATTCTCGTGTGACATGGTTATATTTATTACGGGATCGTACCGAACTCACGTCTATATGCCGTACGTTCGTTACTGAACTTCGAACTCAGTTTTCTTCCCCGCTTAAAATTATTCGCACTGACAATGCGCGGGAATATACGAGCCGAACGTTCGCATCACTTTGTGCTGAATTTGGCATTATACATCAAACATCTTGTGCTTACAATCCTTATCAAAATGATGTTGCTGAGCGCAAAAATCGGCATCTTCTTGACGATGCCCGCTCCTTAATACTCCAGATGCAGGTACCCATCGAATACTGGAACTTTGCATTTCGGCTGCGTGTCATCTCATCAATCGTCTGCCTTCCTCCGTTCTCAACTTCATCGCTCCGTTTAGCTTCCTCTTTCCTTCTCAATCTCTTTTTCCTCTCCCACCTCGGGTGTTTGGGCGTGCTTGCTATGTCCATAATCTTGGTTCACCTACGGATAAATTCGCCCCCCGTGCAACCAAATGTATGTTCGTAGGGTACTCTCGCACTTTAAAAGGGTATGTGTGTTACTCTCCCGTCGACCGGAAAGTTGTTGTGTCCGCTGATGTTACTTTTCTGGAAGACCAACCCTTTCAATCATCCACTTCAATACCTCCTTGTGTTCAACCTGTGCCTCGTCCTGCTATCCCAGTCACGACTTCTCTACCTCCTCTTCTTCCAACACCCCACGTGGAACCACCAGCCTCCAAACCACCAACACCCAAACCACCAACAACCAAACCCCCTCTCATACGTGTCTACACTCGCCGTAGTCTGAACTCCGGAGCCCAGCCACTGCTACCGTCTACCAGTACTATCTCGCGACTAGCTGACCCTGCCCTCGCTTATACGGCTCATCCTCTAGCCAACTATATTTCCCTACATTGGCTCTCTCCTCCTCTGCTCAAATTTGCTCTTGTTCTTTCCTCTATTTCTCTGCCTAACACTGTGCAGGATGCTCTCCAACACCCTGGGTGGCGTGCGACAATGAAAGCTGAGATGTCAGCCCTTTGGGCTAATCATACTTGGGATTTGATACCTCTTCTGTCTGCCCAGTCCTGCGTTAGCTGTAAATGGATCTTTGCCATTAAACATGCTCCGGATGGGACTATCGATCGCCTCAAAGCCCGTCTTGTGGCTCGTGGGTTCACTCAGCAACACGGCTTGGACTATGCGGAGACTTTATCCCCTATCGCTAAACTAAATTCTGTTCGGGTTCTTATCTCACTTGCTGTTCACTACTGCTGGCCACTACATCAGTTGGACATTAAAAATGCATTTCTTAATGGGGATCTCCAAGAGACGGTTTTCATGAACCAACCTCCCGGGTTTGAGACCACGAGGGAGTCTAGGGTGTGCTGACTGCGTAGAACTATCTATGGTCTCAAACAGTCCCCTCGAGCTTGGTTTGAAAAATTTAGCAAGGTTGTTCATGATATTGGCTTTCAACGAAGCTCAGCTGACTTCTCTCTTTTTACCCGTCATCGATCAACAGAGACGGTAATTCTCTTAGTCTATGCGGATGATATTTTGATAACTGGCGATGATTCTATCGGGATACAACAGATCAAACAACACTTAAACTCTGTCTTCCAAACAAAAGATCTGGGAAACCTTCGGTACTTCCTTGGACTTGAGGTTGCTCGAAGACCTGATGGTCTGGTCCTATCTCAACAGAAATATTGTCTTGACCTTCTTCAGGATGCTGGTTATTCCGGATGTAAATCCGCGGAAACACCTATGAATGTCGACCACAAGCTAAGTGTTCATGGAACCAAATCAGATTCTCTTCTTACAAATCCTGAATATTATCAGCGTCTTGTAGGAAAACCGATATACCTAACAATTACCAGACCTGATATCTCTTTTGCTGTTGGAGTGGTTAGTCGCTTTATGCATTCACCAAGAATATCTCATCTATAGGCTGTCGAACGCATCCTCAGGTACTTGAAAGCTGCCCCGGGACGGGGGTTGGTATACAAGCCATCCTCCTCTTTATCCCTTGTTGCGTACACTGATGCTGATCATGCGGGCTCGCTTGACAATTGACGATCCACCACTGATTTCTGTACCTACTTTGGAGGTAATCTCATCACATGGCGCAACAAGAAGCAATCAGTTGTTGCTCGCTCTTCTGCTGAAACCGAGTATCGTGTTATGGCTGCTGTCGTGTCTGAACTTACCTGGTTAGAGAACCTTCTCTGTGATTTGGGTGTCAAACTCTCCTCACCTGCTACTCGATTCTGCGACAGTCAGGATGCTATACATATTGCGAAGAATCCTGTGTTCCATAAGCGAACAAAACACATTGAGGTTGATTGTCACTTTGTCCGGGAGAAGGTCCAACTGAAGAAACTTGAATTGGAACATGTTCCAGCTTCTGAGCAAGTTGCAGACATCTTTACTAAGGCTCTACCTCGGCCATTGTATCGGCAGTTTATATCCAAGCTTGGTGCTTACGATTCGTATGCTCCAGCTTGCGGGGGATTGTTAGAAGATAGTAGAAAGTTATGTAAAAGCCCATTGTAATTGTGGCCCATTTATTAGTCCAAGTTTGTCTTAGGTTTAGTCTCACATTGTATTCTTGGGATTTCTCTCTTCCTCTCTACCTATATATTTGTACTCATACTTAAAGTTTAAACAAGAAATACAGCCTACAAGGTTCCTTGCTTCCATTTTCTACAACAATCATTGGACCACTCGAGTATATTCGACGAATTCCACGAGTATTCACGTGACATCTCAACAAATGACACAAAACTTCACGTGTATACTCAACGAATTTAACTTAGCCGTTTCTGAAGAAGTTTTGAGAAGCTATCAGAAATTTCCTGAGTAAACTCGACGAATTCCACGAGTGTTCACGTGATGTCTTGACGAATGACACGAGACTTCACGCGTATACTCGACGAATTTTACTTAGCAAAATTTCTGATTCTTCCTGAACTCAACAACCATTCTTTTCCTTGATTCGTATGCACTTGAAAATGAAGTACACCCCAATAGAGAGATTACACATGATTTAATATCATGTACTACACAATGAAGGATTACATTGCATAGTCCTGTGTTTGATGACCCATTGTAATCTATCATTGGTGTGTACTTGACAATTAAATCCTGCACATATATAACTTGAAAGCATTGTCAAATATCACTCAATTCATCTCAGTTCAATGGGGATTTCTTCAAATCAGGGTTATTGTGAAAGAAATACCCAACACACCTTGTGCAATCTTATTCGTACCTCACATCACCGCGATCCTAGTGACTGCACAAACCCTAGACTCGACCGTCTTCGCCGACTCTCGCGTTAGAAGACTCGACCAATTCTTCGCACAAGTAGGCTCTCTTGTTCGATCATGCTTCCGTGAGGATCATGCTTGCACACAGGTCCTGCCATCTCACTCGTCCCTCCCGTCACCGCGCCACTCGTGCCCAACACAACCTTTCTCTAACGCTCCATTCATCCTCCACAGTCTCTTTGACGGACACCGACACTCCTTCTGACGTCATAAATGCTTGTGAGAGCAACTGATTCTATAGAAGACATTTTCTCGGACCGATTACTTGAGTTGCACGTGAGCCATGACAGATCATCTCGAAGTGGTGGAGCGTTCTTAGAGAAATATTTCCTCTCACGTAGAGGTGGTATAATTTTTCGTAATTGGCACCCCTTAGATCCTTCACCATTGCCACTTGGCTACTTATTTTGCTCCCATCTATCTGACTTTCCTCAACAACATGATTGATCCCTACGTCGGAGTTCCCATACCCTCGTTTCACTTGTACCTTTCACCTCGGTGGGTCCAGGGTCTCTTGTTCAATAGTTTCGATCCATTCGGTTTGATCACGTACACGTTGCAGTCGTTTGGGTTATAGTTCACCTTGAAATGAGAAATTTGCCCGTAGCGATGATCTACATAAAGGATCAATCTTGATTATGTGTTTGCTTCATAGTTGTTGAAGAAAGCGTAAAGAAAGCTCATCTTGAAGGACCATGTAAAACTTTCTTAGGATTTAATCTCACATCTTGGGTTAGAGTTTAGGCTCTCCTCTCTCCTCTTATATATATGTACAAATATATTAAGAAATATTAATTTTTTGAGAAATTAATAAAACCATACATTATTTCTCTCCTTCGCAAGTGTGTTTTTGTTTTTTTTACATGGTATCAGAGCACCCGATCCTGAGATTTGTGTTTTTGTTTTTTTTCTACATTGTCTAACCGCAACTCTCACTGTGCAGTTTCTCCCTTTCTACCTGCAGGCTCCCTCACACACCCATGGCTTCCACCCCCCTCCCATTCCCCCTACTTTATAGCTTTTCTCCTTTTTGATCGTGGGCCCCATCTTCTCCCCATCGCCGCGGTCTTCTTTTCCTTGCTGCAAGTCATGCGGCTTCGCTGTTCTGCCTGCCACATTGTGCTATGCCGTTGTTTTTTTCTTGCCGCCTTGAGTTCACCTGCCCGCTGTTGCCCGAGGTTGCTTCCCCCTAATTGGAACTCGCTGCTGCATCCTCCTAGCCGCCGGTTTAGCTCGCTGCTGATTTGTCGCCGATTGCTCTGCTACTAATTGGATGCCGCTGAATGCTCAGTCGTTGCTCGCCTACTCGCGCAACCCCCCGTCTATCCGTTGCCGCAACACCTCTTGTCGCACGTGCTCCTCGCCAGGCCGCTAGCGTCTCTGCTTTGCCGCGCGGGTTGCTCGTTGCTGCCGCGCTGCTTGCTCATTGCCAGTCTTCTCCTTATCACAATGTTTGATCTCCAGGTCGCCCTCTCTTCTCCCAGCTTGTCAGCTTCTCCAGGCCATAGCTCTCCCGTTTTCTGCTGATTTCTTATCGCGGCTTCCTTGACACCACTAATCAAAGCTCTTGACGCACCTCCTAAACCGCATCTCTTTTTCTGCCTTGTCGCTGATTGTGCGGCCTAACCGTCAGTTGTGTCTTTCTAAGCCACCGGTTCAGCGTCTCGCCTTTGTAGCCTGCTTGGCTACAGATTTGCCGCAACTGCAACCCACCTGGTCGCAACTTCTTGCGAAGAGGTCTCTTGCTCGCAACTATTGCTTCCTTTGCTGATAGTGTTAGTCGTCTGGCCGCTGTTCTACTCAGCTCGCATAACTGCAACTACCACTGCTCCTTCTCGCCACCTCTCCTCTTCCCAGCTCTGCCAGCTCCGGCTTTGTGTGGTTTTCTTCTCCAATGGCTGCACATTCTACTCCACACAACCTTCAAGCTGACATTGATGCCTTGTGCACCCAACTCTTGTGTCTATTTCAGATGGCGGTGTCTCCTGTCTCGCCCATAGTTCCTCTTGGATTCTGGATTCCGGGGCCTCGCACCACATTACCCCAAGGAAACCTTCAACATACTTGAACTATGCACATCCCAAGTTCATTACTGTTGTCAATGGGGTCGCTACTCCAGTCGCTGGTTCAACCGACGTCACTTTTACCTCCTCCCTCATATTTCGCTCGTTTCTTCATATTCCAAACTCTCCTTTTAATCTCCTATCTATTAGCTGTCTCACACAAGATCTTGATTGTTATATGTCTTTCTCTTCCACCTCTTGTCTTTTGCAAGATCAACGGACGTCGACTGTCATTGGTAAAGTAAAATTGGTTAATGTGCTTTACATGCTGGACCGCCACCCCATGATTCTCTCCACTCGTAGTTCTGTCAAGTGGCATCAGCGTTTTGGGCATGCCCCTCTCCGCATCCTCTAGAAAGCTCTTTCCGATTTGTCCCTCACTGATTTCACCTGCGAGTCATGTATCTTCGACAAACACCATCGTTTTACCTTTTCACTTCATTGTACTCGGAGCGATGCTCATCTTATTTTAGTTCATTCCGATATTTGGGGGCCTTATAAAATCGCCAATGTTTCTGGTTATCGTTACTTCGTTACCTTCATTGATGATTACTCTCGTATGACATGGTTGTATTTTCTTCATGATCAATCTGAACTACCTCGTGTCTGCCGCACCTTCATCCTTGAAACTCGCAATCAATTTTCTACTACCATAAAAACACTCCGCACCAACAATGCTCGTGAATACACCGATCATGTGTTTACAGATTTGTGTATTGAGTGTGACATCATCCATCAAACTTCTTGTGTGTATACTCCTCAACAAAATGATGTTGTCGAACACAAGCATCGTCACGCCCGCACCCTTATGTTTCAAATTAATGTTCCCACCCTATGCTGGAATTTCGTTTTTTATACAGTCTGCCATCTCATTAACCGTCTGCCCTCCTCTATTCTCAATTTTGAAGTTCCTTTTAACCTTCTTTTTCCCTCCACACCCCCATTGCAGTCACTCCTTGTGTTTTCGGCTGCGTTTGCTATGTTCACAATCTTGACCCATCTATTGACATGCTTGCACCACGTGGCACAAAATATATGTTCGTTGGGTACTCTTCAACTCAAAAAGGCTATGTCTGCTATTCTCCCACTGATTGAAAGTCTGTTATATCAGCCGATGTCACCTTTCTTAAAGATCAACCATATTATTCTCAACCCCTTGACCCCTCATTACCATTACCGTCTCCTCTTCTGCGGCTAATTGTTCCTGTTACTTCATCACTTCCACCTCTCCTCCCCACACCACTCCCAACCCAACCGCCAAAACCTCATTTGATTCGTGTGTACACTCGTCGTCCTTCTCATTCTAATGCCCCGAGCTCGTTACCTTCTACTAATGACACTCCGTGCTCTGCTGATCCGGGCACGCCTTCTACAGCTCACCCTATCAGTAATTTTGTTTCTTTGCATCAATTATCTCCACTTCTTCATACCTTCGTGACTTCATTATTGTCGGTTTCTACCCCTAATTCTTTGCAGGATGCTCTTCAACATCCGGGGTGGCGAGCGGCTATGGAAGAAGAAATGATCGTCCTCCGGGCCAATCACACCTGGGATTTTGTTCCCGTTGCAAAGTTAAACACTGTCTGTGTCTTGATCTCTCTGGTCGTTCATTGACATTGGCCGTTGCATCAGTTGGAAGTTAAAAATGCTTTCCACCAATGACGATCTTGCTGACACTGTCTACATGAACCAACCTCCCGGCTTTGAGACCACGAGGGAGTCACTTGCATGTCACCTCAAAAAATCTCTTTATGGTCTTAAACAGTCGCCTCGAGTTTTGACATGTTCATTCAGGTTGTTAGTGATGTTGGGTTCACTCGGAGCTCGACCGACTTCTTTTTTTTTCACCCGACATAGTCCATCAGGCACCGTAATACTCTTGGTTTATGTTGATGATATCTTAATTATTGGAGATGATTCAAAAGACATTCATATGATCAAGGAACACTTTGCCTCCGTGTTCCAGACCAAATATTTGGGGAATCTCCATTACTTTCTTGGTATCGAGGTAGCCCGTTGACCCGATGGTCGTATCCTATCTCAAAGAAAGTACTGCTGATATTCGTCATGACGCTGACTACTTTGGTTGCAAGCCAGCTGACACACCCATGCATGTCAACCACAAGCTCTGTACATGCTCTTCCGACTCTGATACACTCCTACCAAACCCAGAATACTGTCGTCGTCTTGTGGGAAAGTTGATATATTTGACAGTTACAAGACCTGATATATCGTTTGTTGTTGGGGTTGTTAGTAGGTTTATGCATGCTTCACGAACTTCTCATTTTCAGGCAGTTGATGGCATTCTTCGATACCTGAAGTCTGCTCCGGGACAAGGGCTCGTATATAAGCCCTCCTCGTCTCTAGCTCTCATTGCTTACTCTGATGCTGATTATGCTTGATCCATTGATGATGGTCGTTCCATGAGTGGTTTCTGCACATACTTTGGTGGACATCTAGTTACTTGGCAAAGCAAGAAGCAGTCTATCGTCACACGCTCATCTGCAAAAGCTGAATATCGATCAGTGACCTCTGTCATCTCTGAACTCACATGGCTAGAAAGCATTTTGAGAGACCTAGGTGTCAAACTCTCCTCTTCTGCCATTCTGTTCTACAATAGTCAAGGTGTCATTCATATTGCCAAGTATCTTGTGTTCCATGAACGTACCCAACATATAGAGGTTGATTATCACTTTATTCGGAAAAAGATTCAACTCAGGAAATTGAACTTGAGACATGCTCCAACTACTGAACAAGTCACTGATATTCTTACAAAAGCTCTACCATAACCTTTATATTCTCTGTTCTTCTCCAAACTTGTCTCTTATAACTAATATGCTCCAGCTTGTGGGGGAGTGTTGAAGTAAGTATAAAGAAAGCCCATCTTGAAGGCCCATGTAAAGCTCTCTTAGTATTTAGTCCCACATCTTGGGATAGAGTTTATGAATGTATTAAGAAATATTGATTTTTTGGGGAATTAATAAAACCATACATTATTTCTCTCCTCCGCAAGCGTGTTTCTACTTTTTCTACAGTAGTTATTAAAGTATCAAAGCACGTCAAGGCGTAACGTAATTTTGGAGCCTAAGAGCAAAGCTCAAGGCGTAGGTGCGTTCCCGACGAGGGCAATGCGCAACCACATCCATTCCATAATCCGCATCTAACATCAATTCATCCTTTTGATCAGATTCTTCATTCATTCTGCTCATTAATCATCCATTACTATCACTTATATCTCCTAAAAATAGAATCAATATGGTAACTTGTTCCATATCTAACTCACAACGCTCAATTATGTTTCACAAATACTAAATCATGCAAAAAAATATTGAGTTACATTATTCTGTCTTTATTTTGGAAAAAAAGTTCATTTCAAATCTTGCTCAGACGTGTCTTTTATGCTCCAAAAGCGTAAAAAAGATGCACGAAGACACAAAGTTCTGAGCTTAGAGCCTTAAGTGAGCCTTTAAGAACATAGGTTGGCTTCACCTGTCAACGACACACATCTCACATGATTTGGTTGAAGGAGGAACTCATACAATGCTCAACACTTGTCATCCTGGGAATGTCTTTGAGCATCTCAGTGCAATTCAACAAATTGACTCAGTGGAGTCTTAGATAATGATTTTGTGGAGTTGGCACATCATGTTTTGTGTTTATCAATTGCCCACTACTTGGGTTACTTCATTCATGGATTGCAACCTCGTGCCCGCTCCCACTTAAGCTCCCATGCTCGACCACACTCACATTGGACATCCAACCAGACCTATTTGTAGAGGCTAAGTTCATGACAACTGGGTCCCCCTTCTGTCTCCACAGCCATTCAACTACATGATACCCCACCGCCATCGGTTATGTCTGTACCTCCACTTCATCCACCCCCTCCAGGTACGCCCATCGAAGCCAAATCCCCCATCACACCACCAATCGCATCCAGATTACCTTGGGCTTTGTCGTAGGGCCTCCAATTCTATTGCAAAATGCCTTGCTCCCGTATCAAAGGATTGCTCCTAGTGCTCGCTGTCAAAGACAAATACATCACCTTTACTAGTTGTGAATCTTTTGAGCTTTGAGGATAACCCACCAAGACTCGACCTTGAGTACGATGTTTATTTTGATGGGCAGAGTATTCATATGTATCCGCACCCTCAATGGACATGCATGTGTTTAGAAGACCTACCTCTTGGAAGTGCCTTATATTGTTATAATATGTGCTAATGGCATTTTGATAATTTTGGAGTTATTTGTTGCTCCTTCCCTATTGGGATTATTAGGGAGGCAGTCTTGTAAACTCTCCTTGTTGAGGAACTCTTAGGGGGAATTGTCCCTCAAGATCTTGGCGCGAGCATACCACATGATTGTATCATGTTTCTCAATTCTAGTGCACTCTATTTTCTAGTTTGTATCTTTCTCTCGGTAGTCTCAGGTCAGAGATTTGTCATTCCAACTAATCTTCTCATTCCAGATATGAATTGGTGGTTTCCTCTACTTCTATGGAGGTCTTGGTTAAGGAGTCCGGTAGCCCTCTTCTTTTGCTGGATATTTTTCATTGATCTCCAGTACTTGGGTACAATGAACGAAGGATCAGTGAATTGGGTTTTGGATCATTGTTCCTTTGATGCTGTATGTATTATAAAGATTATGGGCATTTTGTTCATCATGCCTCGGTAGTAGGAGAAATTCTTGTTAATGAGAACATTACAGGTTAATGGGAAACCTTTGGATTGCTTGGGCTGACAAGCAGTCCCTGAGTGCATTTTCGATAGGAGGAATATTTGGTTTGAATATCAAGTCCCTCATATAATGGCACTTTCTCATGTGTGTTACCTCATGGGAATGGAAAGCGTTCCTATATAGAGACATGGATGACCATGTGGATGGGACTTGTTAGATAAGGGTGACCATGTGGATGGGACTTGTTAGATAAGGGTGACCATGTGGATGGGACTTGTTAGATAGAGACATGGATAGGAACCTACAAATTGGTATCACGTCTGTGGGGCCTCTTCCGAGTAGGATGTCTGTTCGGGTGATGTATGCTAGATGCCAACCTTTATTATGTTGAGTTGCAACCTTTTTTGACCTAGTCGTGTAGGGTCATTTTACAGTATACAACTTTCTCCGCTTTTCCAAGGCATGATTTAACCGCTTCACTCCTGGAAAACCTTGAATACCCCAAATGCGGTTTACTTTTAAAATCTGAGGAGCCTCCTTGGTTCATATTTACTACTCGCTTGCTTTTATCTCTCCATTCATCCTCCCCTTGACCATGATTTCCAACGATCCCATCTGAGGCCTGAGGATGCCGACCTTTTGAATAGATCTCTCTCTTTTCCCTCGCTTGACTCCCTCTTCCAAATCTTCTGAAAAATTCATTGTCCTTATTTTGGAAGGGCCATCTTCCCTTTTTGCTAAACATAAGAGAATGGTTCCTTTCTCATCTCACATGTTCGTCAAGCTTTGAAATCGGATGAAGAAGGGGTTAATTTTTTCATGATCTACCTTACTGTTCTCCTACGATGCTTGATCATTCCTCTCTTTTGCCAAGGGTTGTATTTTTCTTTGTAGGAATGAGTTTTTTTTGGCATGGCCATTCCTCTTCCCTTGTTTGACACATCTTATTGATCTCCGTTGCTTGCTCCTTCCGACATGCCAGTGAATCTCTTTGATTTTGCTGCTGGTCTCCACCTTTGAGACAAAGATATTACCTATCTTAACTTTTTGCGCTTAGTTCACTTTTTGATTCCTTGATCCCACATGGCTTCAATTCAAATGCAGGCATATTTTTGAAGGGTCCGACCCTTACCCATTTGGAGCATGAGATCTTGGCTCTAAGGTATTGGTCTGCTGCAATGGAGCAGGCAATGGGGGAGCTTCCTTGAAAGCGTCTTTGTACAATAGCAAACAACCTCTTTTCTCTGCTCTCCACTATCCTGTCTCCTTCACTCGGAAATTGAAGATGATGTTTAGGTTTCTTGTTGATATAAAATTATAAATATACTCATTCAACTAATGAAATCATTGGATGCGTTTTAATCATTTTGGCTAATGCAAATTGTGGACTGCGCTTTCTTCTAATGTCAATCACAACGAGATCAGCTCCATTTTGTGCTGAGAGAGTTCGTCCATAGACTCAAATGCCTCATTCAATCTGAAAGATTCCACATACCATTCTAAACAATGAAAGGAAACGTGATGAGATGCTTTATTTCCATTGTGTGGGACTACAGAAGAATTGATTCTTGAAGTGCAGAGTTCTTTCTTTAGGGATACAACCTGCAGGCACACAATTTGACTAGGTAATTTTTAAGGCTGAATTGGAGCTTGGTCTTCTCTGAATCGGGTCTGACATGCGTGCCATTGAACAAATTGTCCTTGCCCAATTGGTTCTACAAAATATGAATCGCTGTCGTAGTCCGGGTGCCATTTTAATATTGAACTTCTTATGATACCTGTAGCTCTAATCTTTGATTTTGTTCATTGTAGCCACTCTCCGGTGGTACAAGTGCTAGGGCTACCCCCATGGATGTTGACAGACGTCAAGGTACTATATTTTTCCATTGCATTATTTATTAACTAATTAAATTCTTTTCTTAGTGAGTTAGTTTAAATGTTCAAATTTTTTTGCCTAATTCGTGATCGTTCCAAATGTTTTGCCGAGGGGATACCCAATAGATCCGGTGGTATTGTGTACTGTGAATGGTGAACATGTGCAACATAGTGGATATTTCAGAAGGAAGTTGTGATATATTTTAAACAGTGCATAGTCAACTAATTTGTAGGTATAAATTTGAGATGGCCAGCATAGAATTCGTTCTATACTATGGATGAAATGAATATGAAGATTTATATTCACAGCGTAACAGCTATGTGACATTGCGTTTACAGTTTAAAAATCAATTTTAAGTAATACATTCTAGTTTAGATGGCAAATAACGTTCATTGTAGCTAAGGTGACAATTGTGCTATCTGATCTGGATCTTTAGTTTGAATTCATTGATTAGAATCTAGCTTTTAGAATCTGTTTGTTTGGACGCAATTGGGGCTCCGGAATTAAAATTGGAGTCCAATTCCGATGAAAATGAACCTCCAATTTAAATTTCAAGATCTCAATTTTGTCCAAACAAATAGAAACTTATAAAATTTGTGTTTCCAATTCAAATATGTGGATGTAAAGTATATAGCGGACCATATGCTAGATTAGCTGAGTAGAATATGTTGGTTACTGTGGAAATGCATAATCGAACTAGCCCATCTTTATAATGCTTTCCACTTTCTCGCCCTATTTTAAAATATTATTGGGATCTTATATTATAGTTCTGTTTAGTTTCAGGCAGCGGTGATGCTCTTGAAGAAGTTACCGAGAGAGTAGGTCCTAGTAACAATGCAAGACCAACTGTTCGCATGCAGTTCAATAAAACCGCAGGCGATAATAATTTGGCATCTGACAGTCAGCGCCTTGGTAAGCTGGTGAGTGATATTTTATTACTTGGTGGTTGTAAGTTTATATATGTTATGAAAGGAAGTTTTAATATATTGTATACCTCGGTGCTGCTATTCCAAAGATATGTATAAAATATTATCTAAAAGTTTGTCAACCTATTTTGCAGAATCTCACCTGACTACTTACCATTTTAATACACCTTATCCAATCCTACTAAACCTATTAAATTTTTTTGTAAAAGAAGATCTCCTTGGGAGACAAATCTAATGCTATTCATTATACCTGATCAGCTCTTTTAAGGACCGTGGTTATGTATCACACACTTCTGTGAATTCTACTTCGTAATCCATAATGCCTCGTATAATTATAAAGTTTAGGTTGAGCTGGCTTTGCAAAACATATTAATTTAAAGAGACAAAGTATCCTGGATCCTTACTACAAACTACATTGATATTTAGGAGCTCTACCTATGAGGAATGAAATTTCTCCTAGAGTTTCCATCTCTGGTTGATCTGCAGCATTTCACAACTAACTGCATTACAGTCTCTGAAAAATTTTTCTCAACTAAAATTTGGTAGCTTTATATATATATATATAGCTTCTTATTTTCTTTATAATGTAGATAAGACAAACAAAAGTATGATTCATCAGTAGTTTCAACTCCTTGTATATCTGTTGTTTTTAAAGTTGATTCTGAATTATTTGGTGACCATTTGTTTCAGAGAGTAGGCACAGGCGCTGACAAAGTTTACGTGTCATCCACTTCATTTGCTCTTCCAAATATGTCGAAGAAGAACAATGTTGGCTCCAATCCTTCATCGGGAGCGACCGACGGTTCTCAGCTTGCTCGTGTATTGGGCGGCAATTCCGGCTCGTCCAGCAGCTGGCTTCCTACGTTGCAGCGGAACGCGTCTGCCAAATGATAGGATTATTTGCGGAAATGTAAGCTTTTGTTGAAATTCAGCGGTAGACATTGTTAGATATTTTTCTTTTTATTTCTTCCTTTGCTCCTGGCTAAGCCACAATCTTTCTTTTGTTCTTTAGGCAGAGATTTCAGTGAGAACTGAATAATGCGATGTGTGCATATGCCCGAAAAGTTGTTTGATAATCACGAGAGATCAAGTTTCTTTATTGATGTTCGCGTGTTTCTTCTGTTAAGGTGATCACGGATGCATCAAACGCTAAAATGAAGATCTTGTGTGAGGATGATGCATCATTTTACATTTGTTTCTTCTTTCTTTATATGCATCATTTGAATTCCATGATATGGACGAGTTCTTCTTCATTTCCATTTTTAAGAGGGCGCTTTCTGTCAAGCGTTTTTTTATATGGGCTTGTAAAGTATTATGATGTTTAGTTTCAGGTTGAAAGGCATGTACATTTACTGTTGTAATAGTTGTTTCAGAGCTAGAGATGTTCGTCTGCACCCACAATTTTAGCATATTATATTTAGGGGTACTCTCCTCTTAATGGACCCTAAACATTTATGTTCTTTTCTGTACTTCTATCTGTTCATCCTGTGTCAGGTAATGCCGCCTAATTTCTTGGAAATTATATTATTATATTCACATATTGTTTTTGTTTGCTTTATTTTTATTTGTATCAACCTGTTTATTTGTAATATAAATCTTGTTCTTCGTTTTTCAGAGAATGGTGCTGTGAGGGGAAGAAGGGTGCAAGGTAATTCTAGTAATGATTGAACTTCAAATAGTTTTGTGACCATTTCGTCTGTTTTAGGCTCTGTTTGGCACCGCGGATTCGCCGCTCTGGGTTTATTTGTCGCGGCGCAGACGCAAATCCAGGGCGGAACTGAAGATCTGCGGCGGGAGGATCGCTTACGATCGTTCTGTGACCCACTGCAAACAGAGACTGAGTTTACAAAATTGTTTTTGCGGGATAATATAAATTTTAAACCGTAGGAGGTGATTAAACATTATGATGATTTATTATTTTGGTAGAGATCGTGGCTCCGGAATTATCAGGAGTCGTGTGAAATAGGATTGATGTCATGTTTGTTCTTCTTCAAGTTTAGTCATAGGGCGAAGCAGCCCTTGTGCCTTGGAGAATGCTCGCGTCAAGGGCATGACCTCCCCTTTGTTCGAAGTATTCAGTGAAGCTAATTTCACCGATGGTTAAAGTATCCCCGGCAGATAGTGGCGTTGCGGTTATTGCAGAGTTCTCGGTAATGTTATTTTCGACCACCCTGTTTTTGTTTTGTTTTATGATTTTGTTTTTATTTAATTATATTCTATTATATTTTAAATTTAAGTTTATAATAGATTAAATTGATGATAATGCTCCTTTTTCATCATTGTCAATAATATCCCTAATATTTTAGAAATTAGTTTATAACCTTTAGTCAATATAACCCTCCAAAATGTTAAAAATAGGTGTATGACCTCTTTATTCTTTACTTGTTGAACCTTGGGGGTGGGGGTAACTAAATTTATGTTTATATTGGCATGGAAAGAGAACCTATGTTTGTGGGCCTGCGATGATGAAGAATTTCGTGGGTTTTATTTCTAAATTCGCCCGTAGCTCAATCTATTCCGTTAGTAGAGTTAACCGAAGGACTGATTTCAATTAAGTATTAAAGTATACAGACTGATTTTAATTCAAAAAAAGTTTGTTTGCCTATCTCCATAAGGGCATAAAGTTTGAGGATTTTTTTCATAATTGTCTTATGTTTAGGTTGATTAGTTTATCTTAGGCTCCGTTTGGCACGGTGGCGACGGTCATGAAGATGGGGGTTAAATTGTCATCGGTTAACGCTTACCTAAGGGACTTCATCCACTTTTATGTTCAAACGGATTATGTTTGTTAGGTGATCCTTAATGAATGATGGTTTAACCCATGCATTTATGACCGCCACCACCATGCCAAATGAAGCCTTAATCTCGTGTATAACTCATTTAAAAATAAAGATTCAACTGATTGTAATTAAACAAAATATTTGGCGACTTATTTTCAAATTGATGTGAAGTTTGACGACTTTTTTCACAATTGTCTTATGTTTAAAAATCAAATTTGGAATCACAATGGGGAAGTAGTAATGAATAACTAATTTTTATTTGTGGATAAATGGTAAGTGAATTATAATGCTAAAAGAAATTTTTTTTCATTTGAAGTAATTCAAAACCAATAATTCGATAGCACGTCAAAATAAACAAATTGTTAAAATTTTATTTAGAGTAAATTGTTGATAAGCATCTTTAACCTTTTCACCTTAGCCTTGACCCCTTTAATTGTTTAGTAATTGGTGTATGAATCCTTTTATCTTTATTTGTTGAAAATGTGTGATTTATACACCTATTTTTTTTTAAATATTTGGGGTTATTGACTTTAGTAAAAAGGATAAAGAATATTTGGGGTTATTGACTTTAGTAAAAAGGATAAAGAAAATTATCATCAATTTACTCTTTATAATATTCTAATTTGTTTCAGATCAGTATTGAATATTTACATTTATTTGAAATCATCTTGAATATTTATATTTTTGCTTCAAATCAGTGAAGTTGACTGCGTGTATGATTTAGGATTCAATTTAATCAAAGAAAATTAAACTGGTCCAGCTGTCGTTGACTTCACAGTATTTGATTAATTATTGATAGTTGGTATTATCTATATAGCTGGAAGTAATTCTTTGATTTTATTTGTAGTCTGGGCAATTATCAATTTGAGCAATTTATTGCATGCTTTTGGATTAAAATCTTCATTATATTTCTTGAAGATTTGATGGACTACTAATTTTGCAAAATATAACATTTTATAGTTAATTTTGATAAATATGATAATTAGTTCAAATAATCATCTTCATTATATATTACTCGTGAAAATTGAAAAGTAGTCAAATATTTATTGAAATTGACTAGCAACAAATATATAAGCGATATTTTTAAAGAAGTTGGCCAATTTATAATGAGTTTTCTCATATTTTTAAAATATAAACTTGCTTTGGGAGTGATGTAATGGAACTTGCTTCTCATAATGAAAGTTGCAATATTTACTTGTGTCTCTGTGTCACATTATTTTTTAGCAATGAGTTTAACTTTGTTTTTTTTTTCCCAATTTCTAAAATTTTCTCGTTGAAAATATTCTTGGATTTTATAAAATTGTGTGCGCATTTGATTCTGTTAAGATGAATCTTATGTTAAGATGAATCCTATTTATGCAAATGTTATAAACATTTGATAAAATTTTAATTTTTTTACTTGATGTCTGGGTTAAGTCAGAATTCTAGTTTCAGCATTACTTTTTTTGTAGTCTCAAAAATTAAAAAAGAAGTGGAGCAACTTCTGGTAAGTGTAGTGCCTTTTGGATAGCCGAGTACGAGGGAACGCATTGGAGAGCAAAGCATGGGCCCCGCATTGAACTAGAGCACGGGCCCGCACATATGAGTGGAATGTGGAGCCGTACATTGGAGAAGAGTGCAGATCCAAACATTGGAGCGGAGCGTGAGGTTGCACGCTGGAATGGAGCATTGGGTCGTGCAGTGGAGGGGAGCGTGGAGGTGCACACTGGAGTGATGTGAGTGTCTTCAAGAGAGCGAAGCATTGGGGGCGCACTGGAGCAGTGTGAGCTGCATCTTTAGAAAATTGGAGCAAGGGTACCGTGCACGAGGGGCGTGTTCGTAGAGTTCACACCTGAGCGGCGTGTTCACAAGAGTGGAGTGTTCACTAGGTTTTGCCCTGAAGCAACTTGTTTAACAGTAGCAATGCGTTCACTGTGACAACATGTTCACTGGAGTGGAACTGGAGCGACGTGTTCATTGTAACATTATGTTCACTGTAGTTGTGTGTTCACTGGAGCGACATTGGAGCAACAAGTTCATTAGAGTGCGAATTGGAGTGATCTGTTCACTGGAGCGGGAACCTGAGCGTCGTGTTAATTGGAGCAGGAATCGAAGCGATGTGTTCACTGGAGCGGGAATCAGAGCGATATGTTCACTAAAGGTGGGAACCAGAGTGACGTGTTCAATGTAGTAGTATGTTCACTAAAGGGGGCCCGAAGCAACATTTTCACTATAGTATTATGTTCACTTGAGCCGTGTTTGATTGGAGCGGGCTTGGAGAGGCGTGTTCACTGTAGTAAGCACTTGAACTACGTCGTCACTATAGCAGTGTGTGTTCACTGGAGCGGGCATCAGAGTAACGTGGCCGCTGCAGTGGGCCTAGAAGCAGCGTGTTCATTGTAACAACTTGTTTGTTTGTAACTGTGTTTAATGGAGCAAGTATTCGAGCGGCGTGATCACCGTAGCAAGTACCAAAGCAACGTGTTATTGTTGCAACTTGTTTACTAGAGTTGTGCGTTCATTGCCTTGGACTAAGAACTAGAGCTACAGGGTTAACTGTTGCAGTGTGTTCATTTGAGCATGTACTAGAGCGATGTGTTCATGGTAGCATTGTATTTACGGGAGCGGACACCAAAGTGAAGTTTTCACTATATCAGTGTGTTTCCTGGATGGGACACCAAACAAATGTGTTCACTATAGTTGTGTGTTCTTTGTAGACATGCGTTCACTGGAACGATCAACGAAGCGGCATGCTCGCTGTAGCAAGGTGCACTTTGATTGCATGTTCACTGAAGTGGGCACCGGAGTGGGCGTGTCACTTTAGTAGTGTGTTCACTAGAGTGGGAAATGGAGCGATGTGCTCACTTTAGAAGCCTGTTCACTAAAGCAGGCACTCGAGCGGTGTATTCACTGTAGTAATGTGTTCATTGTAGTTGTGTGTTCATTGTAATGTCATGTTCACTGGAATGGGCACCATAGCGACGTGTTCACTAGAACAATCACTGGAGCGACATAGAGTCGGAGCATGCACCAGAGCAGACTGTGGGGGAGTGGGTGTAGCAGTGCAAAGCGCTCAGGAATGTGCGGGACTCGCTGGAGAGCATAGCGATGGAGGGGGGGCAACGAGTGGAGGGGGGGGGGGGGGTGCATTAGAGAGTAACGCGAGGAAGTGCTCGAGAGAGTTGTGCTTGAGTGTGCACTCAGGAGGGCATCACACAAGGGTTCAAGTGGATTTTCATCGAAAGTTGGTGCCATTTCATAGATTTTCATAGGGCCGCAAAAGGGATTCCCCCCCCCCCCTAATTATTTGTCGGACGAATAAAAATGCTCGATTTGTGTCCCTAATATCACCAATTTCAAGTAGAGCGGGCAACGAAGCAACATGGTCACTAAAGTAGGCACTCGAGCAACTTATTCACTGCAGCAGTGTGTTCAATGCAGTTCTGTTTTCATTGTGATGTCATGTTCACTGGAATGGGCACCGAATCGACGTGTTCACTGGAGCAATCACTGGAGTGACTGAGAGTCGGAGTGCGCACCAGAGTGCGGGGGAGGGGCGGAGCAGAGCAGAGCGCTCGGGATTGCGCGGGACGTGCTACATGCTAGAGAGCGAAGTGTTGCGTGGGGGGGGGGGGGGGGGGGAGTCCAAAGAGTGGAGAGTGGGCACGCATTAGAGAGTAGTGTGTGGACACGCTTGAGAGAGTTGTGCTTGTGTGCATGCTCGGGAGGGAATCACAGAAGGGTTCTAGTGGGCTTTCATTGAAAGTAGGCCTCATTTTTTCGATTTCCATTGGGCTGCAAAAGGGATTTTGACCCCCCTCCGATGGATCAGTGTAGTTTGGTCAAGTTTGTCGGAGTAGAAGCTGTCACCGCACCTCGCCAAAAAATTGAAATTGCTTGAAACATATTTGGGAAATTTTGCCTTGTCACCATGAGTCTATCGATGGCGACACTTTCTCGATCGGAGGGCCAGAGCTTCGACAATCACCTGTGAAATGGGTGTTTGGGTGAAATTACTGCCCCATAAAAATTCCACAAAAATCTTTAAGGGTCCGTTCGTTTGCACGGAATTGAAATTCGATATTGGAATTAAATATTGATGAATATTATGGAATTAAATATTGGTGACGAATTCCAATTCCAATGTTCGTCTAATAAAGAATATTGGTGAATATTGTGGAATCGGAATTCGATTTTTTTGCCCGGGTGCGATTTTTGCCCGGACGCGATTTTTTTGTACGGGCAAGATTTTTTCACTTAGTCGTGATTTTTTCTCACGGGTGGGACTTTTTCACGTGGCCGCAATTTTTTTTCGTTCGGGCACGATTATGTCGCTCGGGACCATTTTTGTCGCCCGGGCGTGATTTTTTCGACTGGGGGCAAAAAAACGTGCCCGAGCAAAAATCGCGCCAGGGCAAAAAAAAAACCTGCCCGGGCGAAAAAATCTCGCTCACGCCCGGGCGAAAAAATTACGCAGGGGCGAAAAAAGCGTGCCCAGGAGAAAAAATCGCGCCCGGGCGAAAAAATTGCACCAGGTGAAAAAATAGCGTCCGTGCGCAAAAAACGCGCCCGAGCGAAAAAAAGCGCCCCGGGCGAAAAAATTGCGCTCGGGCGAAAAAAACGCGCCCGATCGAAAAAAAACGCGTCCGACGAAAAAAATCGTGTCTGGGCGAAAAAATCGCGACCGGGCTAAAAAATCGTGCCCGGGCTCAAAAATCGCGCCCGGGCGAAGAAAACGCCCCCGGAGAAAAAAATCGCCTGAGGCGTTTTTTTTTTGCCCGGGGCGCTTTCTTCGCCCGGGCGAAAAAACGCGCCCGGGCGAAAAAATCGCGTCCGGGCGAAAAAAACGCGCCCGTGCGAAAAAAACGCGCCCGGGCGAAAAAAACGCGCCCGGGCGAAAAAAACGCGCCCGGGCGAAAAAAACGCGCCCGGGCGAAAAAAACGCGCCCGGGCGAAAAAAACGCGCCCGGGCGAAAAAAACGCGCCCGGGCGAAAAAAATGCGCCCGGGCGAAAAAAATGCGCCCGGGCGAAAAAATCGCGTCCGGGCGAAAAAAATCGCGTCCGGGCGAAAAAAATCGCGCCCGGGCGAAAAAAATGAGCTCGGGCGAAAAAAAACGCGCCCGTGACAAAAAATCACGCCCGTGACAAAAAATCGCGCCCGGACGAAAAAATCGTGCCCGGGCGAAAAAATCGCTCCCAGGAGAAAAATTCGTGCCCCGGCGAAAAATTTGCGCCCGGGCGAAAAAAACACGCCTGGGCGAAAAAATTGCACCCGGGCGGAAAAAATCGCGCCCGGGCTTAAAAATGTGTCTCGATCGGAATTGTCCAATTCTTATATAGATAGGAAGGAATTGTCTTTAGTTCAAAATGAATTCTACGGAATTCATTAAAATTTAAATTCCAAAGTCAAGCGTGCAGACGAATGATGGAATTGGAATTAGACCTTCAATTCCAATTCCAGAGGCTCAATTCCGTGCAAACGAACGGACCCTAAGGGTTCGTTCGTTTCAACGACATTGATATTGAAGTATTGGTTTTCAATCCAATATCAATACACATGAGAAGTGACTTGGGTTTAAATCCAATTTTTTTGTTCGGTGACATAATGACTTTCTGTCATAGGAATTGACATTGATCATTTTTTACTGTTCGTTTGAAGCAAGATTATGTCATAGGAATTGACATTGATCAATGTTCTTAATGATCACAATTAAAAATCACAAACACAAATTTTTCGCCCGACCGTGAATTTTTCGCCCGACCGTGAATTTTTTGCCCGTACGGGATTTTTTTCGGCCGAAAGCGATTTTTTCGTCAGGGCGCAATATTTTCGCCCGACCTCGACTTTTTTTGCCCGAATGCAACAAATTTGCCCGGACGTGAAATTTTCGCCCGAACGCAATTTTTTTGCCCGTACGTGAAATTTTTGCCCGAACGCAATTTTTTAGGCCGTACGCGATTTTTTCGGCCGAAGGCGATTTTTTCGACCCAACGCGATTTTTTTGGCCGAACACGATTTTTTCGTTTGCACGCGATTTTTTCGGCCGAATGCAATTTTTTTGTCAGGGCGTAATAATTTCGCCCGACCTCGACTTTTTCGGCTCGAACGCAACATTTTTGCCCCGACGTGGAATTTTTGCCCGAACGCAACATTTTTGCCCGGACGTGAAATTTTTGCCCGACCTCGATTTTTTTGGCCCGAACGTGAAATTTTCGTCTGGATACGATTTTTTCGCCCAGACATGATTTTTTTGACTGATCGCAATTTTTTCGTCCGGAGACTTTTTTTTTTGGCCGAATGCGATTTTTTTCGCTCGGAAGCAAATTTTTTTCCTTGATGCGAATTTTTTCGCCCGAAGGCAATTTTTATAGCCCGGACGCGATGTTTTTGCACGCTCAGACTCGATTTTTTTCCCCGGACGTGATTTTTCTCCTGAACTCGATTTTTTCGACCCGAACGTGAAATTTTAGCCTGGAGGTGAAATTTTCACACAGGCATAAATCTTTTGCCTAGAGATTTATTTGTCCGAGCGCGTTTTTTTGCTGTGACACATTTTTTCACCCGGACGTGATTTTTTCGTCCTGAAGTATTTGTTTTGCCGGATGCAATTTTTTTCGCCCGGATGCGAATTTTTTTTCGGGTGTGATTTTTTCCCCCGAACACGCTTTTTCATCCTATCACGACTTTTTTGCCTAGAAGTAATTTTTTTTCGCCCAGACGCAAATTCGTGTCCGGGCAAAAAAATTGCTTCTGGGTGAAAAAATCGGGTCCGGGCGGGAAAATCGCGTCTAGGCTAAAAAATCGCGTCTGAGCGAAAAATTCGAGTCCGGGCAAAAAAATCGCACCTGGGTGAAAAAGTCACGTCCGGGCAAAAAAATGCCCGTGAGAAAAAAATGGCATCTGACAAAAAAATGGTGTCCCGGATAAAAAAGCGTCTCCGGGAGAAAAATGGCGTCTGGTAAAAAATGGCGTCCGTGAGAAAAAATCGTGTTCAGGAGAAAAAACCGCGTCCGGGCAAAATAATCGCATCGGAGCGAAAAATTGCTTTCAAGGTAAAAAATCTCTTCTGGGGGAAAAATATAAAAAATTGCGTCCGGGCAAAAAAAAGAGTTTCTACCGATAAAAAATCATGTTCGTGCGAAAAAATTACGCCTGGAAGAAAAATTTGTGTTCGGCGAAAAAAAATGCGTCTGGGAGAAAAAATTGTCCTGTCTAATTATTCGAACCAGGCAATAAAACACGTCAGAGCAAAAAAAACGCATCCGAGCAAAAAAATCATGTTCGGAAAGAAATATCGCATTCAGGTGAGAAAACTCGTCTGGATGGAAAAAACGCGTCAAGGCAAAAAAATTACTTCTGGGCGAAAAAATTGCGCACAGACGAATTAAACACGTCTGAGAAAAAAAATTGCATCCCGGCAAAAAATAGCATTCGGCCGAAAAAAATCACCTTCAGGCCGAATAAAATGCTCTCCTTTTAAAAAACTGTAGTTGGTGATCTCAATATCCGTCACTGGAGAAAGATATTGAATCTATGAGTTTATGTTATGGTGAATATCGACGACTTTCCTTCAGAAAGTCAATTCCATTTTAAAATTGTTGGTCCGAATAAAAGAAATGACATTCATATTCTCAAAGTAGGGGTGTGCATAAAAACCGAGCCCGGGGGTCGGCCCGGTAAAAGCGCGGCTAGGACTGGGCCCGGGCTAGGCCCGCCCCGGGCCCAGGCCGGGCTATGGGGCCTAACAAGGCCCCATATATGAGCATTTGCCCGGCCCGATGCCCGGCCCGGGCCAGGCCGGGCAAAGCCCGGTTTCTAGGCCCGGGCTAAGCTCGGGGCCGGGCCGGGCAAGGCCCGGGCCCGACTCCTACGCGCCTTTTAAAACTGCGTCTTTTAGGGGCATTTTCAGGAGAAGTGTTCAACATGAAAGTTGTAGATCTCGATGATATCTACAACTTTCATGTTGAGTACTTTTTGATTTGAAGCGGTTTATGCCCCCGATTTGGTTCGTCTTCCGCGTGATTTTTTTCGGGGGCCAAATCAGGGGCCTAAACAGCTTTAAATCAAGAAGTGCTCACATGAAAGTTGTAGATATCGTCGAGATCTGCAACTTTCTTGTTGAACACTTCTCCCGAAAATGCACCTAGAAGACGCAGTTTAAAAAGGCGCGTATTTATTTTTTAAAAAAATTATTTTTTTTTTATAAAAACAGGGCCCTGCCCGGCCTGGTCCTGGGGGCCTTTGCAGGCCCCCTCCCGGAGCCAGAAGCCCGGCCTGGTCCGGCTGCAATCAGGGCCCGGGCCCGGGTCGGGAAAGTCTGGGCCTGGGAGGCCCGGGCCCGGGGGGCTTTTTGAACACGACTATCTCAAAGCCAATAATTCATTAATATCAATGTCTATCTCCAAATGTGGATATTGAGATTGCCAACACCAACCTTTCAAAAGAATAGTAATTTTTTCTGCATGAATGTGATTTTTTCGGACCAGACACGATTTTTTCGTCCGGACGAGACTTTTTTGCACCGACGCGATTTTTTAGCCAGGACGCGATTTTTTCGCCCGGGCGCTCTTTTCGCCCGTGCGCGCTCTTTTCTCCCGGGCGCGCTCTTTTCCCACGGGCGTGCTCTTTTCGCCCGGACGCGCTCTTTTCGCCCGGGCGCGCTCTTTTCGCCCGGGCGCGCTTTTTTTTGCCCGGACGCGATTTTTTCTCCCCGACGCGATTTTTTCGCCCCGGGCACAGTTTTTTTTCGCCCGGATGCGATTTTTTCGCCCGAGCGAGCTATTTTTGCCCGAATGCGCTTTTTTCGCCCAGACGCGCTTGTTTCGCCCGAATACGCTTTTTTTTTGCTCGGGCATGATTTTTCTCCCGGGCGCGCTATTTCGGTCTGGCGCGATTTTTTCGCCCCGTTGCGATTTTTTCGCCCCGACTCGTTTTTTTCGCCCCTGCGCAAATTTTTTCGATCGGACACGATTTTCCCACCCTTACACGATTTTTTCGCCCGGACGCGTTTTTTTTCCCGTGGGCGTTTTCTTCGCCCGGATGTGATATCTTCTCCAGGGAGTGTTTTTTTTGCCCGAGCGCGATTTTTTTGCTCGGGCGCATTTTTTTTTCGTCCGACGCGATTATTTTGCCCCGAAGTGTTTTTTCTTCTCCCAGACGCGATTTCTTTTTCGCCCGGACGTGACTTTTTTCGTCCGGAAGCGATTTTTTCGCTCAGACACAAATTTTTTGCCTAAAAGCGAATTTTTTCGCTCGGACACAATTTTTTTGCCCAGACGCGTTTTTTCGCCCGGTCACGATTTTTTCACGCTGCGGCAAAAAAATCGCGTCGGGGCTAAAAAATCGCGTCCGGGCGAAAAAGTCGCGTCCGGTCGAAAAAGTCGCGTCCTGTCGAAAAAGTCGCGTCCGTGCGAAAAAATCGCGTCCGGTCGAAAAAATCGCGTCCGGGTGAATAAATCGCGCCTGGTCGAAAAAATCGCGCAAGAGCGAAAAAATCACGTCAGAGCGAAAAAAATCACGTCTGGGCGAAAAAGTCGCGTCTGGGTGAAAAAATCGCGTCCGGGCGAACAAAGTCGTGTCCGGTATTAAAAGCCGCGTCCGGGCGAAAAGTATTGTCCGAGCTAAAAATTGCGTCTGAGTGAAAAAATCGCGTTCGTGCGAAAAAATTCCGTCTCGGCGAAAAAATCGCAGTCGGACGAAAAATTTCGCTTTCGGGCCGAAAAATTTTAATCCGGGCAAAAACATCGTGTCATGACGAAAAAATCAAGTCCGAACGATAAAATTGATGTCGGGCGAAAAATCCACGTATGTTATTTTTAATTAAGAGCATTGAGCATTGCCGAACAAAAAGTCATCATGCAGCCGAATAAAAGAGTTGGATTTAAACTCAATGTCAATATGTCATTTCTCATGTGTATTGATATTGGTTTGAAATCCAATACTTCACTGTCAAAATCGTTGAAACGAATAGACCCTTGCCGAACCGACCGCTGTTATGATCTTGTTTATAATCCGGCAGCTTTGGTTTGGTTTTCAAAATTATAAACAAGTCCCTATAAATAATCTATTTATTTCAAAATGCACTAAATAATATATAAAAGTGTTTAAAATAATTACAGCTACTTGGGTAGCGGATATAGCTAATGCTAATAATAGGAATCATGAAATATATTTATATGTAAGCAGTATTATTGATTCATTAATATCGAGAATAATGGTCGGCCGTAAGCTATCATATTCTGTTTGCCACTAACAATAATTTAGGGAACCTTAGACTCTTGCGGCTGTTTATCGCCTCAATGGAGTCAATGCCCCACAGCCAACTGTCATTCCAATAGTGCATGGGGGCCCTTAGTCTCCCGTGAGATAGTATTTTGGCTATGATTTTGTCTCGGCGCGACGTTGCTTCTTTCGCTCACAAACTCACGAGCATTGTATTCTACCTGTCGCTCGTTTTTTGTGTGCACGGGAG
This sequence comes from Platanthera zijinensis, assembly GCA_039513925.1. Classification (NCBI taxonomy): domain Eukaryota; kingdom Viridiplantae; phylum Streptophyta; class Magnoliopsida; order Asparagales; family Orchidaceae; genus Platanthera; species Platanthera zijinensis. The sequence continues at coordinate 131,170,252 of CM077098.1, read as the reverse complement.
TTTTCAAGCGGCGTGAAAAACATATATTTTATTATAGTTAATTGATTTTGACTGTGAGAGCATATTTTTTTAAAATAAAAAAACAAGTAAATTAAAGAAATTAAAAATTATATAATATAGAGATAAAATTTGAAAGTGGAATGTTTCACATTTTTTTCTCATTTTTAATATAATATAGATATACAATGAGTTTTTTATTTTGTCGTCTTTAGAAACTTAATAATAGCATTTTTTCAAACCTAAACCCTAAAAATCCTATAATAACTATAAACCGCCTTATGATAAGCTTGAGAGTAACATGTGGACACTATTCAAGACTTGAATTTCTGTTTTATCTTGTAAATTCACGTCACTCCTATAATGTCTTTATTGCAAGACTATCTACAGTCCGTTGGGCATAAAAATCATTTTCATTTGAACATCTCAATATTAGTAATGTTTAAGGTTGAATATTGGAACCATTGAAGACAAATGTTCAAATCCGATGTAAGTCATCAGACGAAACAGGGAAGAGATGAGAGGATTTTATTTTATTGTTTGGTTGAGGAGTTTCAAAAACATTAACGTTCTATTTGGGATGACGGTCGCAGTGGGAAAGCTCTGTTCTCATCGTCATTGCTCTTTGTTGATTGTTTGGAAGAGAACTCTTTCAAAAGCGTTTTTTTTAAAAGTTAGCCCAACTTGCTTTCAACTTTTTTTCTTTTTTCGAGGGTTTATGAAAATCATGCTTTGATGATTTGTCATCTGTCTTTCTTCCTTCTCGCCGTTGCATATATTTTCTTATCTCATTCGCTAATTTTGCTTTTCGCCGCTAACATCTTATATATCTAGGATTGATATAATATTGATTAGCATAAAAACACATTTATTATTATTATTAAGGTAAACATCTATTTTTTTTAAAAAAAAAACACTTGGACTCCGTTTGGCACGGTTGCGGCGGTCATGAACATGAGTGTTAAATTGTTATTCGTTAACGCCCACCAAAAGAACTTCGTCCACTTTTATATTCAAATGGATGATGTTTGTTAGGTGATTCTTAACAAATGACGGTTTGAACCATGCGTTACGAAGTGCCAAACCGAGCCTTAATTGAAATTGGATAAATGGCATATCCAAATAAAATTTGCTGATATTTAAAAGATAATCATGAAAAAGGATGATAATCAAACAACATTGAAGATAATCATGCAATTAGCATACCTAAACTTGCCCTATTTTTTGCTTTTTAGATGTCGGAACTTGGAATTCTGAGCCAATTAAAAAACAACTTTACGGGTACCCGAAGCCACGGGGGTTGCAAAATCCCAATGCTCTGCTCTACCTCTGTCTCTTCTCCAAATACCAAGATTACAATTTGTTATTAGCCTGCAGTAATCACAAGTTCCGCCTTCCATGTCTTCAGCATGTATTTATGCTAATTAAGCATTCAAATCATATATATATATTTAAAAAAAATTAATTAATTTCCCTGCGCACTGCTGTCTATTTGTTCGCCCGGCTCAGACCATTGGTCTAGTCCTCCTAAATTTGTGAACTCTTGGTTAATTAATTAATTTCTTCAGCTAGCGAAATGGGTGCTGTTATTAGCAAACCCTATTTGGTTTCTAGCAAACCATTACTATTAGCAAACCCTCATTTTTCAAAATGGCTATTTGAAAACCATTTTGTTACTAGCAAACCAACATAATTTTTTTAAAAAAAATTTAAAATTTTGTTTAAAACATTCATTCTTTCAAAATAACTCAGTACATATAATGACATTATAAATGATTTCAAAAGTATTCATTCAATCACTTATGTTAGCATTAGAAATGAGTCAAATTGCCGCAAAATTTTATTTAGTATGTCCAAAACTCTTTTTTCTGTGTCAAAATCTTTAAACAAAATATTGTCCGGTTTAGAAATATATTTGATTTCCAATTCATATAAGGATGTGTTGTGCTATATATACGAGTTAAGTGCATATAAGAATATACGCGTCTTTTTGAACTGCGTTTTATACGTGCATTTTCATAGGAAGTGTTCAACATGAAAGTTGTAGATCTCGACGAGATCTACAACTTTCATGTTGAACACTTTTTGATTTGAAGCAATTTAGACCTCCGATTTGGCCCCTGAAAAAAGTCATGCCGAACATATGCACGGACGCGTGACTTTTTTCGGGGGACAAATAGAGGGCTTAAACTGCTTCAAATCAAAAAGTGTTCAACATGAAAGTTGTAGATCTCGATGAGATCTACAACTTTTATGTTGAACACTTTTTGATTTGAAGCAGTTTAGACCCTCGATTTGGGCTCCGAAAAAAGCCACGCCGAAAAACTTGTACGGACGACTCGTTCCGTGAGTGTCTCATTTCGGGTCAAAATTGGAGGCCTAAACGGCTTCAAATCAAAAAATGATCAACATGAAAGTTGTAGATCACATCGAGATCTACAACTTTCATGTTGATCACTTTTTCAAATGAGAAACATTTGAGACTCAAAATTCAAAAATGAAAAAATGCAAAAAAATAAGATTGGTTTGCTAGTAGTATTTTTTGGGAAGAGATAAAAATGCAAAAAATGGCTGAATCCGTTTTTTTCTGGTTTGCTAGTAACCAAAGTGGGTTTGCTAATAACAGCACCCTAGCGAAATATGGAGACGTGCCAAAGCAAATGCTTTCCTCATCGGCTGGACAACATAGAGGAAGAAGAGTGGCATGCTGGGTTGGTTCCAGCATCGTTGGCGCCTCCTCCGCCGGAAACCCCTACGGAGACCATGGAGTTTCTCGCGAGGTCGTGGAGCCTGTCTGCCGTCGAGCTGTCGGCCGCCATCGGCGGCATGATTCCTGCTGCCGAAGCTGGCGCCGCCGCACAAATCCGGGCGTCGACACGCGCAGGAGAGGAGAATTTTGGGCTGGTGGCAGAGTCGTTCGAAAATTACAGCCCTCCTCTGTCGTCAAGAGAAAACGGAAATAGCAGCATGGTATGTATTATGTTTCTTATTTCTTTAATCGGTTTAGGCTCCGTTTGGGGTGACTTATTTTCACCGGTCAAGCGGTTACGACCGCATGAATCGGACCTTAATTATGGTCCGATTCATGCAATCGTAACCGCTTGGCCGGTGAAAATAAGTCCCCCCCCCAACGCAGCCTTAGGCTCCGTTTGGCACGGTGGCGGCGGTCGTAAACGCATGGGTTAAACCCTCATAAATGCATGGGTTAAACCGTCATTCGTTAAGGATCACCTAACAGACATTATCTGTATAAATGGATGAAGTTTCTTAGGTGGGCGCGGCGTTAACGAATGACAATTTAACCCCTATGTTCCTGACCACCACCACTGTACCAACTATCAAACTAAGCCTTAGGCTCCGTTTTTGGCGTAGCTGCGGTGTTCACAAACATGAGTGTTATAAGCTATTTGTGAAAGCTTGGACTCATCTAAGGAATTTAGGCTTTGTTTGGCGTGGTTGTGATGGTCGTGAATACGGTGATCGTGAATCATCGTTCATGAACACCTGGTCTCACTTAAAAAATTTTGTGCATTTTATGCTCAAAAGTAGTTTACTTTCTTGCGACTGTCATAACTTTTGTCTTGACAAATATACATTTTATAATAGCATTTTAATTCACTTTTACGTTCAAAACAAATTTTTTTTTTGATGATCGTCATAATTACCGCTCCCCAGCATATGTTCATCTCCACACTACTTCGAGAATTTTTTTTTGGTCTGGGACGTGGACCAAAAGCATGGTCCTGATCTCCCCAAAAAAATGATTTTATCCTTATAAATAGTTTTTTTATAAAATAAATTAGAAAATAAATTAAAAAATATTAATTAGGATTTTGAGATCTTATTTTTTCATAAAAAATTATTTTTTTAAGAAAATTCGACCAGATATCACTTCTTTTAAAATCCGGCGAGATATCATTTATAACTTTTTTAAATCACGAATTTCTCTAACAGTCTGATCATTGATCGCACGGCCAGATCTCATCTGGACCATGTTTAGGATCCAAAAATTTCTCCTACTTCAAAGGGGAAAATGGCCATAAAAAAGAATTTATTTCATTTTAAATCGATTTAAGTTTAAAAAAAGAGTTCAAAATAATGGTTTGTTATGTTGCAGTAGCACAGTTGCAAGTTCAAAATATAGCTAATATTAATTTTGTATGTAAATTATTTTTGCCGAATTTTCCAATATATTGCAGCAGAAGCACTTTGGACTTTCCAGCAGTTTTTAATACGCGGAGAATCCGAGAATGTGTTATTAGTTATTACGTCTGAAAATTCATATTAATCAAAAATCTTATTTTAATCCGCATATTTTCTAGTTTCTTATAATAATTCACTTTCTCAATCTATTTTTAAATGATTTCAGCAGCAATACACACCACCAGCCTGAAATTCTCCTCTGCATGCGGTCATGGATTCATTGTAGAATGAGTGTTTGACAAGACAATGATTACGATTTCATCGAGAAAAGAAAACTTTTTTTGAAATGAAGTTCCTTAGGTGAGGTCGGGCGTTTACAAATGACAGTTCATAATCACATGTTCATGACCGCCACCTAAGAAATGCGGTGATTATGAACGCCCGACCTCACCTAAGGAACTTCATCCACTTTTATGTTCAAAAGAAGTTATCTTTTCTTGGTGACAATCATAACCATTGTCTTGCCAAACACAGTATTCTATGAATGTAACATTTTTGTCCAAATTCACCAGAGCAAAAAAGCCGCGCCAAACTTAGGGCCTGTTTGGGAGGGCTTTTTGGCTCCTTTTCATTTTCTGGAAAATGCCACCACTTAAGAAACTGTTTGGATTGTCTACCGGTGGGAAAAGTTACCGCGGAAAAGTCCATTTTTTCATCTTTTCGAAAAGTCACTTGTCATATACTTTTATCTTTTCGAAAATCAATTCTTCACCAAAAAAAAATTTATCTTTTAAAAAAATCTCAAACTTGATTTTTTTGTCTAACCACACGTTTTTTCGCGGGCCTAATTTTTTTACACCGACAGATTTTTTTTGCTGGGGCACAAATTTTTCAACTGGACACAAATTTTATGCCCGGGCGCGAATTTTTCGCCCAGGCACGAAATTTTCGCTCGGGTTGAAATTTTTCGCCCAAGTGCGGGGTTTTTCGCCCGGGTGCGTTTTTTTTTGCCCAAGTGAGGTTTTTTGGCCCGTGCATGATTTTTTTCGCCCGGGCGGATTTTTTTCGCCCGGACCGATTTTTTTGTCCGGACGCGAATTTTTCGTACGAGCGCGAATTTTTTGCCCGGACGTAAATTTTTCGCCCGGACACGATTTTTTCGTTCGGGAACGAGGTTTTTAGCTTGAGTGGGTTTTTTTCGCACGAGTGCAGTTTTTTTGCCCGTGCACGATTTTTTTTCGTCCGGATGCGTTTTATTCGCCCGAGCCGATTTTTTATTCGGGGCGTGATTTTTTCGCACCGGCGCGATTTTTTCGCTATGGCGATATTTTTTGCCTGAGCGCGATTTTTTTCGCCCGGACGCGATTTTTGCCCGGGAGCAAATTTTTCGCCCGGGCTCGAATTTTTTGCCCAAGAGCGATATTTTTTCATTTGAGCTTGTTTTTTTCGCCGGTGAGTGATTTTTTCGCCCGGATGCAATTTTTCGGTCGAGCACGGTTTTTTCGCCAGAGAACCAAATTTTGCCCCGGGAGCTGTTTTTTTTTGCCCGATTATGAATTTTTCGACCGGACGTGAATTTTTCGCCCGTAAGCGATATTTTTTTGACTGGGCGTGTTTTTTTCGGCCCAGAATGAGACCCATTAGTGAGGAAAATAATCTACATAAATGGCACTCAAAGTTGATAGGCTGACCTTTGATTTGAAGAAAACAAAAGTTTTCAATGCAGACAAATGCAATAAAAAAATCGTTTTGGATTGGACAAAAGGAAGTAAGATATGGGAATCGGTGGAAGGGAACGAATCCTTCTGAAAAAACCCTACGTCCTTGCGCCCCCTATCTTTGGAAGCAAGTGATTTTTCCTCTTAGCTCGCAAAAATCTCATTTTTTGCTCTTTCTTTTCTTCTCAAATGAAACTAGCGATTTCTTTTCTCTGAAAAGAAACTAGCGCCGCCTTTCTTTTTGAAAGAGCCGGAGGGCTGGCATATTGCCAGCCGATACAACTTGAAAGCGAGACCCTTCACTCTACTCCTACTTGAAACATCGCATGCATTTACAAACTCTTCGACAGACGGACCTTGCTGATTGATGTCACTTCGCTAGCGCTCGCCTCGTATAATAGCAGCCCAGCCTGAAATACGCGGCCGAGCGAGATTTTGTCACATGAGCGCGCTCGTGGCGATTTTTTTGCTCGGACGCGAATTTTTTGCCTATGTGTGAATTTTTCGCTCGTTCGTGATTTTTTTCCCCGGCCGCGTATTTTTCGCTCGGATGTTATTTTTTTTCGCTCGAATGCAATTTTTTGCTTTCGGGCGAAAATATCAAGTCTGTGAGAAAATATCGTGTCTGGCCTAAAAATTCACGCCCGTGCAAAAAAATCAAGTCTGGGCGAAATATTCGCGTCTTGGCGAAAAAATCGCGCCCATGCAAAAAATTCGCTTCCGGCTGAAAAATTAGCTCTCGGGCGAAAATATAGCGCCCGCCCGAACAATTTGCGCCCGGGCGAAAAATATCGCACCCGGGTGAAAAATTCACGGTCGGGCGAAAAAAACAACGTTCGGGTGAAAAAACCGCGTCCCGGCGAAAAAACTGCGTCCGGGCGAAAAACCCGCGTCCAGGCGAAAAAATCGCGCCCGGACGAAAAAATCGTGTCCGTTCGAAAAATCCTCGCCCGGGTGAAGAAACCGCGCCCGGGCGAAAAAATAGCTCCCGCTCGAAGAAAAAAAACGTGTCAGGGCGAAAAAAATTGCGCCTTTTCCCCGAACGCATATTTTTGGTATGGTGCGCATTTTTCACCTGAATGCACATTTTCCGCCCGCGCGCTCATTTTCCCCCGGACATACTTTTTTTTTAAAAAAAAAGAGTTGCCGCCGCGGAGATTTTTCAAACGGTTTACAAAGCGCTTCTCTTTCTGAAAAGCTTTATAATTAAGTTTACCCAAACAGTTCTTCTTTTCTAATTGACATTTTTCAAAAGTTTTTTTTTCTAACATCCTTTTACCAGCACTCATTCTCCTTTCTGAAAAGATTTCCCAAACAGGCCCTTAACCTAAGGCTTCATTTGACATGGTGGCGGCGGTCATGAAGCGTCGTTCCCGAATGCCCAACCTCACCTAAAAAATTTCAGACATTTTATGCTCAAATTAGTTTATTTTTTTGATAGCAATTGTTATCTTTGTCTTGCCAAACATATATTGTATGATGTCAATTTTGAACACCTCACGAGAGCAAATAAGTGGCGCCAAATATCTAAAAAGAAACCCAACTCTAGATAATGAACATCTTTTGCATCCGTCCAGTTCCTCAGAGGCGCGCCAAAGTCCAAATCAATGGCCGGGTGTCTGAAGGATCACAAGCAGAGCCGGCGAACGGAGGCAAGGACAAGAAGCGCCCAAATTTATGCAGCTACATCAGTGGCCGGCGTGGCTGCAGTAGTTGCGGCGACGGCAGCCGCCTCCTTTCGTGCTCCAGAATCACTGATTGATAAGTCAAAATTCACTTCAAAAACAAGCGCAGCCATAGCTTCGGCCACTGCTCTAATTGCATCCCATTGCATCGACATAGCTCAAGGCATTGGGGCCACGCGTGAGCAGATTTTAGCCGTCATTCGCTCTGCTGTAAACGCGAAGTCCACCGGAGATATCATGGCGTTGACGGCCGGAGCAGCCACCGGTACCTATCTAGCTCTCTGTTAAGTGGTAGAAGCTGGGTTTTATGTGAGACGACAATTACTTAAAGTAATTTGGTGTTTTATAATTGTAATAAGTATTGTTGCATGCGCAGCATTGAGAGCGGCAGCGTTATTGAGGTCGAGAATGGAGAAGGAGAATAATGGATCCGTATTTGCAGGAGAGAAGAAGGAATCAGAAGGTTGTTTATCAGCCCATGAATTTGTTTCCAGAGGAATACTCCTGAAGCGAACAAGAAAGGGTATATATATATATGGTTCTAATTATAGCTTTAAGTTCTTCCTAACTGAAGTACTCTACAAATTGCTCTGAAAATACACATTATTTCATCTTAAAGGCTGCCAAACTAGAATAAGTTTGTTCTAAAGCTTATTTTATCTAGACTTTTTGACACGAGAACTCTCACTTAGCCACCTCATCTCAATATCATTTGTAACGATACAATTGTAAAGTGTTATCTACTTTAATTCAATTCATCTTAAATCGAGCTAAATTTCTGGGTTTTATTTTTTCCTAAGATGGTTAAAGTTGAACAATTCCATAATTACTCCACAATGTACTCAGAAATGCACCTCTAATATCATGCTATCTTAATTATTACTTAAGTCTAGTAATTATTTTTCCTCGGTAATCTCCTCGATGAAGTGAGTTCATTAGAATGGATTCAAAGGATCAATGAGGAAGAAAGCTTCGATCGAAGTTTTTTTAATTCTCTCTTCTTCGTCTATAATCTACCCTGATGATTCTAGAACTGTTTAAGATTCAATAATAACAGCATTAAGGCTCCGTTTGGGAGGACTTATTTTCACCGGTCAAGCGGTTACGATCGCATGAACCGGACTAATTATGGTCCGGTTCATGCGGTCGTAACCGCTTGACCGTTGAAAATAAGTCCTCCCAAACGGAGCCTAAGTGACTGGGTAGTGTCATGCAGTGTCATGTTACAATCAAAAAACAGTAAACATAGGCTCCGTTTGGGGGGATTTATTTTCACCGGTCAAGCGGTCATGACCGCATGAATCGGATCTTAATTAAGGCCTGGTTCATGCGGTCATGACCGCTTGACCGGTGAAAATAAGTCCTCCCAAACTGAGCCATAGTCATTCCTCATATATACTTAAACACATGGATTGATGATTAATTTTGAGAATTGCAGGTGATCTCCACTGGAAACAAGTTTCTGTCTACATCAATTCAAATTGGAAGGTACATAAAACTTAAGCTTGGGTTACATCAATATGAAAAGTCATTTATATAAAAAAATTGCAGGTGATTCTCAAAATGAAAAGCAAGCACATGGCTGGGACATTTTTGAAAAAGAAAAGAGGTAATATTTTCAGTAATTTGTTATTAAATGGTTGCTAGAATACTTATGCCATGGAATTGCAGGTGTGGTTGTGGAGGTTTGTGCCGATATCCCGGCATGGGCAGGAAGGGAAGCAGATGGAAGCGGATTGAAGGCTTATTTTGGGATCAGAACAGGGGAGAGGCTGTTTGAATTTGAATGCAGGAGCAAAAATGAGAAGCATATGTGGGTTAACAGTATACACGAGGCAATCAAATTTTGCACCAACTTGAATATGTAAATGATTGAGTTAGTTATAATGAGGGATGGTATTGGGGTTAACTTGGAGCATATGTAACAATTTTTAGTTGATGTGTTTAAGTTATGCAATTTATTAAATAATCCACGCATGTGCTGGTTTTTTTAGAGTGATGTTGTGTGCAAATCGAATATGGCTTATCACATTTTTCAGTTATTGAAACCAGAGTATCTACTGTGAAAGTTATAATTAAATATGACTTGTTAATACATTGGTTTAGGGAAATTTGATGACATATTTTAATTAATCATGTGATCTAGATTCAGTGTAGGACAGAAGGATTAACTTGGGGGCTCGGGGGTGCATATACCAGGGAGGAAGTGTTGAACCTCCGCACCCTTTTTTCCACTCCAAAATCCGGGTCAAGGGTTGGAGGGGCGGGGCTAATATAAGTACGAGTGGACCGTCTGGGTAGGCGGTGTGGGACTAATCGAGCATGCCTATTTTTGGTTCATGCTGACCGTCCAACACGCCCCCTCAGCGTGAACCTCCCTCTGATACCATGTTGAACCTCCGCACCCTTTTTTTCACTCCAAAACCCGGGTTAAGGGTTGGAGGGGCAGAGCTAATATAAGTACGAGTGGACCGTCTGGGTAGGCGATGTGAGACTAATCGAGCATGCCTATTTTTAGTTCATGCTGACCGCCCAACAGGAAGTACTTATTTGAGATTTGGGAGGTTCAACTAATTAGAGATGGAGAGATAGGTGTGAGGGATAATGCAGCAACCAAAACCAAAAATAGTAAGGTATGGTTCACTTTGAGTTTTTGCCCACATAATAAATGCCCATGGTTTTGTCCCAAAATGGATTTTACTAACCAAATTCAGCGTCTCACTAACCAAATTCATTCCAATCGTCGTCCCGCACAACAGTCATCGACCATACGGCAAACCGTTTGATGATCGCCGACACTGATAATCTGCTTTTTTGGATTTTTGCCACATAATAAATATCAGAGTTTTGTCCCAAAAGACACCTCACTAGCTCAAAAAGGAGATGAAGGGGGGCCTTTCGGTAGCCCTCCCATGGCCGCGTGGACCTAGCGGCCTCCATGCCACCCGGTTCAAGGCGGCCCCTTCCGCTATAGAGGGCGGGATGCCACCCCACCCTCTGGACGCTCAGATCGAGCGGCTTCCTGGCCGCCCGGATCTGGGCGGAGTTTCCTGGAAGCGGGGGGCCCCCTGGCCGCCCCGCCTCCGGACAACCTCTTTGCCGCCAAGATCCGGGTGGCCCTGCTGGCCAAGAGGGGCATGGTCACCGCCACCGTCGACCCTCTTTCCCGCGCAAGCAGCCGCCGTCGCTCCTATCTTCTTTGGACGTCGCCATCGTTGCTGATCCCCTCCTCCGTTCGGCCGACCTCCGTCGCCGACCGGATTCCATCGCTGATCGGATTCTTGGCCGTCACCAACTGTCCACCGTCCGATCGCACTCCCCGATCGCCGCCGTCCGTTACGTGGGTAACCACTCACGTAACCTCTCCCATGACCTCCCGTAGTGGAGAAAGTGTATTGCCAATAATAGAATGGTCTGTATTTAATTAAATTAATACACGTATTGGACCGTAGTCCCATAAAAATAATTATATTATATTGATCTATAAATAGCGAACATGATGATTATGAACTGTGAATAGTCGCATAAGCATCATAATCACCCCCGTGGCCTATAAATAGATCCTCATACTCTTCTTCATTTCAACCTTTTCTCCCCTGAAATCCAACCTACGGATTTTCTTCCTCTTCTCACATTCCTCCTACGGATTTTCTCTCTCCTCTTCCACTCCTCCTACGGATTTTCTCTCTACTATCTCATTCATCCTACAGATTTTCTCTCCTTTCTCATTCCTTTTACGATTTCTCATTCTCTCCTCCAAACTGTGCACGTCCCTCCGTGCACATGTTTCTCCTTACGCGTGTCACTTCTCTAATATGCGCACGTCCCTCCGTACATGCGTTCCTCCTCGAGTGTGCTCCTCCTTACACGCGCCTCTTCTCCAAAATGCGCACGTCCCTCCGTGTATATGTTCTTCCTTGCGCACACCTCTTCTCCAATTGTGCACGCCCTTCCTTGTGCAAGTTCCTCTTTGCTCGCACTTCTTCTCTAAAGTGTGTGCGTCCCTTCATGTGCACGTTCCTCCCTGCGCGCATTTCTCCTTGTGTACGCCTCTTCTCTAAAGTGCTCTCGTTCCCCCGAGCGCACATTCCTCCTTGCGTGCGCTCCTCCCTGCACGCGCCTCTCTTCCAACGTACGCATGTTCCCCTCTGCACATGTTCGTCCTTGTGCACTCCGCTCCAAGTGCGTCATCGTGCACTTTCTTCCCCAAGATTGATATAAGCGTTCAATGCTCTCAACTCGGGAACAAGCATACCAGTAGCTAATGGGACCAACATTCCAGACTTCTCTAAATACAACAGGAGATGAGTAGCAAAAGATAAGACAAGCAGAACGTGCCGCCTAAGCTTCCAAACCGCCGAAATCAGGACAAGCCAAATAAGCTGCTCCCGCTTCCAAGCAATAGTTAAAAACTTAGGCTTCATTTGCTTCGGCGTTTCGCCGCCTCCGTTTGGAGTAAACGCCGCCGAACAGTGGGTAAACAAACGGCCGCTGACGACGTTTGCTCCGTTTGCACCCGCAATAAGGAGAAAACGGCCCCGATCTGCTCCGTTTCGACTGTTGAAACCGAAAAATCGGTCTCTTGTGGAGTTCGATCCTTGGGGAAGGGGTGGCCGCACACCTACTACACTCAAGTGAACAATCTAGGCTCAAGGCTAGGAACACAAGGGACAGACCCAAGGCCTCAGCGTGGAGGTCCCACCGCATACCCGGAAGACTATCGAACTCTTCCCCTCCCACACCAGGGGCTGAGCTAAGACACCTTCGGCGGGCTCTCTTGGCCGGCCGGAACATCTAAGGAGGATCTCAAAATCCACTCCTGAACTAGAGGTGTCTCCCGGGGTCTATATAAACTGTTCCCCGCCCGCCTTTTAATGGCGTAAAACCGCCCAGCAGCCCTACTCCACGCAGCCCCAATTGGGCCGCTAACAACGTAACCGCGTTGTCCTAAAAGGCTGTCAATAGGCCATTAGGGGCTTCCCGGCAACTATACCTCGGGGCTCCCACGGGGCGAGCGGTTCGCGAACATACCGCCCGCCTAAGATGAAAAAGATAAAAAGAATTCACAGGGCATCACAGGCATTTAAATAATTACAGGAATGTAAATTCCATACTTCGGCACGCAGGCCGGCAACATAAGCAGAAATAGGCCTTCTTGGGCTGGCACAAACTGAGGGCTTAAGCCCGCTACTTCCCGCTTGCTACTGCAGCACCCGTACGTCAACGTCTCGACGGGCGGCGGCCAACTAGGCATCGGTCGGCTAACACAAGCAGGCCAAACATAATGCGCGCACCCCCTTTTATTGGGGCTATGGTGCGCATTCCCTGCGAATGAATAAAATACAACTTCCACGGAGTCTTCTCCGGGAACCCCAGAACATCACCTATCCGGCTCATACGTCCGGACGGGCTTCACACAAAACATCACCAATTCGGCTCATACGTCCGAATGGGCTTCACACAGCACATCACCAATTTGGCTCATACGTCCGAATGAGCTTCACACAACATGCCTAAACCCGTACTCACACTTCCGGGCACTAATGCAAATAATTACGGGGACGCACACGTCGACCCGTCGGAGATCTCCCTTCCCCCACCCGTTGGTGGAGAGGTGCTTCCATGCAAATATGAAAAATAAGGGCTTCACCTGCCCAAGTAGAAACTTCGTTACCCTTGACGCGTGTTTGGCGGAGCCGCAACCGCACACATTGCCCGAGGCTCTACGTCTAGCGTCCGTAGTGGTTGTCCATGCGCGGATCCGACCTCCGTTGGAGAGCCAGAAGCTCCAAGTCATTTTTCCCTCCATCGTCGAGCCTCTCCATGGCCGATCGCGCTCCAAGTGGCGTCGGCGAAGGTTGTCCCGGCCTCCACAACTTCAAGCGGCATCGGGGAAGCCGATCCCGACCGACCTAGCTCCAAGCGGCGCCGGGAGAGGAGCTCCCGGCCGACCTAGCTGCAGGCGGCAGCGAGGGGGCTCGGTCTGAGCTTGGTGCGGCCGACGACGGGGAAGGAGGAGGAGGCCGAGCTCGGGCTGACCTTACTAGATCCAGGCGGCGCCGAGAGGGGGGAAGAGAACCGGGCTCGGGCTCTCCTTGCTGGCCGACGGGAGAGAGGAGCGGCCGGGGGTTCGGGTCGGCTTGCTGCCCGACGGGAGAGAGGGGCGGCTGGGGGTCGGCTTGCTCCAGGCCGACGGGAGAGAGGGGCGGCCGGGCTCGGGCTGGATTGGTGCGGCCGGCGACGGGGAAGGAGGAGGAGAGAGCTGGGGGCTCGGCCTGGGCATGGAGGCCGACGGGAGGAGGGAAGCGGCGGCTGGCCTCGGGCTGCTCCAGGCGGCGGATCGGGGGGAAGGAAGGAGCGGCCTGCCTTATTTTTACGAACCCTAAAATCGGGGAGGGGAGAAATGCTGCTGCCGCCTTTTCTATTTCTCCTCCCCCCCTTTTTATCTCCATTTATATATATCTTATTATCTAATATATATAATATATATATAATATGTATATATATAAATAAATATGTACATTATATAATATATAATATATATATTTATTAAAAGGCCTATACACCTCCACACGCACGCGCGAGCACCCGCACGTCCTCGAACAGGGACGCCAACATCGCCGCTCAAAGCTCGCCCCTAGGCTGACATTTGGGGAGGGTCCCGCTCGCCCGGCTACGGGGTTGTACATCGACCCCCACCTCTTCCCCTCCAGTTTCAAAGTGGCGTTTTGACCCACCGGATGCACCCGCCACCGCCAAACCAAATATAGCCTTAAAGTATCCAAAACATCCAAGGTGTGAAGCTTTCTATTGGAGCAAAAAAAGAATTAGCTCTGCGAGAGGTGACCTGTCACTCTCCGAGCCCAATACTCTCTCTCTCTAATAATTGTAACGAGGAGCAGTTTGTTGCCCTTGCTTCTCTCAAAAGCTCTGTAACACGACAACAAATAGTGGAAGTTTGGCCGACACAAATCCGACCACGTGGTTTTTCACTCAGGTGATGAGTTTTCCACGTTAAAATTTTGCTTTGTCAACTTTCTATTTTTTGTGATTGTTTGCACACTCGACCGCTCCACGGGCTAAGACGGCCTAGTTTAGTCCGGTCTACCACAATGGTTGAGTTGGTCGCAACAATTGTAAAGTCCCGATCATCAGAAAATGTGTGTTGGTCGACAATTGTCATACAAGTTGTATGGTCGATGGCTGTTGCGTAGGTTGATGACTGTTGCGTAGGTCGATGACTAGATTGAATTTGGTTGATCTCTCATAAAATATGCGAGTAACAATACTGTACTACTCATAGTTAGTTAGACTTCAATTGATTGAGCGATTGCGGTTGTACAAGAAGCTATTGTAAATGTAAGTTTGTAAATGGAGTTGTTGGAAGCTGCTTGCTGGAAGTGGATATTTGTTTGGATAGTCTGTGTTTGCAGAGCTATTCTAAACAGAGAACCGTTTGACGAAACTGCGGTGACGTTTCATAAATATTTTTTATTATTTAATTTTTTTTCCAATATACCGTTTATACTATAATATATATATTAAATGCTATTATTTATATATCCGAGATCCTCCGCCGTCCTCCGTCGTGCCTCCGCCGTGATTCTGCACGGCTCCGCCGCCGAAGGTCTGCTTGGAGCCCACAGGCGGGTCGCCAGACCCCGACTAACCTGTCAGGAGTAGTCTCGTGGGGCTCTAATAGGGAGAGAGACGAAGGCGACTGGTTGCCGGCGATGAGAGAGAGACGGCGACACAACACATACACAACACATTGCACATTATCATGCAGGTATACACATACATTACACATTCTTGTTGCACAAATAAACACACACATTGCACATTATCATCCACACAATCGATTTTCAAACAATCCTGAGCTGGAGAAGCGAAGACCTGCGCCGGAGAAGACCCGTGCCGTCGGAGAAGAAGAGCCCAGAGCCAGAGAAGAACAACTCTGCGCCAGAGAAGAGAAGCCCTGCATCGTCGGAGAAGAAGCACTGGATGCGATCGAGAACTCTGATGCCGTCGGAGAAGATGTAGTGGGATCGATTTCCGCTCACAGCGACGGGATAGACGACGGATAATTTTACCCAGCGCTTCTCTTCCAAAACACGATAAAACAAAGCAAGAAAGACAGGCTTGTCCCACAATGTTTTGACCCAAAATACAGGGCTTCAACGTTTAGACAAAACACAACAGGCAAAATCATGAAAACAAATGAAGCCTCAATAAATATCCTAGATTATGCATAATAAGTCAAATCCTTGTCTAATCATGAGGCATCTTTTGGGACAAAACCGTGAGAGTTTTTATGGGGTAACAGCCCACAAAAGTATCTCACTAAGGCTTCGTTTGGGGGGACTTTTTTTCACCGGTCAAGCGGTCACGATCGCATGTACCGGATCTTAATTAAGTCCCGGTTCATGCGGTCGTGACTGCTTGACCGGTGAAAATAAGTCCCCCCAAATGGAGCCTAAGGGTCCGCTTGGCACATCGGTTGAACCGTCATCTGTGAACGCGCAACCTCACCTAAGAAAAGGCATCCATTTTATGTTTAAAATTAACACACATGCACACGGACACACATACACACTCACGCACACACAAGCACGCACACACGCACACGCGCGCTTGCGCGCACACGCGCACACATGCGTGTGCACGTGCACGAGAGGGATCATATGAGAATAAGGCTACCGTGCGAAGATGGGAAGAAATAATCCCCGCGGTTCGATCCAAGGACGTGAACTACTATAGTAAAAACTCGCAATCCTCCATTCCGCTGGATTCACAGCGCAGACTCCTGTCGCCGCGCTGTGAATCCGCTGCTGTAAATATTCTTCCCAACAACGGCGGTCAGCGGCTGTGTGGGTTTGCCGGCCAACGATCGTGTTGTGTAATTGGCACCGGCCCGCGAGTACGGAACTCGTCGTGGACAATAGCAACGAAAGCGAATATTGAGCAAATAATGGCGCGCACCAATCCAATAGAGCAATTCAAGTTTCCAAAACACAAAAAAAAAACACAGACGACAAGAGATATACGTGATTCAGAGTTAAGCTCCTACGTCCACGGGAAGAGCGCACCGGATCCACTAAACAAAATATAAGTTCGATTACAACCACAAGACACTCAACGATCCTTTCAGATCGACACTAACCTAGAATAGGAAAAACCAAGAACAACAAGAAACAATAGAGGGAAGAAAACTCCCCTAGCACGCTGCCGCCCTCCGGCCAAGAAAGCCTCTGCCCTCTTCAAGATGAAGGAACCGCAGCCTTATGCTCTCTTTCACCGCCGGAGTTGCCGCCGTCGCTGGATCGCTAGAGCCGCCAAAGGAATAAACCCGCTGGATCGCCGCTGGATTGCCGGAGCCGCTGATCTTGATGTCGAACGCCGCTGGAGGAGAGACTCAAGATCGGGCCCTAGCCGATCTAGCCGTCGCCGCCTCGTTGTCGCCGGAGATACGAGCCCTAGACCGGGATTGCCGCCGGAGAAGATGAACCAAGATCCCGATCAACCGCCGCTCCTTCTTCCTCCTGTGCCGCCGCTGCCGGATTAAGAGCCCAGGACGCCACTCCCTCTTCCCCTTGCCGCCGAAGAAGAAGATCCCAGATGGCGCCGCCCCGTCTTCCTCCATGGAACCGGAGAAGACGAGCCAAGAAGCCTAGCCCGCCGCTCGCGTCTTCCTCCCGTGCCGCTGCTGCCGGATCCCCGATCGTCGCCGGAGAAGGAAGCCCGCCGCTCTCCCCTTCCTCTTCCGTTCTTGCTGCCGCTCTCTGCTCGGTTAGGTTTAGAAAAAAGAAATCGGGGCCTTCTTACCCATCTCTGTGTGCAAGTTTTTATATATATATAAAAAATGAAAAACAAATAACCGAACCGGACCGGTCCAGCTGGACCGGTCAGGTGGAGCATCATGAAAAAAAATAACAATCTCCACCTTGATGCTCCACGAACACAAATACCGCCTAGAACACACAGACCTCTACTGAAGACTACAAGCCCCCTCTCCCTGGGGCCGGCACGATCAACGTGCAACAGTCTGAGTCAAGTCAAACTTGACTCGCCTCACTGATTTCTCCCGCATGCTCGCAACAAATTCCTCCGTAGGAATCTCCCGCAACATAACGCCTCTACCTCGAGCACTCCCGGTGACGCACGTCGACGTGCTTCATCCTTACACGATAGACCGGGTCTACTGCAAGACGAATCGCACTCGAACTCTCACTGCGCAACTCCACCTTTTCCTGAGTGATCCTAAGTTCCTCGGTGAGACCTCTGAGCCTGATTGCTCCTATCACGGTGTCTGGGTACTCCTGAGATGACTCTCTACCCGTCTCCTCTACGGCTGCGAAAATTCTACCTCTGCCAAGGTCCTCTCTCTGCGCACATGCCCTTGCCACGAATCCTGCCCGGCTCCTCCGCTGATCCTTCCTATCTTTTCGCTGAGAACGGTCTCCGCTCTCTAAAGCTCTATCGAAGGAACCGCGATCTGAGGAGATCGCCTGAAATGCATACGCTACCGTATCCTGTAGCTCGAGAGACGGTCTGACCTCTCTCCTCACATTTCCCCTGGCAATCGTGGTGCCAATAAGTCTATAGAGCGATCCAAAATGCTCTCCTCTCAAGACTGTCTGCGCGCCTTTCCTGACCTCCAAATATCCGTTGCTACTGGCATAAGAATACCCATCAGCCTCTAGAGTGCCTAGAGAAAGCAAGCTCTTCCTCAACTGGGGCACATACCGAACGTCGGTGAGGGTCCTAACCACTCCATCGAACATCCTAATTATGATGCTCCCGACTCCTGATATCTCGCACTCTGACCGGTTCCCCATCCGAACATGACCACCTCCACAGTGCCTAATACTGGAGAACCATTCAATGTTCAGGCACATGTGGAACGAACATCCTGTATCTATGATCCAGGAATCTGAGGTCCCGACTACCACATCGCGACTCTGTAAAATGTGTAGAATGTCATCATCGCTCACGCACTCTGATGCCATTGCATCCTGCTGAGACACAGACCCTTTGCCCTTGAGTTTCCTCACTGGGCAGTTGGCCTTCCAATGCCCCTCCTCCTTGCAGTAATGACACCTACCCCTGGACCTAGGTCGATCATCCTACTTGCCTCCCCCTCTCGATCTACCTCGGGATGGGTCTCTGCTCTTCACGAGCAGAGCCTCGCTCGCACTCGATCCGGAACTGCTCCTCTTCTCATTAGAGAGAAGCATCGTCACCACTTCCTCCATCTTAAGGATATCCTTCCCATACAATATGGTGGTGACTAAATGATCGAACGACCTCGGGAGTGAGTACAAGAGGAGAAGAGCCTGATCTTCCTCCTCGAACTTCATATCCATGATGCGCAACTGGGATACCAACTTGTTGAACACATTTAAATGATCCAACAGTTGCGCGCCATCAGACATCCTCAAACTGTACAACTGATTCTTTATATACATCTTGTTCGTGAGCGACCTGGACATGTAGAGCTCATCGAGCTTCTTCCACAAGTCCACCGAATTTTCCGCCTCGATTATGTTGTACATGACCTCGTCTGCCAAACACAGCTGTATGGTGCTGATGGCCTTGAGGTCCAGCTCATCCCACTCGTCGACGTCTTTCACCTTAGCCTTCTCCTTTCCAAGGAGTACCTTGTGAAGACCCTGCTGAACGAGTGCGACCTTTATGCGCTTTTGCCAAAGACCGAAATCTTTGAGGCTCGGCGAGATCGAGTGATTCACTTTTGTCTGGATCGCTGGAGAAATATTCGTTGAAGACGAAGATCGGCGATCCAAAGTTTCTTCCGTGAACAACGATGGCGGCGGCGGCGTGAGAATTAGGGTTCACGGAATCTTCTCTTTCTTAAAAAGAATATCTCTGTAATCTTGTTTTTTTAGTCAATTCTGAAATGACCTATTTATAGGTGGACTCCAACGGTCATAATCTTAATTAGGGATGACACGTGGACCAATCAGAATTGACGGATTTAAAATACTTATGGCGAATTCGAAACTCTGGAATAGAGAACTGCTATACTCGAGTAAGAGAAGATATACTCGAGTATGAGAATTTAGATACTTGAGTGACAAAGAGGATTATACTCGAGTATGAGAGGAGAAATTTTACTGAGTGAAAGATGAACTACTCGAGTATCAGAAGAGATATACTCGAGTATCAGAAAGATATACTCGAGTATCAGAAATATATACTCGAGTGAAAGAAAGATATACTCGAGTGAAAGGGGAAGTTACTCGAGTATCAGAATATGTATCCGGGAAACATTCACTTACTCGAGTATCAAAGTCAATTACTCGAGTATGGAAATACTTACTCGAGTATTAAAATCAACTACTCGAGTATCGAATAATTTATTCGAGTATGAAAAATCAATTACTCGAGTATAGAAATACTCTCGAGTATTAGAAGAAACTACTCGAGTATTAGAAAAAACTACTCGAGTATAACTACTTGAACTTGCAGAGGAGAAGAAAAGGATCTACTCGAGTATGATACACGATTTACTCGAGTGATTAAGTTATTTACTCGAGTATGAAAAGAACTACTCGAGTATAGATTTATCTACACGAGTATTCAGAGCCTACTCGAGTAAGTCTAACTGATTTACTCGAGTATGTCTAACTAACTACTCGAGTATGTCTAACTAGCTACTCGAGTATTAAGTCTGATACTCGAGTATAAGAAAGGGGTTACTCGAGTATTTTGGACTTAGAAATATTTTCTGAGGAAATTAGCTCCAATGCTTCTGTCCATCAATCCAAGTGCATGAATGAGAAGTGTATCCCAATAGAGAGGCTATACATGGGCCAACACTTTGGATCACACAATGAGAAATTACATTGCATGGTCCTGTGTTTGGTGACCCATTATAGACTGACATTGGTCTACACTTGGCAATTAGAACCTGCACACATACAACTCAAACACCACATCAAATACATCTTAATTCATCTTAGTTCAAGGTCTGACTTCCTACAAATCTGAGGTATTGTGGAGACAAACCCCAACAATCTCCCCCTATTTGTAGATGTCAGCACTCCCTATACTAAGGTGAATTACTTAAGAGTAAAAGAACAACATGCATATAATAGGAGAATAAACTAAACTAAAGCAGGGTAAACAAAACATTGCCATAATCAGAATTAAATATATATATATATATATATAGAAATGTTTTAAGCACAGAAACAAAAGTCCAGTTCCACATTCTCAGTTCAACTCAAGATGGGGCATCCTTGTGCATCCTTTCTCTTTTCAGCTCTTGCCTCTCTAGGTAGCTGAAAGGTTTTGGAAAGTAAGTCCTGGGCCTAGGAGGAGCAGCTGGGTTGTTGTGCCCCCAATTCCTGTCATGTAGCCTAATCTTTATCTGAGATGCTTCATAGGCTTTCCACTCTGAATAACTGTAGTAATTATCTCTGTTCTCTCCAAGATCAGTCACTAACCTCAAAGTATTAAGAATTAGGGACTTAGAGGTAGGACTCCACACTTCAGCATGAACAACAGGTGGTCTATCTTCAGAAGCTGGCTCTTTCCTGGGTGCAGAACGGCTGGCAGAAGCGCCGTCACCATATCTTCTTTTCTTCTTAGAAGGACCTTGAGAACTGGAAGGAAAATCATCTTGTCATGCTTCAGTATAAGATAGGGGAGGCTCAGTCACATCACCCTCAGGTCTGGGTGAGAAGACTGGCACACCTCCTTGAAAGGTTGCTTGAGCTGAGACATCTGCTGGAGGCTGTTCTGTAAGAGGATCTAGATGCTGAGGTATAATGGTAGGGTCCAGTTGAAACTCAGGAAAGTTTTGATTATGCAGCCAGATAGCAGTGTCATAGGTATAGAATTTGACAGACTGGAGCTGGGAAAGAATGGATTCTTTCAATCCTTTTACTAGATCACTTACAGCATCTTGAGATTGGGTAGATAGTTGTTTGATTTGAGCTTCAGCCTGTTCAGAGAGCTTTTCAACTTGTTCTTTTACGATCTTCTCCCCCTTGCTGATATCTATGGATAGCTGGGCAATTGCTTCATCTCTGAAGGTGCCCACTTCATTACATACTTTCACAACATTAGTTTCAGCTCTCTCATCTAGCTTGAGCTGATTGTGAGCTACTGTCTCTGCCTGGTTTCTTAGCTCACCTATGCTTGTTATGGTGTGATCTATGGCTTTGCCTCCAATATTGAACAGCTGCTTGAGTGTGTCAGTGTTTGCTTGAATTTCAGCAAAGCCTCTGCTCATCTCCTTTTCAAGAGCAGAGACCTTGGAGGTGACTGACTGCAGAGAGGCATCAAAGTAATCTCTCTGTTCTTTGAGCATAAGCTCAATCTTGCTTACAAGATCTGAAGAGGAAGAAGAAACTTCCCTTCTGAATAGATTTTGGGAGATGTCTCTGATGGAGTATGTCTTGCACCATAGGATTTTGGCGATGATGTCAACGAGAAACTTCCCTTCTGAATTGAACAAGGATCGATTCAGGGTTTCACCTCCACCTTCAGGATCTCGACCGCAGAACAGAGAGGTGCGGTCGGCATCTGCCTTGTCTAGGTCATCTTCTTCGTCGACCACTGGCATCCGGAGCAGAGTGGCGACTGAAGTTTTATCCAACCGAATTTCAACTCCCTTTACCTTGGATTTCAGAACTGTGCCGTTGTGTCTAATCTTCAGATTTCTGTAGAATTCTTCAACATCAGGAAGCAAAAGGCGACAGGGTTCTTGAAGAACGAAGGACAAACCGGCCGTGTCCAGGAGAATCAGTAAGTTCTTGAAGTCATCAGAAATATCTTCAATACCATCTGTTACTAGTTCAGAGCCGATTCCAATCTTGGAGGAGGGAGGAGCCATCAGCGATTCTGCAATGCGAAGGAAACAAGAACGAGGAAGACGAAGCTCTGCAACTACGCTGGGAGACGAAGAGACAGGAATCTTGCGGCGACGGAAGAGGAAGAACAGGGTTCGGGAATACGAGAAGTCGGCGGCTACTCGAGTGAATGAGGAGTGGAAAGGACTTTTTCGTTTTGAATATATATATAAATAATTCTAATTAGGTTTAAAAAGGATTAAGTATAAGGACATACCTGAACGAGGCGGCAATTGCTTGGTGCGGATAGAGAGTATGAAAATCCAGAAAAAAAAAATTCCGTGTACTCGAGTAGAGGATGACAGCATACACGAGTATGAGGTTTAGTATACTCGAGTAGGTTACAACATACACGAGTAATCAAGAATTCATACTCGAGTATGTAATTAGCATACACGAGTATTAAGTCCTTGACGAATTTTCATACTCGAGTATAAGAAGTTCATACACGAGTATCCTTTGGATTACTCGAGTATATGAAACTTTTTACTCGAGTATTAGCCGTTTACTCGTGTAAGTGTAACGATGCTCGAGTTTCTAATGCTTGAAAGAATTTCCCTGGTAGATGTCTATTTCCACTGAAAGACTGTACCTCTGAGCAGCCAACATTATTGATATCTTCTTAATTTGAGAGTCCATCACTGGTCTTCTTTGTTGAGCAGTCCAAGCTCAGTTTTAAAGAACGAGAACTTGGACTCGTCCAGCGGCTTCGTGAATATATCTGCCACTTGCCTGTCTGTGGAGACATATTGTAGATCTATGTCTCCATTCTCCACATGCTCCCGGATGAAATGATAGCGAAGCTCTATGTGCTTGGTCCTGCTGTGGGAGACTGGGTTGTTGGCTATTGCTATGGCGCTGGAAGAGTCACAGAACAGGGGAATGTTCTGGAACTTCATGTTGTAGTCTTCAAACTGATTCTTGATCCATAAAAGCTGTGCACAACAGCTGCCTGCAGAGATATACTCTGATTCAGCCGTTGAGATGGCTACACAGTTTTGTTTCTTACTGCTCTAGGAAATGAGTCTTCTTCCGAGAAATTGGCAAGTCCCGGAGGTACTTTTCCTGTCATCTTTGCTACCTGCAAAATCTGCATCTGAAAAACCAATTAGTTCACTATCATTACTTCTTGGGTACCATAAGCCAAGATTTGGTGTACCTTTGAGGTATCTCAAGATTCGCTTTGCAGCGATGTAGTGAGATTCCTTAGAGTTCACCTGAAATCTAGCATATACACATGTTGAGAACATTATATCTGGTCTACTTGCAGTGAGGTAGAGCAAGGACCCAATTATGCTTCTGTACTTGGTTTCATCAAAAGGTTTCCCTTTCTCATCCTTGTCCAGAGACATAGCTGAGGCCATTAGAGTCCTTATAGAGGTTGCATTCTCCATTCCGAATTTCTTAAGTAGCTCTTTGGTGAACTTGGTCTGTGAGATGAAAATCTCATCTTCAGATTGTTTCACCTAAAGCCCTAAGAAATACTTTAGCTCTCCCATACTATTCATTTCAAACTTCCCTTGCATAAGTTTAAAAAACTTCTTGCAGAGGTTGTTATCCGTAGAGCCGAAAATAATATCGTCGACATAGATCTGCACTAGCAAAATCTTGCCTTTTATTTCCCTAAGAAATAATGTTTTGTCTATCTTTCCTCTTGTGAACTTGTTCTCAAGAAGGAAGCTAGACAGAGTCTCATACCAAGCTCGAGGAGCTTGTTTAAGACCATATAGTGCTTTTTGCAATAAGTATACATAATTAGGATGGGTTGAATCAACAAAACCTGGCGGTTGCTCTACGTACACTTCTTCCTTTATGTCACCATTCAGGAAGGCGGACTTTACGTCCATTTGATAGACGGTAAAGCCCTTAAGTGCAGCGTAGGCAAGAAATAACCTGATCGCCTCCAGTCTTGCTACTGGAGCATAAGTCTGGTCGAAGTCGATTCCTTTTTCTTGACGATATCCCTTGTCGACAAGTCTGGCCTTATTCTTTACGATTATCCCATCTTCATCCATCTTGTTTCGGTAGACCCATTTTGTCCCAATGATATTCTTACCTTTGGGTCTAGGAACAAGTGTCCAAACCTTGCATCGTTTGAACTGATTCAATTCTTCTTCCATGGCTAGAATCCAGGATGCGTCGGAGTTGGCTTCCTCAAATTTCTTTGGTTCAACCTGTGAGAGAAAACTTAAGTGTAAATTCTCGTTAGTTGTAGCTCGACGCGTTCTGACGCCATCCCGAGGATCTCCTATTATTTGGTCAACAGGATGATCCTTCAAGTGTCTGAACTCTAAAGTCCTTGCATCTGGGATCTCGTCAGCCACTGGAGTTGCATCTTCAGCTGGGATGTCTTCTTCATCTAGATCATCCACCTCTCCAATGGTGGTTGTAGAGGGGACCTTGATGAATGTCTCATCTTTATCTTCACTAGATTCATCCAAGTTAAGTTCTTTCAACTTTGTACCTGCATCTACAATAGGCACACTAGACGAGTTGCTTTGTAACAGACTCGTCTCATCAAATACAAGATGTATCGACTCTTCCACCACCAGAGTTTTTCTATTGAATACTCTATAAGCCTTACTATGGCTACTATATCCTACAAAAATACCTTCAAAGCTTTTCTCGCTAAACTTGGTAGAATGATACTTGCCGTTGTTAAGCACGAAGCATTTACAGCCAAAGATTCTGAAGTATGAAATGGTTGGTTGCCTGCCTTTTAGAAGTTCGTAAGGAGTCTTATCATGGCTCTTGTTGATGAGTGCTCGATTTTGCACGTGACAAGCGGTGTTGACGGCTTCAGCCCAGAAATACTCCGGAAGTGAGGCATCACTCAACATGGTCCGACAAGCCTCTATGAGTGTTCTGTTCCTTCTCTCAGCTACTCCATTTTGCTGTGGAGTGCGAGGAGAGGAAAACTCATGAAAGATACCTTGACTTTCACAAAATTCTGTCATGGCTCCAGATTTGAATTCTGTTCCATTGTCACTTCTGATTTTGACTACGGAACAGTTGTATTCATTCTGGATCTGCCTCACAAAATTAGTGAAAATACCGAAGGTATCTGACTTGTGTTTCAGAAAGAACACCCACGCAAAGCGCGAGTAATCATCCACAATAACCAACGTATATTCCTTACCTCCCAAACTTCTAACCTGCAGTGGACCAAACAAGTCCATATGGAGAAGCTGCAAACTTCTATTGGAATCCTTGCCTATTATGCTTTTAAACGAACTTCTTGTTTGCTTGCCTTTGATACAAGCGTGACAAGGACTGTCCGTAACGCACTTGACATTAGGTGCATCACGCACTAAGTTTTGAGAGAATAATTTATTAATAGTTTTGAAATTAATATGTGCTAGTCTCTTATGCCATTGATCAGCAAGAGATGCATTACTTTTTGCCAAAAGACACACTGGTGTCGAGGAGTCTATACAAATAAAATTTAAGCGAAAAATATTTCTGCTTCGAGTGCCTGATAAAATAGTTTCCATATTATTAACCGATTTTATCAAACACTTGTCAGCATGAAATTCAACTACGTATCCTTTGTCGCATAGTTGGCTTATGCTGATGAGATGTGTTCCAATCCTTCAACATATGCCACATTCGAAAAGGATACGCTATCATTAGAAATCATACCATAGCCTTTCGTTGTCCCACGATCTGAACCTCCAAAGATGACCTTTGGTCCGTTGTAGACTGGGATGTAATTCTGTAGTAGGCTCCTTGTCCCGGTCATATGCCGAGAGCATCCACTGTCCAAATACCAGATTGGCGTTTTAATGGTCTTTGGACATACCTGCAATTACAATCATTTAGCCTTAGGAACCCAAACAAGTTTGGGTCCTTGGTCTCGAGTTAGAATACTCCCCCTGCGAGTATTAGCCTCATGAGTGGTCACTCTCACGTTGCTAACTTTAGGGGTTGCAACATTTTCAGGATTGAACCAACAATCACTGGCAAAATGACCAATTCTGCCACAACACCAACAGTTGAACCTGTTGTATCTTTGCCTTGTGTAGTCCTGCTTGACTTTCTGGAATGAAGGTCCAGCAGGAGCTTTACTCTTGGAGGAAGATGCTTCATGATGATGGCAGTTACATGAGGTCTTCTCCTTCATAGGCTTTTCTACAATGGGTTTTACTTTTGGTGTCTTTTTGAAATTATGACCATGAGCATAAGGACCATAGCTTTGAAGCTGAATCTCCTCATAAGGTGCCTTGAAGACACTCTCGCCAAAGTTACGAGGACGAGTCCAACCTTGGTATCTTGACTTAGGCTTCTCAGGGATCGGCCTAGAAAAGTGTCCGTAGGTGGACTCATAATCGAGTTCGTTCGTGGGAAAGATAACTTTCTTGAACACAATAGGCTCCAAGGGAGCTTTCCCTTTTTCTTCAGCTAGAGCCTTCCGGGCAGCCTTATTCTTTCTCTTGGCCTTGTTTCTCCTAGAGGATTTACTAGAAGAGACAATGTGGCCTAAACCAGCACCCTTGGCCTTAGCAGAGAATTCAGCAACGATTGGAAGAACTGTCTTAGGCTTGGAGAAACTCTCAACAAGCTTCTTTTCAGCCTCGAGTTGTCGTTCCAATTCTTTGATGATTTCCTCTTTAAGGTCGATGTACTTGAGAGCTTTATTGTATCCCTCCATAGCTGCATTGAGGTTCTCTTGAAGAGAGTTAGTCTTATCGACTTCTTCTCTCAAGCTGCTCTCACTAGCTCGTAGAGTATTTATCTCTTTGGCTTGAGTTTTCATTAATCTACGACATTTTTCGTAGGCGGTGAGTAACTCCTTATACTGACCCATGAGCTCAGATTCATTTTCAGAGGAATATCCCTCTTGCTCATTGTCATCATCAGAATCAGAGAGAGGAGTGCGAGATTTTACCTCCCCAGTAAACTGGGGGACTTGTTCATCATCTGAGTGAGCCATGAGCCCAAAGTAAGCTTCCTCTTCTTCACTCGACTCGGATGAGTCAGAGTCGCTGAGAGTTTTGCTCTTCTTGGCTACTAAGCTTTTCTCTTTCCTGTTCTTATGGTGTGAGGATTTCTTTTCCTCTCTTCTTCCACCCTCTTTCTTTTTGTGAGGGCAATCGGCGATGACGTGACCTGGCTTATTGCAACAATAACAAATGATGTCAGTTGAGATCTGTTTGTTCTGTTTAGAATTATACCTGTCATGGCTGCTTGAGCCTTTCTTCCGATGATCACCGTCATGTCGTGATCTTCTATATGAGGCATCCTTGCCTCTCCATTGCTTCTTCTTGTTCAAGAACTTCTTGAACTGCCTTGAGAGTAGGGAGAACTCTCCATCAGATAGTTCTGAGCCAGATGAGCTAGGCTCAGATGATTCTTCTTCATCAGCCTCAGGAACTGGGGCAGGAGAGCTAGCCTTTATCTTCCTTGAGCTATCTGCCTTTAGAGCGACAGATTTCTCCTTGGATGCAGACCTGCTTGTCTCTTCTTCAGCTTTTCTTGAGTTGATTTGCAGCTCGTAAGACATAAGCTTTCCGAACAGATTCTGCGGGTCCATCTCAGCTAACCTTCCAAACTCCCGAATGGCACATACCTTATTGTCCCATTCCTTGGTTAGGGATCTTAAGAATTTGTCATTGAGTTCCCCGTTGGTGAAGACTCGGCCATAAACTCTTAGGCCGTTCACTATCTTGAAAAAGTTCTCGAACGTGTCAGCTATGGCTTCCTTGTGACCTTGCCGGAAGGCTTCATACTTTTGATTCAGAAGGGATCTCCGATCATCCCTCACTTCCTCTGTACCTTCCATTAGAGTCACTAGGGATTGCCACATCTCCTTGGCAGATTGGCAATGAATCAGATTTTGCAGCATTGAGTCATCGACTGCACTTGCTATGATATTCTTTGCTTTCTTGTCCAGAGAGACAAGTGCAATCTCATCCTTGTCTAGATCCATCAATTTCTTTGGTACCTTTTTGGTTAGATCTATTGTTGATGCGGTCATAGGAACATGAGGACCTTCTTCAACAATCATGAAGATCCGAGGGTCTACAGCTTCCATGAAGAATTTGACCCTTTCCTTCTACATAGGAAAGTTGTTCTTGGTGCAGATAGGGAGCTTGGCAAAATCCTTAGTCTTACTCATGCTTGATACTCAACTTGGAAGGATACGATCAAGGTGTTAACCTTTTAATGATCAACCTCCCTCTGATACCAATTGAGAGGTCTAAGTTGTTAGCCTAAATCACCTAGAGGGGGGGTGAATAGGTGAAATGCGTGTCAAATGCGGAATTAAAAATTAACACAGCACACATCAAGCAATCACAGACGACAAGAGATTTATAGTGGTTCCCCAACCTTGGGTACGTCCACTTTCCTCACCGATCTAGCAAATCACTAGACTCGGCTACTCCACTATCTCGGATTGAAAACAATCCTACACCTCGGAACCACGTTCCTACAAAACTCGATCCAACTGGATCTACAAAACTCGGAAGAAAGATCTTCCTACAAATCTCGGAGAAAAACTCCTACAAAGAAATTTTGATTTGAGAATAAAAAATCAAAATAACAATCTCAGATCTGTATCTTTGACAGTCTTCTTCTTTAGGAACTTCGGCTTGATCAGAAACGGTTGAAGATGACTTGAGAGAGATCCACAAATCTGAAAACTAGAACCACCTCAATCAAGAAGATAGATCTGAAATCTTTGAGGCTCGGCGAGATCGAGTGATTCACTTTTGTCTGGATCGCTGGAGAAATATTCGTTGAAGACGAAGATCGGCGATCCAAAGTTTCTTCCGTGAACAACGATGGCGGCGGCGGCGTGAGAATTAGGGTTCACGGAATCTTCTCTTTCTTAAAAAGAATATCTCTGTAATCTTGTTTTTTTAGTCAATTCTGAAATGACCTATTTATAGGTGGACTCCAACGGTCATAATCTTAATTAGGGATGACACGTGGACCAATCAGAATTGACGGATTTAAAATACTTATGGCGAATTCGAAACTCTGGAATAGAGAACTGCTATACTCGAGTAAGAGAAGATATACTCGAGTATGGGAATTTAGATACTCGAGTGACAAAGAGGATTATACTCGAGTATGAGAGGAGAAATTTTACTGAGTGAAAGATGAACTACTCGAGTATCAGAAGAGATATACTCGAGTATCAGAAAGATATACTCGAGTATCAGAAATATATACTCGAGTGAAAGAAAGATATACTCGAGTGAAAGGGGAAGTTACTCGAGTATCAGAATATGTATCCGGGAAACATTCACTTACTCGAGTATCAAAGTCAATTACTCGAGTATGGAAATACTTACTCGAGTATTAAAATCAACTACTCGAGTATCGAATAATTTATTCGAGTATGAAAAATCAATTACTCGAGTATAGAAATACTTACTCGAGTATTAGAAGAAACTACTCGAGTATTAGAAGAAACTACTCGAGTATAACTACTTGAACTTGCAGAGGAGAAGAAAAGGATCTACTCGAGTATGATACACGATTTACTCGAGTGATTAAGTTACTTACTCGAGTATGAAAAGAACTACTCGAGTATGACTACTTAACTACTCGAGTATAGATTTATCTACACGAGTATTCAGAGCCTACTCGAGTAAGTCTTACTGATTTACTCGAGTATGTCTAACTAACTACTCGAGTATGTCTAACTAGCTACTCGAGTATTAAGTCTGATACTCGAGTATAAGAAAGGAGTTACTCGAGTATTTTGGACTTAGAAATATTTTCTGAGGAAATTAGCTCCAATGCTTCTGTCCATCAATCCAAGTGCATGAATGAGAAGTGTATCCCAATAGAGAGGCTATACATGGGCCAACACTTTGGATCACACAATGAGGAATTACATTGCATGGTCCTGTGTTTGGTGACCCATTATAGACTGACATTGGTCTACACTTGGCAATTAGAACCTGCACACATACAACTCAAACACCACATCAAATACATCTTAATTCATCTTAGTTCAAGGTCTGACTTCCTACAAATCTGAGGTATTGTGGAGACAAACCCCAACAGTATTTCCCTCAAATATACAAAAGATTATAAACTTCTATTATTATATATTATTCTATATCTCTAGTATGTACAAGATACATGAATCCTCTAGAATATTAATGACTAAACCTAAGTAAAAGGCTCCAAATTTCTCTAAACCGCTCTCAAGTCTTAATCCTAAACATAATAATCAGTGACAAACGACTCCATCACTAACCGCCAACACAAACTCAAACAGACCGGAGGAGGTGAGCATTCTGGACTTCAGTGTTTGAGAATAAATTCCTACAAATTAACCAAATCTTAATTATTGTGAGCCGATCTCGTGACCCGACATTCTGAGAATGAGCACCAGGACATGAGTGCTGAGGTAGAGTACCCTGAGAGGCCAAAATGTCACGAAAAGCATGTGACAAGTATCCCCCCTTTGAATTAGAGCGAAAAATGCAGATAGATATGAAGAATTGAGTACGCATCATAGAGACAAACTCAACGTAAATGCGAAAGAAATTAGTGCGAGAACGCATTATGTAAAACCATATATAACGAGAGAAATCATCAACAAAGATAACATAATAATGATAACCACCTTTTGAAGTAAAAGGGGCAGGACCCCATATATCAAAATGAACTAAAGCAAAAGGAAAAGATGAGCGAGATTTGCTGGAACGATATGAGAGCTGTAGTTATTTGTCAAGCTTACAACTCATACATGAATGCAAGCGATCAACAGACACACGACCTAAGATACCCTGACGAATAAGATAGGATAGATGAGCTCTACTGAGATGGCTGAGACGGTGATGCCATTGTGGAAAGCTGACTGACGAAAGACAGATAGGAGATGCAATAGGGATGACATCAGGGAAAGGTTATAGCGACATGAGTGAAGGAAGGCGGAGATGGTCGAGCACATAAACCCCATGAGGTTCATGCAGAGTTCATGCAGAGTTGAGGAATGCAGAGTGACGATCCTGCACATGACACAAAAGAGTATCAAAAGTAACAAGATAACCTCGAGAAGCTAGTTGACTACCAGATATGAGGTTCATGCAGAATTGAGGAATATATGCAACATCGGGAATGTGAAAGTGAGCGATATGCAGGGTAGCACAACTAGTAACAAACAAGATCGTGCCATTGGCAATGATGACATGTAGGTCAGAAGGAGAAGGCCGACAAGGATATAAGGGAGCCGCATCAAAAGTCATATGAAAAGATGCACCAGAATCAAGTAACTAGGAAGCCTTACTGATACCTGCTGAGGCAGACGCAACGAAAGAGTCGATCTGTGAAACGGAGGCATGGCTGACAACAGACGTCGGGGACGAGGTGGCACTACTATGAGAGAGATGCTGAGCAAACTGCTAGGAGCAACTCGATGTGGTGCGCGTTATTGGCTTAACACACACTGTAACTTGCGACACTCTGAACGGATGTGTCCTAAGTTGTGACAGTAGTGGCAGCGGGGAACACGGTGCGGAGGTGAGGCCATGTAGACAAAACAATGAAAAAAAGAGAGCAGGAAGGAATAAGATGGCAGGGCTTCGATAGGACCTGCACTTCCACGACGGGATCAACAGACGTCTTCCACGATGAGATCAGATCGGCGCTGTCTGGGCCGCGATCTGCGAGGGAGAATAAGTTTGGAGGAGTGAAGCAACAGAAGATGTGCAGGAATGGTCGGCAGGAACGACGAAAGATCGATCGACAGGATCGATGAGGAAGCGGATCGGCAGGAACGACGACGGACCATTCGACATGATCAAACGACGACAGATCAATTGACAGAAGATGCGCAGGAACGATCAGCAAGCAGTGGGATCGCAACTGGAATGACGGCGGAAAGGGAAACCTAGCTCTGATACCATGTTAGGAAGTATCTTCTCCTCCGATAGGCCGATCCATCCTCAGGCAGGAGCACACCGAAAAACCTCGATAACACCATGTCCAAATGATGGAAGAAGCCCTAACTCGCCTCTGTTATATATAGGATGGTGTGCACCTAACACAGGCTACCACACCTTGAAGTCTTCGATGAGATAGAGAATTCCCTGAAGCACGTAAATCACTTTGAGACAATCACACGCCTCATCAATGCACATGATAAATTGTTGTGCAAGTGTTCCCACAACACTAAAGGGGCAAGCACACACATGGTTCCACTCCCTGTGGGAGGGGGAGCTAACGCGCCTCTTTATCGGCCAGTTCATGACGAATCTCCTGATCCACCACGCGGGTAGGTTCCAAAAGTACTGATCTATCTGTAGATAACAGTCTCGATGGCATGTAAACATACTGATCAAGGTCCAATAATGCTTGTCTGAGTCATGACGCATGGAAAACATCCTGCAAATTGCCTAGCTCCGGTGGTAACTCCAATCCGTAAGCAACAAGTCCAATGCGTTCGATAATTACAATCCGATGAACCTAGGACTTAGCTTCCAGCGTCCTTTGACCCGGAAAAGCCCATGGATAGGCCTTATCTTCAGAAAAACCCTATCTCCAACAACAAATTCAACCATATGATGCTTAGCATCCTAGTATTTAGCTTGTCGGTTTTGCGCCTCATGCATCCTGTCTCGGATCATTCTCACAGTTGCGTCCGCATTGTCAACATATTGAATTCCCTAAACCTTTGGGTCTTCCTCCTGAACCCAAGAAAATAGCGGATCGTCAGTGACCCCTCTCATCTCTCCGATATTCTCCAAAATAAGAGAGTATCGCTCAAAAAGTAGTTCTTCTGCCGCTTCACTTCCGAGCAACAACAAATCCCGGGAATTGACCTTGAGCTCCTTTGCGGCGTCTTCCTCGGAGAGCTCTGCCCAAATGGTTTCTACTCCACTCTAATGCGGGAAACGAGTCTGTCTGCCAAGCTAGCTATCTACTCCACCAAGAAACAGATCGCCAGAATTGTTGTTCGCGAAGTATTTTGTCTGCAAAATACTGTTCGTAGATGTTGTTCGCTGCTATTTTATTGTATCCGCAGGTTTGGTGTCCGCCAAAAACAGCCCGGTCTGTTTTGTAAACTTTTCAGTTGGCAGATTTTGCGTTAGCCTCCTGCAATGCTTTTCTAAGCAATTTGTTCTGTATGCATTCAATTTTATTTATAGGCAAAGCCAGCTACTAAGAAAGAGTCACTTGTCTAGAGAGAGAAACACAATCCTATGTACCTCCATTTAATGAAATGGAGGGGATCTATTTCAAGATCTGGTGGTTGAAAAAAAGTGCAATACATCTAAAGGCAATCATTATTTTGCTTAAAAATAAAATATAAAAGACTAGAAAAATTGAAGCCATCAGATGCTCGCCCACTCAATCTAAACCGTGAAATGAATCCCCTCCATTCTGACGAAATGGAGGGGATCCAGATATCTCCATTTAATGCATGCACGACACTATTCACGCCATTATACATATACATACATATAAATAAAGTCATATATTTATATTTGAATATAGAAATCTAGCCATGCCACGCCTCTTCCTTTGACTTCAGTGGAACGCACCACATATCAAGCCAACAGTTATTACTCTCTCGATAATGCTGGAGCCCCATAGCACTGTATGTTGATGTTATATCTGCTGGCTAGCTAGAACCCTAGCTTCTCCTACCTCCAAACAAGTTATTGTTAATGTATATTTGAACAAATAACGGGTTCAGAGGCTTAACGGGTCGTTTCGGATATACGGATATCAAATACCCGTAGTTACTCATAAGGTTTGCCTATTTATACGCACCTAGGGGCAACGGATAGGTGATTCCACCTAGATCTCCATCCGAATATTTCGAGCGACACTCTCAGTAATATCTGCTAGTACTATTATTACACTGCATGCTCATGTTATATTTGCTGGCTAGCTAGAACCCTAGCTTCTCCTACCTCCAAACAGGTTACAAGTTCTACAACTCTCCAATGCTTGTCTAGAGGCCCGGCTCTTTGATCCACTGCATAGGACCTTGTGCCCTTTCTTTTAGGCTTGATCATCAATGGTTTGCAGTGGGGTGATTAGCAGGGTTTCGATTGGTCCTTGTTGGGTGCTGTGAGTTCCAAAATCGTATAGTAACAAGGTGAATGCTTGAGATCAAGAGGATTAAGAAAGTGAATCCGGCCTCTGTAAGAGATGAATTAAGGTTGAAAGTCTTGCAAGAACTAAGTGGCAAGAGAGAATAAAGACAAGAGATCTCAAAAGAGAAGATACTTCATTTGATAATCTCAAATAACACAAGGCTCTATTTACAGCCTTCGTGCAATGTACAATATCTAATTATAAATGTACCCTTAATTAGTATGGGAATTAAACCGTTGCTTTTGTACTTTTCATTCCTACAATTAAGTAGGATCTTTGTCGGTCCTTCAATTCCCCCTCAAAAATGCATTGAAATTTTTCTCTTCTGTTTTTCTGTTCCTATGACAGAAAATTGAAGTATTTCCCATCTTCCTTGCTTCACGAAGTAGTGCGCATTTTATTATCCAGCTTTTTTTTGTGTGCATATTTTATGCATAACTGAAAACTTATGCATTTGTAGTATTATGCATATTTTATAGTTTTCAACCAAAAAAAAGAGAAATTTAGGTTGGATTTAGAAATAATATTACCCAGATTTGGTGCATGTTTTTGACTAAATTATTGCTTGCACATATTGTTATTTTATCTAAGTGAAGAGAGAGAAAGAGAGAGAGAGAGAGAGAGAGAGAGAGAGCTTGTTGCATTGAAAGATTTGATCTTAAAGCATTTTATTTTTTCTAGAGTTAAAAATCTCTTCACATTTCTTGTTTTTTATAAGATTTTTCATTATTTGTTGTTATTTTGTTTGGGTTCAAACTTAAGAGGATTGAAATACTAGTATAAAATTAATACAAATGCACTAAGATCAAAAAATCTAATATCATTTAAAGAACTTAATTAAATTTTAGATTGCATCATGCATTCATTATGCATGAGTGAAGAGAGAGGTTTCTCAAGAAAAAGGAATCAAATTAAGGCAAAGAAAGACTGTGTCAAAATTACATGGGCCCCAGATGATGATCTTAGTCTGGGTCCGGACCCAAAAAAATCGTGACTTGTAGGACGTGTTATGTAATGTTGAAATATAGATGGGGTTTCCTGCAATTATGCTAAATTGAAGAAGTGCATGGTCATGGTAATTAACCCTATGCATGCTTAATTTTATCAAATAGGTACACTTAAATATTGTGATTGCGGATTTGCGGTCACATAGCCAATGAGGCTTGGTTCAGTTGAATAAGTTGAGGCTTCAAGAAGGCCTTGGGTTTGATTCTCAACATTTGTGAGCTTTGTCAAATTGCACGTTTTAGGTGTTTGCGCGCACTTCAAATTTTCTATTCTCAACTCTTTTGTGTACACAAAGTAAGTCTTTTTTTAAGAAAAAATATTTCATTAAAAATTATTTGGATCTTCAGTGCACTCGTTGAGCTCTTATTCAGAGTCCTCAGCGGTGGCCCAACGGGTTCCAATTCTTTCATCTTTGAAAGTACAAAAATGTCATCATCATTGAAAACATTAGTTCATAATCACCGTGTTCATGATCGCCGCCACTGTGTTAAATAGTTCCTTTGGCTTCATTTGACGCAGTTTTTTGCTCCAGTGAGGTTGGATAAATTAAAAAGCCACCATCATAGAATGTATGGTTGACAAATTGTCGCCATTAAACAATCATTTGGATGAACGCGGATTCTATACACAGGTGTGTATAGAAAAAGTTATGCACACCCTTTTCGACGGTTGGGATCAGTGGCGGAACTAGAATTTTTGTATAACCCGGGCACCAATTAAAAGTCAACTAAAATGATAATTTTTCTTGCGCTAAGGAATTTAATTGAATTATCAAATGAGTAGTCATGTGCAATGTGATCAATAAAGCATGCATCAAACTTAAAATACAACAATCAGCTATTAAACTTTAATAGATATTTGAAATGCATAAGGCAACTGAATAAGATAAAAACTCAGTTCAAAACCACAAAAATAAAGAGCCGGACTCAAAAAAACATCTCTTAACAAATTAGTAAACCGTTAGTGTTCTAATGACATTCTACAATTATCACATAAAAGAAGTTGTTGAAGACTTACAATAAAAAATGCCATATTCCAAAGAACTTTTGGTATTCACGCCAGATGATTGGTCATAGAGTTCCTAAAACAAGTCTTAGAATTGAGAAGTCTTACAAGCATTTAGATGAGGAATTTAACAAAAAATATATACATGCATGTACTGAATGCTAAATAAAGATTGAAGTATTACAAACTCGATCTACATGGTTGAGAACTCCTAATTGTCATGCTCTTATCTCATACTTTTGATGAAGTAGCCACACCAGGTACTGTTTTTCCTAGATTGGGGGTTCAGATTTAGAAAGACGGAGATAAATTAGAGAGCAGGTGAGCACATTCTTTTGATAGGGAGTTTGAATTGGGAATTGAAGAAAAGAGAAAAAAAACATTACTAGATTTTTTTTACTTCAAATTCCAAAAAATTATGAGAAGCAGACAAACGAGTAGTAAAATAGCTCTATTATGAGAAACAAATATTGACAAAAAAATTGAGTCAGGAATATAAACAAACAGTTACCGTGCATTTCGGTAAAGATCATAAGAAAATGAAAAATCATACCTTACAACACACACTAAGAGAATGAAAAAGCATACCTCGCTTAATTAAGAGAATGAAGAGTCATACCTCACGACTCACACTACCCTCAATCGATTTTGCCTCTTGGTTTAATGTCTGGAAGAAAACAGCATACCTACAGAAGTTCATGAATTGGAGCAAGCAGCCAAGCACCAAAAAGAATCAATCCTATAATTTGCGAGAACCTCGATGCTTAATCCCAAGCAGCAGAGCACATTCGTCGATGAAGGGAGTGAAGCTCACAACTTGCATTCTAAGAGCAGAAGCAAGAGGCGAAGGATAAAGATCAGCCACTGCAGTGCCTAAACCGTAGTTTGTCATCCAATCGCCCAGGCGCCATCCTAGAGAAGTGGTAGCCTCCTTCGTTTCATTCGTGGTCGTCTCCGAAGCCGAAGGAAGTCTTACAAATGATTTTGTTAATACAAGTATTTTTGTATCAAAAAAGGACACATGTAGTATAGCAAGCTTGATAAGTATTTCTCCAGTTTTTGTTTTTTTTTTGAGAGTTACAAATTACATGGGTTTTGGGCCATTTTTATAGAGCCCATCTGCTCTGCTATATTTACTTTACAGCTCATTACAGCACATTACAGCACATTACATTTATTGTGTGAGTTTAACTCTTTGACTTTGCTGCTTCTTTTTGTCCTCCTGTCTTTTCGAGGTTGTTTCTAGGAAGCTGCCGGTGACCTTGCTATGATGGTGCTGCTTCAGATCACTTCAGTTTCTCCTTCACCTCCTCTTGATCTGGAGGCGGCCCGATCATCATCATCCTTCTTAGTTCTATAAATCGATGTCGCGGAAGGGGTTTAGTTAACAGATCTGCGATCTGTTCTTCTGTCGAGCAGTATTGAACATCAAGCTTGCCAAGCTCGATTTGTTCGCGCACAAAATGATGTTTTACAGCGATGTGTTTGCTTCGGTTATGAAAGATTGGGTTTTTTCCTAATGCGATAGCTGAAGTATTATCACATCTAATTAGCACTGGTTTTTCTTCCTTTATTTCTTCTTTGTTTTCTCTGATCTGCTTCTCTATTTCTTTTAACCATGCGGCTTCACATGCGGCATTTGATAAAGCCATGTATTCTGCTTCTGTGGAGGACAAAGCTATTGTCGGTTGTTTGCGTGAACTCCATGAGATGGGACAATTTCCATAAGTGAAGAAGTAAGCGCTGGTACTTTTTCGATCTTCTCGGTCTCCAGCCCAATCAGAGTCACAATAACCTGTTAGGTTGGTTTTTCCTCTTTTTTCATATATTAGGCCATAATGTTTTGTGCCTTGTATGTAACGAAGAAGTCGTTTGGCTACCTCCATATGATGTTTGCTTGGATTTGAAACATATCTGGAAAGTTTGTTAACTCCATACTCTAGATCTGGTCTAGTGTGTGTGAGATAAATTAACGATCCAAGTAGTTTTCGATAGTCCTCTTCTTCAGCCCCTTCTTCTCCTTCTTTTCTTTTTTCTAGTATCTTTGTTGTTGCTAAGGGGGTTAGCGTTGGATTGCTACTATTCATTCCAGTTTTCAGAAGTAATTCTGTAGCATACTTTTCTTGAGATAAAAAGATAAATGTAGGTAGTTGAGTAATCTGAATCCCAAGGAAGAAATGTAGAAGGCCAAGATCTGTCATTTGATATTTATGCATCATTGCATTTTTAAATGTTTGCAGCATGTTTAGATTGTTTCCTGTATAGATTATGTCATCGACATATATACACACAATTATGATTTGTGTGTTTATTGCTTTGGTATAAAGTGAAGCTTCAACAGAGCATCTGTTAAATCCTTCTTGAATGAGAAATGTATCAATGTTTTCTTTCCAAGCTCTGGGGGCTTGTTTAAGTCCGTAGAGTGCTTTATGGAGTTTGTAAACTTCTTGTTCATGGCCTTGAATGATGAAACCCCTTGGTTGATCCACATAAACATCTTCTTTAATAATCCCATTTAGGAATGCAGATTTTATATCAAGTTGATATATTGGGTAGCAATTCTGAGCAGCCTTTGCAATGATGAATCTGATGGTTTCCATACGAGCCACTGGAGCAAATGACTCATTGAAATCTCTACCAGGTATTTGGGAGTATCCCTTTGCAACTAAACGAGCTTTATGCTTAATTACCTTACCTCTTTCATTTGTTTTCACTTTGAATATCCATTTTAATCCAATTACCTCTTGGTTACTTGGTTTTTTAGACAGGGACCAAGTTTTCTGTTGGTTTATTGTGGATATTTCTTCTTGCATAGCTTCTCTCCATATTTCTGATTGACTGGCTTCTTTAAATGTAACTGGAATATTGGATGCAAGAGCTAATTCACATGTATCATAAATGTCTATTAAGCTCTTGGTTTTAAGAATAGGAGAGGTTGAGTCGTATTCTTTTATTTCTGCATCATTTTGTTGCCTTGTTTGGGGAAATGATGATGAGGAGGCAGTAGGACTTTGAGTGTCCTGTTGGTTTGTGGTTGTGTTGTCTAATAATGTTGTATGGAAGGGACTAGGGATAAATTCCCTCAGTTCAACCACAACAGGCTGATAGAGTTGATGTTCTTTTTCTGATCCCCATTCCCATGGTTGTCCTTCATTAAACTGGACATCACGTGAAATTATAAGTTTGTTTGTATGGGGATTGTGCATTCTATATGCTTTTGAGTGTTCATCATATCCAATGAAAAGCAATTTTTCAGCTTTTGTATCTAGTTTGCCATTTCTTTTTGCTTTTAATGCATAAGCAACACATCCAAACACTTTGCAATGAACTAAGGATGGTTTTCTTAGTTGGAGCTTTTCATAAGGAGTTGCATAGTCCAAGGTTTTTGTGGGTGTTCTGTTTAAAATGTAAACAGAAGTATTTGTGGCTTCAGCCCAATAAGAATATGGAATTTTCATAGGGATCATCATAGCCCTTGCCATTTCAACAATGGTACGATTTCTTCTTTCTACAACACCATTTTGTTGTGGACTATTGGGTGCTGTTAATTGTCTTTTAATTCCTTCTTGTTCACAATATTGTATAAATAGTTGTGAGAGGAACTCTCCCCCCCTATCCGTTCTTAAGGATTTAATATCTCTTTCTAACTGTTTTTCTACCTTTTTTCTCCATGTTTTAAATGCTTCAAAAGCTTCTGATTTCTGTGAAAGGTAGATTATCCACATATATCTTGAATAGTCATCCACAAGCAAGAGGTAATACTTCTTACCCTGATGGGAGGGGGATTGAGCAGGTCCCCATAAGTCAGCGTGAACTAATTCTAAGGGAACTGAACTTCTCCAAGTTGTTTCTTTTGGGTATGGTAATCTATGTGCTTTTGCTTCTGCACAACTTGGACAGAATTCCTTTTTAATGTTTATTTCTGGCATACCTTTTGCTGATTTGGTTGCTTGTTGAAGTGATTTCCAGTTCAGATGACCCAGACGACAGTGCCATAGTTTGGATTTAGTGTCCTGTGTTGCTACAGGTATTACTGTAGAGAATGATAAGGGCTTCATGTCAAGATAGAACACTTGATTAACTGACATGGGAATTGCAACAATCAGTTGTTTTGTTGAGTCTTCTATTATCTGACATTGTTTATTTGTAAACAGGATTGAATAGCCTTTGGTTTGTAGCTGTCCTATGCTGAGGAGATTTTGGGTCAGATGAGGTACCCAGTAAACATCACTAATTGTTTTCAAGTGTCCTGCTGTAGTTGTTACCTCGACTGTTCCTTTACCCTCAATTGGATGTGATTTTCCATCACCTAGATAAACTATTGATTTTATAGTTTCATCTAATGTAATGAATTGGCTTTTATCCCCACACATATGACTTGAGGCTCCACTGTCTAAGTACCATCTAGTGTTTAGAATCCTTTTAGGTAATGTAATGTTATCATTTGTGAAAAACAATGCATTACTTGCTCCTTTTTCAGTATATTTTACCTCTTCCTTATTTTTAAACCAACAATCCTTGTCAAAGTGTGTTGGTTTTTTACATCTTCGACAACGGTTGAAACAGTCTTGTGTATTGTGAGTTGGTTTCTTACATAATTCACAATACATTTGAGTATTGGGGTTCCAGTTTTTGCCTCTTTCTCTATTTTTCTGGGTGAATTTTTTCTGAAATGATTTCTGAAATCCTCCAGAATTATTTGCTCTTCCATGAGTCATATTACTTTGTAGTGCTTGTTCTACTATAGGTGTATGTTTCCTGAGCCTATCTTCATGTGATTGGAGTGAGCTCATTAGCTCTGTAGTTGTTAATAAGTCCATATCATGAGCTTCTTCTATAGCTGCCACAACATGATCATATTTTGAGGGAAGGCTTCTCATAATCTTATGGACAAGTTGTTGGTCTTCAACAACCTTGCCTAGATTACGGATTTGGTTGGTGATGTTTGAAACCCTAGCATAGAAATCCAAAATGGATTCTTCTTCTCTCATTTCTATGGCATCTAATTGCCTCCATAATGTATGAACTTTAATCGAAATTACCTTGTGGGTCCCTTTGAACTCCTCTTTAAGGGTATCCCATGCCTCCTTTGCAGAGGAGGCACTCATTATTCTTGGAAATATTGTATTGGATAGACCTTGTTGTATGAGTAGTAGAGCTCTTGCGTTTTTGATTCTGTCTTCTTTGGTAGGAGCAGATCTTGAAGTTGTTACTTCAGTTATCTTGAGAGGTGATGCAGGTTCTGGTTTATCTCCTAACAATATTCCTTGCTGAACAATTTCTAACAAGTCTTGGGAGTCAAATAAGGTAAGCATACGTATGCTCCAAAACTCATACATATCTCCATTAAAAATTGGTACTCCTGTTTGGCTGTAGAGAGGAACATAATTGGTAGATGATGATGCCATCAAAGCTGACTTATGGATTGAAGAAAAAACTTGAATCACTCAAGTATCAAGTACAAAATTGGCTCTGATACCAATCTTACAAATGATTTTGTTAATACAAGTATTTTTGTATCAAAAAAGGACACATGTAGTATAGCAAGCTTCATAAGTATTTCTCCAGTTTTTTTTTTTTTTTTGAGAGTTACAAATTACATGGGTTTTGGGCCATTTTTATAGAGCCCATCTGCTCTGCTATATTTACTTTACAGCTCATTACAGCACATTACAGCACATTACATTTATTGTGTGAGTTTAACTCTTTGACTTTGCTGCTTCTTTTTGTCCTCCTGTCTTTTCGAGGTTGTTTCTAGGAAGCTGCCGGTGACCTTGCTATGATGGTGCTGCTTCAGATCACTTCAGTTTCTCCTTCAGGAAGAAGGGGGAAGGGGATCTGGAAGGAAAGCCGCCTCCTTGCTTAAGCTTTAGGGATATATGGGGGACTCGCGAAAACACACTCGGGCACGTGCCCGGGTGTGTCTGAACGTGGGTCCGCCCCTGGTTGGGATCTACAATACATCCTTTTTGGCGGTTGGGATCTAAACTAATTATGCACACCCATTTATATATACATCTTATAATAAATATATATGGTGATATTCGATTTCCGTGATTTTGAAGTGGATTCGCCATGTGTCATCATCCAAAAAAGGTGTGCATAACTTTTTCTATACACACCTGTGTATAGAATCCGCATTCCATTTGGATCGATTGCCAAATTGCTGCAAGGAAGAAAATACAAACACCTGGAGGCACCACACACGGCGGCGTTTGCTCCGGCAAATCTTTGCAAAAGCCCTGGAATCATGCCGTGTCTCCCGCTGCACCTCCCCACCTCCGGTTCCAAGCCCGCTGGCGATTCCTCCCGCGCTGGCACCCCCGCCGATCAAATGAAGCCGAAGCTTTCCTAAATTTTTTTTGTCAAAATCATGGAACGTTTACAATTCAGGTCCGCCCGATGGTTGCCCTGCTCCGCCCGGCGGTGGCAAGACCGGTCTTGTAAGGAGTTCCCTTAAGTTCTACGGCGACGGACTGCACATTGCTCGTCATCCTCAATGCACAGAACCGGTATCCTCACCATTTGGGATACTAAATGGAAATTTATTTCATGATTTAGATGCATTTTTCATATGATCTAATAACATAAAATTGTCTGAATAAACAAAAATATAAAAGAACTAGATTATCTTATTTTCTCATGTGCGCAATATGACAATATCAATGTCTCCTATTGTTGTTCAGTATTCATGTATTTTTTGTTAAATCATGTTCGTCCGATCAAATGAGGAAGAAATCAGACTGTCCAGATTTTGACGATTTCTACGCTCTTTTTTGGGTCAAAACTTTCAAAGGTTTTGTTGGCGTGAGTGATGGGACTATTAAGGAAATTAATCTACAAGAATAATAATAATAAATTAATAATAATAACCCAATAAAATATGAAAACAAATAAAAAAGGAGATAGACTTCATTAATGACGTGGCACCACGTAGGACACATAATTGACGTGCCCAATCATCCAACCTACTAGTTGGCAATTGTCACGTGCATGGACGCTTTCCTTGACTTATCCATAACGTCCGGGCAACGATCAACGACTTGAACAAACTGAACCAACTTTACGGAAAAGATCTACAAAGATATATAATTATATACTCTCTCTCTCTCTCTCTCTCTCTCTCTCTAATTATAATATTATATAATATATTATTATAAACATTATTAATAAAAAACGCATTTTCTTCAAGTTCCTTAATAATATTATAGCAGCTAGATCTTCGGCCGGCCACGCCTCTCGTGTGCCTTTCATGCTTGTGTGGAATCCCCGACATGAAGTCGGAGTACGCAGTGGCAGATCCAGAAAATTAATCATGGGGGTGCACAAATTGATAATGAGGGTGCACAAAATTTTATTTGAATGTGTCATTGCGTTCTAAAATTTTTAATATGGAGGGCTAGACATCAACTTACTTCAAAAAAAAAAATTGAACGTTTCAATCTTATCGGAGCTGTATCTTCCTCATCTGGCCACCGTTTTTGACGTATAAGTAGTCAAAATCCATTGCCTCGACGAGAGGAATTCAAATATACTAACCATTTTGAAAAATAACGGGGTTGCCAGTGTCCCTCGGGCCCCCTCTGGATCCACCCCTGGGAGTACGGATTGGTCCGGGTCGGTGACCGTTCTAAGTTGGGGTAGATCTTCGGTCGGCCTCCCAACCACCCGCTGCCGCACCATGCGATCGTATACAAATGGCCGCCGTCGTGTCGTGCCGTCGGCCGACGACCTTCGCCGCTGCATCATACAGTCACCACGCCATGCGACCCCCGCAGGTGCCACGAGGCTTGCAGAAGACCTCTCGGGCAGCAGCCTCCCAATTCTCCACCAACCACCTTCGCCGGTCAACC
This sequence comes from Platanthera zijinensis, assembly GCA_039513925.1. Lineage (NCBI taxonomy): Eukaryota > Viridiplantae > Streptophyta > Magnoliopsida > Asparagales > Orchidaceae > Platanthera > Platanthera zijinensis. The sequence goes on along the minus strand of CM077098.1, from coordinate 131,125,892 downwards.
CTCCTCCGCCGTCTGATTGCCTCCGCGCGATCTCCGTCATTCGTTGTACGGGTAACCACCAGCGTAACCACCGAAGTAATCTCCGATCATGTGTCAGTGCCAATAGCCAAAATAATGTTGGACTGCGCAGAGTAAAATTATAAAAATAATACGCACGTCGAACTATATTGAATTGGGTCGTAATTAGTAAAAAATAGTGGTTACGGTCTGGGGATAACCTCTTATCTACCGTAACCACCAACGAGGCCTATATATAGGACCCCAAGCATCCTTCCATTCTAACTTTTTTCTCCTCGAAGTCTCCTCCTTTCACAGGTCAGAGCTATGCAGAAATCTTCATCGTCATTCTTGAAGACCTTCAAACACCTTGAAGATTCTTTGAAGTCCACCACACTCCTGCGTGTGAAGCATTACACCAATCTTCCTCAACATTTCTCCGGCGCTCGACGTCCGGACAGTGACCGCATGCGCTCTCCACCACCTGAAGAGAAACATCTTGTAAGACCCCTTTTTTTCGTTCAAAATTCGGGGTCTTATGCCCAGAACTGCCGCTTTGCGGTGACACCTTCGCACCCGGGAAGGTCGTCACTACAACGCGCCGATTCTGCCGGCCTTTTCGATCACAATCAAGTAGCAAGTAGTAAAGAAAGAGAAATGCAGTACACAATAATAAATCACATATATGTAAACTCCACGAAGGGAGTGTCCACAATATAACATCAGAGTAAAAACAGAGTACTGAAAGGAAGAGGGCTTAAGCCCGGTACAACAACACCTCACTATATGGTCACTCAAACGGAAGCTGAAAAACAAACTGCTACTAAGAAACGGAACTCACGGTCTCGGCTGTCTGAACTCTTGAGCTAGACTGCCCTGTCTCGAAGCGCACCGGCCTCCTGGGCTGCTCCTCCGGGCTGGGCTCCACGATTCCCTAAAATGATGTGGTCCGAAAACCATTAGTCTATAAGACTAAGTCCTATCATCCCCCACCCCTTCCCCCATGCCCTAAGGCACCGAGCGGAGAGGAAGAAAGGGGAGGACATGAAAGTGGAGAGTAGTCAAAAGCAGGTGACGGTGGAACTAACTAGCAAGTTATGACAGGGGAGCAATATAAGTGTTGTAATAGGTAAAACAGAAAGGTAAGTAAGTAAGAAATTAAACCTCAACTTATGTGAGTACACATAAGCCAAGGGATCTTCTACAAGCCTCCCATCGTATAAATGTCTCATTCCACTTATACGTTGGGGTGTCGGTTATCACGCAGCAGGTATACATATATCAAATTAACCTTAATTTATAAACTTGCCCACACAAGCTTATAGACCAAGGGGTCGTTTTGCAAGTCCTAAAGTATAAGCGTCCCATTCCACTTATACTTTAGGTGTCAAGGTTGTTATGAATGATTATGGCATGCTGCTATATGGTGGGTATGATGATCAAGCAGTGCAACTCACACACCCAACTTTGTGTACACAAACCTTTAGTTCCCCCTTTTTGGAGATAACTCCCAGGATACTCCCGTAGTGGCAGACGGAAGCGGTGGGTTGGGCCTCGCCCACCTCAAAACCAGTATAAACACCACTGGTCTGACCTATTGTACTCCCTCAACGCCTGGTGCACGAGGCGGACTCCTGCATACTCTTGCCGACTGGTCCGCCGGACTTAACCTTGGCTAAGTGCTAGTCACCTTGCCGAGTCAACGATATCGGTGTCGGTGCAATCGAACTCCCCGATATCGAAAATCCACCACCTTAATCTTTCCTATTTTATGCACATACAACAGTTTAATATATAACAATTTTAAAGTGTCAAACTCCCGGACTAAACCGTCCGTATAAACCACATCCGAGACCAAATTCCCCGGACTAAAACGTCCGGCTCATCTCCAGACTTCATCCCTTAGAATACCACAGGACAACGCCCCTTGAACACCTCGGGACGACTTAACCATTACCAACCCTAACTAATGAGTGTGTGCAATGTGAATCCCTATTAGGCTAATTACTCTTTCGTTTGTTTTAAGATTTACGTTAGCCCAGGACTGCCCCCGGCATACCCCGTGAAGGGCTCTCAAAGGGCACTAGGAACCAAGACGGCGGCATTACTGCCCGAAGTTCCCTTTCGCAAGGCACTTATTGTTATTGGTTGTTTTTTTCCTTACCCGTTCCCTCTATAAATTGCATCAATCTAAACCTAGGGTGGATTTGACTCTTCACTCTTACGGGGACGGCGATCTTTCGTCGGTCTCGCGCACCTTCTAGAGCGCATTAACTCATTCCTCACCACACTTGAAACCTCCTATGGTGATCCATCCTCTTTCTTTAAATCCAACCAACACAAGCTATCCTTACGCTAACCCAAACCTTATCCTGTTACTCATTTCCCAAAGTTACTAACTACAGACCACCTTATTCTAAGTAATGTCTATGATAGGATGTCCTTTGTGTTTTTATCTAAACAGCCTGAGTTATTTACTGGGGGCCTGTCACGACATAATTGAATCAATTCCCGGTTATAACAATTTTCTCAATTAATCTATTAATTAATTAATTTTACTAAAATCCAAGGTCTTCCAAATTTGAACAAGTATTATACTTTTCAGTCATGTATAAATCATAATAAATTTAATAAAAATACTAATATGTCTAAAAATGATATATCTAAGGTTTGACAATTTTCACTAAGGTCTAAGGGGCCTAAACATATTTTTGCAATAATCCATTTCTTTCATGTCTAATGAATAAACTAAATCATATTCTCTTCTAAATCATTTGGATTAATTACAGGGTACTAGAAATACCATGAAAATAGTACTATAAAAGTTTCATAATTTTACTGCAGGAAATTAATTTATAATAAATCATTTACTAAAACCCTAATCTAGCATGCTTGTGAATCAAGTACTATATTCATAACTCCAAAAATCCAGAATAAAATCCCACTGATTTAAAATAATTTAAAAACTCTATTTACCAACTTTCATAATTTTCCAGAAAACTATTTATGCCATAAAATATTTTTAAACCATAAGGCCCTTTAATAACACTTGTGAAAGAACTACTCTATTTATTCAACATAAAATTAAACTAAAATTCATGAGCATTCCTAGTAGACAACAACATTTAATTCCAGAGTTTCAAGGGGGCCTTATTTGAATTAAAAATCTTTAATAAATAAAACATCAAATAAGGCTATACACATATTCATGAATGAAGTACTAAAACCAATAATCCAAAAATTCTAGTAAAATCAGCCAAGGGTTCTAACTACCCTAGAAACACTCTACCCAAGTTTCATAGCTTTTGAGTGCATTTAACCTACTGCTTTGACCTAAAAGCCCTTCTACTCTAAAACTAGGGTTTAGGTTTTGAGGTAACTACCTAACTCAAAATTCTCTAATATTACAACCAGAGGGTTAAATACCCATTAAATACCTCTCCACCAAAACCCAAGGCCATACAAGGGCATTTGCCCCTATGTCCTTCACAAGCCCCCAAAGTCCACATTTATGGTTTGAACCTGGGCCCTAGGGTAAACATACCCTAATCCATCCCATTTTCCCTAAGGGAGTTCTTAGGACCATTTAAAACCAGTGGTCAGAATCTCAACCTCTGTTGAGGTGAGATGATCACACAAGTGTCAAAAGTACCTTTTCCCTAAGCTTCCCTTCACTAGGTCAAAACTAGGGTTTAGAGGATTCCTATTCAAAACTCAACCAAATGAGTTGAAATTTGAACCAAACCTAGATACCTATACCAGGGACACCTCACCAAATTTTGGGAGGGTTTGGAGGTCATTTGACCCTTTAATTATCTTACCCTAGCTTTTATAGGGTTAGGGCAAAACCCTAGGTTACACTTATTTAAAAGGTTTCCAATTTTTACAGGAGCTATTTATAGGTGATAACAAATCCCTGTCCAAAACTCAAGGCATTTGGACCAAGGATTAGGTGTAGGAAATGATTCAAAAATCTGTCCTATTTGTAGGACCTACCCTAGAAAAATGGCCCTATAGTTCAGTATACTTGTCCTAAAATTTTCCATTACATATCAAACTGTAGATAATAAAAATGCCTACAACATTTATGTTGATCATTTTTGATGAACATGCCCCTAAAGGGCCTAAATAATTTTTAGAAGAAATCTACCCTAGTTGTAGGACACTCTTACTAAAAAGGCTCTACAGGGCAGTCCCCTCATCCAATTTTTCACCACTACATATCAAATTGTAGGTCTTCAAAAAACCTACAACTTTCATGTTGTACTCTTTTTCATGTGGTGCCCATAAGAGGCCTAAATTTAATTTACAGTGAAATTGTTTGAATTAAATACAGAATTTGAATATAAATAATCATTAAATCATAATCTAGGGTTGCACGGATCTTGAAGCAGATCCGACGGGAGCTGTTCTTCATCTTCTCCAAATGGCCTGAACCAGAACCCGTGAGAAGTGGTTATCACGGGGCTGTTCCCGGCCATTAGGGGCGGCGCCACCACCGGGAATCAACTCCTACATGTTCCCGGTGGTGGGGGCTAACCTTGCCGGCGGCTAGGGCGGCCGAAGGTGGCGGCGTCGCCCTACCCAAACCCACCAAAAACTCCATAAAAATGGAGATTTCTGAATTTTTAAGCTTTTGCTCCGGTTCATTTGAGCATGAACTCAACTCCTAAATAATTCTAGGATCTAAACATGAGAGATGAGGTGAGGGAGGACCTGAGTTCGGGCTTGGATGCGAATAGACCGGCGGGAATGCATGGTGGCGGTAGTGGAGGCGTTTCCTCTCCTTGGTGGCTCCGGCAACGGTTCTCTCCTCCTTCTCTGGTTTCGAAATGGGTCGCCCCTCTCTCCTAAGTGAGTATATAAAGAGGAGAGGGAGAGAGGGGGCGGTTTTCCTCAAGGGCCAAAACACCTCTTCATGGTGGGGGTGGTTAGAGGAGAGAGAGGGTGGAAACACCTCTTGATGGCCGGGAAAAGGGTGGGGGGAGGTGTCAACCTCTAGGTGGCTGTTGGCCCCTCTTTGGCCGAACTCATGCTTCCTCCCTCTTCAAAACACCTCTTCACCTCTCCACCACCTTTTCTCTCTCCTCTATATAACCAAATACTTATTTTTTTCTCTCTCCAAGTCATCCTCACGAATTTTCTTCCCCTAGAAGCCTAAAGGCAGCCCATAAAATGAATATTAAATCCTCAAATGTCTTATGAGAGGGGGGCTCACCATTCTACCATACAAATACCCCCTTATTCTCACTTTCTCTCTCCTAAATTTAGCCTATTCCTCACTTCTTTCTCTCTCTTAGTCACCCTCACGAATTCTCTTCACTTAGAAGCCTAAAATCATCCCATAAAATTAATATTAAAACCTTAAATGCCATATGAGAGGGGGGGGGGGGCTCACCATTCTACCATGAAAATACCCTTAATTCACACTTTCTCTCTCCTATATTTAGCCTATTTCTCTCTTCTTTCTCTCTCCTAGTCAACATGTTGGCTAGCCTAGGGTTTAGGCTATAGGCAGCCATAATAACTCCTAATAAAACCCAATGAGTCTACATGAGGCGGCTTGAGCTTGAGTTAACCCAATTGAGCTAGGTTTGACTTGATTTGGGTTTAGGGTTGACTTGGTCAATTTGATCTTCCGAGTCAACATCAATAAACCCCTAGGGACCCATTGACCTCCCCTAAGGACTAGGTATGGTTAGGTAGGGTAGACTTGGCATAAAGAGGGTGAGTTGATCCAGGGCAGGGTTACTTTGGCCTAACTAGGGCTTAAGTTGACTTGGGTCAACTTAGCCATTAGGTTTGCACCCAATGGGTCCTTGGTGACCCATTGATCTCATATTAGGTCTATGAATGCCTTGGAGTCAGATTGAACCCACTAGGCCACCAAAATCAGGGTTTTAAGATTTTACTATTTGCTGCCCAAGTGAGTTTCAACTAACTAGTTGGGCCACTTGACCTCCTAGGTTCAACCTAGGACTTGTTATGACCTAGGAATGTTCAAGTCACTCCTAAGGGGGGATCTAATTGAAAAATGGGATGTTACACATCTAGCTTCACTAGCGGTGGTCTGTCGTTTTCCGAACGCACCTCTATTTCTCTCACCTTCAAATTGTAACGAGGAGCGGCCTATCACCCTCAGTTTATCCAAAAGCTTGTAAACTGCAACAAATAGTTGTTCGACACTGAACCGACCACGTAGTTTTTTACCATATTCACGGGTTTCCACGTTAAAAATCTTCTTGTTCACTTCCTACTTTTTTTGTGATTGTTTGGGCGCTCGACCGCTCTTCAAGCTAAAGAGGTTCAATCTAGTATGGTCTACCAGGAGCCTCGAGCGACCCGCAACAAATGTGCTTTGCGTCCTCTGTCTACAATAAAAAATTTGTTGTTCCTGCTGCTCACAAACTCTCGTACACACTGAAAAAATGAGCGGCAAGCGGAGTATAACACTCAAGGTTTTGCGAGCGGAGGGAGCGCCGTCGTGCCGGGACAATGTCGTGGCCGGGTTAATGTCGCGCGTGGCATGGGGGCTCCCCGTGCACTATTAATGCAATTGATGCATTGTCGCAGTTGATCATAGGGGCACAGCCCGTGCCTCTCATTCGCGTGTGGAGTCTGAAGGTAATTAAGATAGTAAATTAACGATAAAAATTAATGATTCACAACTAACGAAGTTGTTTTACCATGTCAATTGGGAGGCATATGATGAAAACAAATGTGACACATCAATAATTATGTGCGTGCATCATTTCTTATTTTGGGAGCGGGAAACATATTGCACGTTGATACTTAGATCCAATGACAATCAAAAATAAGGTAAATAAAATAAAAAAACAAATGAGGATGCACGAAATACACAGTACGGTGAACGGCTCGCGATTTCCCCTTACCGAGGAGTTTTTGGTGCCAATAGCTTTGTTATGCCGGAGTCTATATTTAGGCTCCGTTCTTATTTTCACCGGTCAAGACCGAATCTTTGAAATTAAGTATCCCAAACGGAGCCTTGAAATTAAGGTCAGATTCATGCAGTTGTAACTGCTTGATGGGTGAAAATAAATCCCCAAAACGGAGCCTTAATACTGGGTCCACAAGATGTGTTACAGTTGTACCCAGGCTCTGATAATATATGAATAATGAATTTATGACCTAATTAAGAGATACTGATTACATAATTAAATGAACCTATCTATTAATGATAGATATTTCAGCAACATGTGGGAGAAGGTTGTTTGTAAATTGAGAGAAAATGCATGTTAAGATAGAATGATGCACATAGAAAATCTCAAGACATTATTAGCATCAATAAAGAATGTAGTGTCCAATATACTGTCCCTCAAATACTCAATATCTTAATTGGAAAACTTTATGGAAAAATATTCACACAATTAAAGATTTCAAGTCCATTGTTGGAGCTGAGAACAACATACATTCAAAAATGTCACTAAAGAATACAAACTCAAATTTCAGAAGGAAGATTTGAATGTACGTGGAGTTCAATCGTCTTGCTTGTCAAAGTAAATTGCAATGACTTTTCATCCATTGGCTCTGAAAAGACTTTGGCTTCATTTGAGGGACTTATTTTTACCGGTCAAGCGGTTACGACCGCATGAATTAGCTAGACTTTAATTAAGGTCCGATTCATGCGGTCGTAACCGCTTGACCCTCAAACAGAGCTTTTGTCTGAAGGACAGAAGCATGGGTGCAAAACCGATGATTACTCAAATAAAAAAATATTGATTTTGGCGTAAAATTATGAACAACAAAAGGTTGATGAAAAAAAAAATCAACTATCAAAATTGGAAATTGATTTGTAATAGTGCTACACTGAGGCCTTTGTAATCTACATACAAATATCACACGTGTACAATCTCGTATTTGGCAAGCGAGCCCCCATGGTGGAGTCGAGGCCAAAAAGGGCCGATCAGGTTAAGGCAAGCTGAGAGGACGAGTGACTGGGATCTCGCCCCGCTCGTGAGTGACCAGGTCCCGCCTGGCCCAGGTCCCGCCTGGCCCACTTGCATTATGGGCCAATGGTTAGCAGGAGGCGAGTGAGGTATTTGGACACGCATTCTCCCCTGTACTAAGGTAGGGGAGAGGCGAGTGGGGTAAACAGGTCCACACTCGTCCTTAGCCCCGGGGTGGCAGCGAGCGCAGACCTTATCAAGGCACACGCCATTCCAGGCAAGTGGTAACCACATAAATCACTCGCCCAACATTGTTTTTACCAGAATGTCCATGTTGGCAGGCTAAAAATTTTCCTAAACAGCGGAATTTTGCTGTTTGCAGACCAACTTTGGGCCGCGTTTAGTGGAACTAAAAGACGGGATTCAGCTATGTGCAGACAAGACTTGAAAAACTATAAATAGACCCTTAATGACACCTTTGGAGGGGATCCGTTTCTTGGCTTCTTCCTCCTCTGGTAAACTTTGGTTGGATTCCAGTGCCCTCCAAGGTGCCCAGCTCCAGCATTGGCTTGGGAGGGGAAGCTCTCTTCTATCTTTCAGGTGTGTGACGGAACCTCCTCGCTGTAGCTTTGGGTCTATTCCTTAGTCTTTAGCCACTAGAAGAGTGCCCTGGCTCAGGAGAAGTAGGTGTGGGCTACACCCCTTGGGTCTGAACTTTTCTTGTGACCCCTCGTGCGTGTTTTATGTCACATTGGGTGGCTTAGGCCCAGTAGAAAAGTTTGGGAAAGAGTGAGGGAGAGAGAGCCCAAGGTCACAGGGGTGGCTAGTAGGTCCGGATGGAATTAGAGAGAGCCTTAAGTAAACTCGATGAACCCGTCGGGTGGACTCGACGAACCCGTCGTGTGGACTCGACGAACCCGTCGGGTGGACTCGACGAACCCGTCGGGTGGACTCGACGAACAGTGGACACGACGAACCCGTCAAGTGGACTCAACGAACCCATCGAGTGGACTCAACGAACCCATCGAGTGGACTCGACGAATGGACTTGACAAAAATTCTTCCGTGCTGTCTTGTTATTTGCGGCCTGGGAAGATGTATGGGCCGATCCAGAAGCAGAAATACTTTTCGGGGCTTGTACAGAACGGCACGGTATGACTCCTTGTATTTTCTAAAGTGTCTTATTTTTAAATATAACCAAGTTTGGTCCAATAGGAGAGTGGAACTTGCTTGGGTAGTCATTACAAAGCATGTTAGCCATTAATGGGTAATCAAATCAACCTTTTTTCTCTCTCACCTCAAGACTTTCAAAACTGAATGATATTTCCTCATCCGAGAAGTGCAAATTATTTATACCCCCCTTTAATTTTTAGTAAATCTGAATAACCCCCTAATCTTTAGAAATAGATGTATAATCCCTTTTATCTTGTTGGAAGTTATGAGAGATAATTCCCTTATTTATAAAACTTGGGGGGGGGGGGGGGGGGTTCAACAGTTCGATTTAACTTCCATTCAAATATCGTTTATATATTATTCATATGTGAAAAATTAATTACTTTTGTTATGCAGGGATTCAATTATAAGATTTAATTTTCTAATAAAAAACACATATGGAGCTTCGTCTGCTACTTCTATAAGAAAAACTGTGTATAACAAGTCATTTTCAACTCAAAAATCATCAGTGCATTATATATAATACATTGCTAGGAATGAGAATAGACAATGATTTTCTAGATAATTCCAACTCTAAATGTTCTGATTTTTTTGAGAAAGAAAAAGATCGTAAGTTTTTTGATGTTATTCGATTAGATCTGGGTAATCAAATATGATCTATTTTTTGTTTTTTAATACCAACTTTTGAATGTAAACTCGATGTTAGTTTTGTGGTGTGATTTTTGAGTGTTGGAGATCACATATCCGTAGATCTATTGATGGTGTTATCTTTAATGATCAAAAATTTAATGTCTGATTTTTTTAAATTTGCCCAACTATTGCAAAAATAAATAAATTGTAATTGGTGTTTTTTTAATTCCTTATAATTGATGTTTTTTTTTCATTTGTTGAAAGCTAATTGTTCACATTTATTGGTGTTTGAATAAAAGTTAAATCAAATTGTTGAAAACTCCCCATAAGTTTTAAAAATAAGTAAATAATCTCTCATAACTTCCAACAAGTAAAGATAAGAGGGGTTATATATACATCTATTTCTAAAGATTAGGGGAGTTATTCAGATTTACTAAAAAGTAAAGGGGGGTTATCAAGAAGTTGCTCATCCGAGAAAGAAGTGTAAAAATTTATGAAGGAAGCCTTAAGAGGTCGCAGAGACACTCAACCACAACCAAAGTCAAGTAGAAATCAAAAACAACAACAACACAAGAGTCACCAAATTAAATTAATAACTTTTTTATAGAGCGAGATATACATTGCAAGACATGATTCACAATTTGCTAAAGGAAACCAAAAACTGCAACAAGAAGTAAATCGCGCGGACAGCAAGCTGTAACTGCACAAGCTGCCCATCCGCAAGCTGAGTCTGCTGAAACCGCCGAAGTCGCCTAATCGTAACTAGCCGCGCGGACTGCTTGCTTGTTATGAAACCTGAAGGACTTGAACAGAACCCGTTGATAGACCGGACAAACTACTCTTCTTAACCGCAACTCAGAGGAAGAGACTTCAAATCACAGAGACCACGACTTGTTGTTATCCGCTGACTGTTATCCGCGAGCTGTTCCACACCAAGCTTCCACTAGTTGCCTAGCCTCCTGATGCTAGGCGCACAACCTGCACATAGTCAACTTCACTTAGTCGCGTTTGTTAGAAAAACATAACCACAAGTTTTAAGGGAGAGTTGAGTTCTCACTATTCTCAGTTATATATGACGAGCTGAGGACTCCTATTTATAGACATGAAGAGGAGTTTCGTCATCACCCAAATTGATAGGATAACCGCCCGTTAATCCTGCAGCTAGAATCAAATATCTGCATAGTACAGATACTTGTGTTAGTCCTCCACTGATAACTTCTATCCGCAAGGGCAGAAAGAACGACCAGTCCGCATAGGCAGAAAGGACCAGTCCACCAGGCTGAGGACCAATACCAATCCAACAAGGATGACGAACGCAGCACTGGCGGGTTGCCGGACATGCACCACCACCAGACTATACTGCCTTGCAGACACAGCTTCTAGTCCACGTATACTTTAGCCTACGACTAGAATAAGGACCGTGCCTAGTCAACTTGCCGAACGCGGAGAGCTCCAGAAGTAGTCCGCACAAATAAGCGATCTTGGAAACAAGGTATCCGCAGAATTTAATCCGAGTTGGAAACAAGGTATCCGCAGAATTGAAGATATTCTGCTATCTTCCCATACCAAGCTCTTAGAGCCCGCTTCAACCATAGAGAGCCTTCCTGAGTTTGGATCAACTTGCTATGTGCATATCCCGGATGGTTTAAGGATGAAGCTTGATGCAAAGGCAAGGAAGCTTGTCTTTGTAGGCTATGATGAGCGGAAGAAGGGATGGAAGTGCATGGATCCTGCGACGAAAAAGTTTGTTGTATCAAGAGACGTGGTCTTTGATGAACTAACGTCGTATGGAGGAAGCTCGGTTGATCTACCAGAGAGCAAGGTTGATGAAGAGAAGAAGGTGGCTGCTGAAGTTCTTCAAAAGAGCTTGCTTTTTCACCAGCAGCTCCTATTGCTTCAAGCTCTGTGGCAGAGGCTTCTGGTTCAGGAAGCAGGGGGAGCATTTCTCAAATTCTTCCCGGAAATGGAGTTGAGCCATAAGAAGCAGCGGAGGTGGTGAGCAAGGAGCGGCCTCTTCGGAGGTCAAAGAGGACTATCAAGCCACCAACTCAGTATTACGTAGGAAATACGGTGAGCTTCGTCTCTTGTTTCTTCGCAGGCCTTCTTGATGAACGAGAGCCTTCAAGCTTCAATGAGGCCACTGGAGTCAAGGAGTGGGAAGATGTCATGGAAGAGGAGATGACTGCTCTCAAGAAGAATTAAACCTGGGACCTTGTGCCCAGGGTTGATGACATTACTCCAGTGACTTGCAAGTGGGTGTACAAGTTGAAGAAGAAGGCTAATGGGAGCATCAAAAGATACAAGACTCACCTTGTTGCTCGAGGATTCTCACAACAGTATGGAGAGAACTATGAGGAGACATTTAGTCCAGTCACGAAGATGACTTCGGTTCGGGTGGTGATCGCCTTGGCTGCTTGTCAAGGATGGAGGATGTGACAGCTTGGCGTAAAGAACGCCTTTCTTTATGGGGAGATTGATAAGGAAATCTTCTTAGATCAGTCGCTTGGATTTGTCTCTGAAGTTCATCCGGACTACGTCTGCAAACTCAGGAAGGCTCTCTACGGGTTGAAGCGGGCTCTAAGAGCTTGGTATGGGAAGATAGCAGAATATCTTCAATTCTGCGGATACCTTGTTTGAATGAAAGTTAAATCAAATTGTTGAAAACTCCCCGTAAGTTTTAGAAATAAGTAAATAATCTCTCATAACTTCCAACAAGTAAAGATAAGAGGGGTTATACATCTATTTCTAAAGATTAGGGGAGTTATTCAGATTTACTAAAAAGTAAAGGGGGGTTATCAAGAAGTTGCTCATCCGAGAAAGAAGTGTAAAAATTTATGAAGGAAGCCTCAAGAGGTCGCAGAGACACTCAACCACAACCAAAGTCAAGTAGAAATCAAAAGCAACAACAACACAAGAGTCACCAAATTGAATTAATAACTTTTTTACAGAGCGAGATATACATTGCAAGACATGATTCACAATTTGCCAAAGGAAACCAAAAACTGCAACAAAAAGTAAATCGTGTGGACAGCAAGCTGTAACTGCACAAGCTGCCCATCCGCAAGCTGAGTCTGCTGAAACCGCCAAAGTCGCCTAATCGCAACTAGCCGCGCGGACTGCTTGCTTGTTATGAAACCTGAAGGACTTGAACAGAACCCGTTGATAGACCGGACAAACTACTCTGCTTAACCACAACTCAGAGGAAGAGACTTCAAATCACAGAGACCACAACTTGTTGTTATCCGCTGACTGTTATCCGCGAGCTGTTCCACACCAAGCTTCCACTAGTTGCCTAGCCTCCTGATGCTAGGCGCACAACCTGCACATAGTCAACTTCACTTAGTCGCGTTTGTTAGAAAAACATAACCACAAGTTTTAAGGGAGAGTTGAGTTCTCACTATTCTCAATTATATATGACGAGCAGAGGACTCTTATTTATAGACATGAAGAGGAGTTTCGTCACCACCCAAATTGATAGGATAACTGCCTGTTAATCCTGCAGCTAGCATCAAATATCCGCATAGTATAGATACTTGTGTTAGTGCTCCACTGATAACTTCTATCTGCAAGGGCAGAAAGAACGACCAGTCCGCATAGGCAGAAAGGACCAGTCCACCAGGCTGAGGACCAATACCAATCCAACAAGGATGACGAACGCAGCACTGGCGGGTTGCCGGACATGCACCACCACCAGACTATACTGCCTTGCGGACACAGCTTCCAGTCCACGCATACTTTAGCCTACGACAAGAATAAGGACCGTACCTAGTCAACTTACCGAACGCGGAGAGCTCCAGAAGTAGTCCGCACAAATAAGCGATCTTGGCGAACTAGACAATAATCTTGGACTTATAACACGAGACCAAGTCACAATACTAGCAGACTCTATCTATCAAATTGTCTGAGAAGGCTCCAACAAACTATGCGGTTAGCCACCATAGTCTGAGCTAACCGACAGCCTTCTTGCAAGCCAGAGAACCCGAAGCTTCAAGCGGACTAGGCGGTCTCACCAACCAGACTGCTACAGCCGTGGTTAGAGAAGTCTATCCGTCCGGTTCAACCTAGGGTGCTTGCTGACCCAGACCGGAAGAGAGACCAGTAATCTGCCAATGGCTATCCTCCAGGTTGGCGGCAGACTCTGCAGTTGTAGCAGAGATTTGGAGAAATTTGGACTGCTGCAGAAATTTGGACTTTCCTTGATGGGTTGTTCAATAGGAAGAACGTAGCTAGGCTACAGTTTTTGGAGAATGAGTTGGCTAGGGCAACTCAAGGAGACCTGGCCATCTCTAAGTTCTTTCTAAAGATGAATAGTCTGTGTGCTGAGTTATCAACGCTTGATCCTGATGAGCCCATCTCTGAGGCTAAGTTGAAAAGACACATAAACCGCGGCTTGCGGATGGAGTATGTGTCCTTTGTAACCTCTATTCAAGGCTGAACAACTCAGCCATCTCTTTTGGAACTTGAGAACCTGCTTATTTCGCAGGAAAGTTTGGCCAGACAAATGGCTGGAGTCACTATCTCTGAAGGAGGTAGTGAAGCGCTCTTCACAGGTAAGAAGAAGAAGAGATGGGAAGGGAAGAAGAAGACCGTTGCTGAAGATGAGCCTTCAACCTCTTATCAGCAAGAGAGGAGTGTTGCTCCTAAGAAGGACTGGAAGAAGAGTTGGAAGTGCTACATGTGTCATCAGTCGGATCACTTGAAGCGTGGCTGCAAGGTCAAGCTGCAGCCTGAGCATGCTGTAGGCAAGGAGGAAGCTTGTTCTAGTACTGAAGAAGCTGGATGGGGTGGAGCTTTCATGATGGGCACTTGTGTCCGTGCCTTGTCCTTCATTAACTTCGAAGACGATTGGATCGTGGACTCCGGGTGTGGTCATCACCTCACCGGAGACAAGTCAAAGTTCTCCTCACTGCAGACTTACTCAGGTAACGAAGCTATTATTACTGCTGATAATACTGTTTATACAGTAGAGAAGGAAGGGGTTGTGTCATTGGGTAGTGATAAGGGGTCACTCATGTTAAGGAGTATGTATCATGTACCGGGCATGAAGAAGAACCTCTTCTCTGTGACTAATACGGTAGACGCAGTATATCATGTTCTGTTTCGGCCAACAGAAGTGAAGTTTCTTCGCAACGTATCAACGATGATTGCTGATGTGTCTCGCGTTGGGAGGAGAGTAAAGGACTTGTTTGTTCTTGCAACAAGCTCCTACGTTGATCGGATGAGAGCCAACGATAGCGCTGCTATTTGGCATAAAAGGCTAGGGCATGTAAGGATGGACAAGCTGAAAGTTATGGCATTGAGGAGCCTTGTGAAAGGCTTGCCAAAGCTGTCATCCTACGGAGATGGCCATATTTGTGCTGGGTGTCAGTTCGGCAAGGCTCATCACCTTCCGTTTGATAAGTCTCAAACAAGGAGCAAAGCATCATTGGAGTGCATTCATGGTGATCTAATGAGGACAACCGTCACTACTAGCCTTGGTGGGAGCATATACATGCTTGTTCTGATTGATGATTACTCAAGATACACTTGGGTATATTTCTTGAAGGAGAAGTTAGAAGCTTTCCATTTGTTTGTGGAGTTCAAGGAGCTGGTGGAGGGCCGGCTTGGCCTGCAGATCAAGAAGTTTAGATCAGACAACGGTGGTGAGTTTGTCTCTTTCGAATTCTCTAACTTCTGTAGGAAGCACGTGATATAGAGAGAGCTTACTTGTGCTCATACTCCACAACAAAACGGAGTAGCGAAGCAGAATATCTGTCATCTGACGGAAACCTGCAAGTGCTGGCTTCATGCAAAAGATATTCCTAGGTCCTTCTAGGTAGAGGGAATGTCTTGCGCTTCTTATGTCATCAATCAGATGCCTCTTAGTCCGATCAACATGAAGTCTCCTTTCGAGATGTTGTTGAAGGAGAAGCCAAGCATGTAACACCTTCGAGTGTTTGGATCAACTTGCTATGTGCATATCCCGGATGGTTTAAGGATGAAGCTTGATGCAAAGGCAAGGAAGCTTGTCTTTATAGGCTATGATGAGCGGAAGAAGGGATGGAAGTGCATGGATCCTGCGACGAAAAAGTTTGTTGTATCAAGAGACGTGGTCTTTGATGAACTAACGTCGTATGGAGGAAGCTCGGTTGATCTACCAGAGAGCAAGGTTGATGAAGAGAAGAAGGTGGCTGCTGAAGTTCTTCAAAGGAGCTTGCTTTTTCACCAGCAGCTCCTATTGCTTCAAGCTCTGTGGCAGAGGCTTCTGGTTCAGGAAGCAGGGGGAGCATTTCTCAAATTCTTCCCGGAAATGGAGTTGAGCCATAAGAAGCAGCCGAGGTGGTGAGCAAGGAGCGGCCTCTTTGGAGGTCAAAGAGGACTATCAAGCCACCAACTCAGTATTACGAAGGAAATACGGTGAGCTTCGTCTCTTGTTTCTTCGCAGGCCCTCTTGATGAACGAGAGCCTTCAAGCTTCAATGAGGCCACTGGAGTCAAGGAGTGGGAAGATGTCATGGAAGAGGAGATGACTGCTCTCAAGAAGAATTAAACCTGGGACCTTGTGCCCAGGGTTGATAACATTACTCGAGTGACTTGCAAGTGGGTGTACAAGTTGAAGAAGAAGGCTGATGGGAGCATCAAAAGATACAAGAATCACCTTATTGCTCGAGGATTCTCACAACGGTATGGAGAGGACTATGAGGAGACATTTAGTCCAGTCACGAAGATGACTTCGGTTCGGGTGGTGATCGCCTTGGCTGCTTGTCAAGGATGGAGGATGTGACAGCTTGGCGTAAAGAACGCCTTTCTTTATGGGGAGATTGATAAGGACATCTTCTTAGATGAGTCGCTTGGATTTGTCTCTGAAGTTCATCCGGACTACGTCTGCAAACTCAGGAAGGCTCTCTACGGGTTGAAGCGGGCTCTAAGAGCTTGGTATGGGAAGATAGCAGAATATCTCACTGCAGACTTACTCAGGTAACGAAGCTATTATTACTGCTGATAATACTGTTTATACAGTAGAGAAGGAAAGGGTTGTGTCATTGGGTAGTGATAAGGGGTCACTCATGTTAAGGAGTATGTATCATGTACCGGGCATGAAGAAGAACCTCTTCTCTGTGACCAATACGGTAGATGCAGTATACCATGTTCTGTTTCGGCCAACAGAAGTGAAGTTTCTTCGCAACGTATCAACGATGATTGCTGATGTTGCTCGCGTTAGGAGGAGAGTAAAGGACTTGTTTGTTCTTGCAACAAACTCCTACATTGATCGGATGAGAGCCAACGATAGCGCTGTTATTTGGCATAAAAAGTTAGGGCATATAGGGATGGACAAGCTGAAACTTATGGCATTGAGGAGCCTTGTGAAAGGCTTACCAAAGTTGTCATCCTACGGAGATGGTCATATTTGTGATGGGTGTCAGTTCGGCAAGGCTCATCGCCTTCCGTTTGACAAGTCTCAAACAAGGAGCAAAGCACCATTGGAGTGCATTCATGGTGATCTAATGAGGACAACCGTCACTACTAGCCTTGGTGGGATCATATACATGCTTGTTCTGATTGATGATTACTCAAGATACACTTGGGTATATTTCTTGAAGGAGAAGTTAGAAGCTTTCCATTTGTTTGTGGAGTTCAAGGAGCTGGTGGAGGGCCGGCTTGGCCTGCAGATCAATAAGTTTAGATCAGACAATGGTGGTGAGTTTGTCTCTTTCGAATTCTCTAACTTCTGCAGGAAGCACAGGATATTGAGAGAGCTTACTTGTGCTCATACTCCACAACAAAATGGAGTAGCGAAGCAGAATATCCGTCATCTGATGGAAACCTGCAAGTGCTGGCTTCATGCAAAAGATATTCCTAGGTCCTTTTAGGTAGAGGGAATGTCTTGCGCTTCTTATGTCATCAATCAGATGCCTCTTAGTCCGATCAACATGAAGTCTCCTTTCGAGATGTTGTTGAAGGAGAAGCCAAGCATGTAACACCTTCGAGTGTTTTGATCAACTTGCTATGTGCATATCTCGGATGGTTTAAGGATGAAGCTTGATGCAAAGGCAAGGAAGCTTGTCTTTATAGGCTATGATGAGCGGAAAAAGGGATGGAAGTGTATGGATCCTGAGACGAAGAAGTTTGTTGTATCAAGAGACGTGGTCTTTGATGAACTAATGTCGTATGGAGGAAGCTTGGTTGATCTACCAGAGAGCAAGGTTGATGAAGAGAAGAAGGTGGCTGCTGAAGTTCTTCAAAGGAGCTTGCTTTTTCACCAGCAGCTCCTATTGCTTCAAGCTCTAGGGCAGATGCTTCTGGTTCAGGAAGCAGGGGGAGCATTGCTCAAATTCTATCCGAAAATGGAGTTGAGACATAAGAAGCAACGGAGGTGGTGAGCAAGGAGCAGCCTCTTCGGAGGTCAAAGAGGACTATCAAGCCACTAGCTCAGTATTAAGAAGGAAATACGGTGAGCTTCGTCTCTTGTTTCTTCGCAGGCCCTCTTGATGAACGAGAGCCTTCAAGCTTCAATGAGGCCACTAGAGTCAAGGAGTGGGAAGATTTCATGGAAGAGGAGATGACTGCTCTCAAGAAGAATCAAACCTGGGACCTTGTGCCCAGGGTTGATGACATTACTCCAGTGACTTGCAAGTGGGTGTACAAGTTGAAGAAGAAGGTTGATGAGAGCATCAAAAGATACAAGACTCGCCTTGTTGCTCGAGGATTCTCACAATAGTATGGAGAGGACTACGAGGAGACGTTTAGTCCAGTCACGAAGATGACTTCGGTTCGGGTGGTGATCGCCTTGGCTGCTTGCCAATGATGGAGGATGTGACAGCTTGACGTAAAGAACGCCTTTTTGATAACTTCCCAAAAGAAGTTATCTAGCCATGTTTTCTGACAAATTACTCGGCATATCCGACACGAATAAACACAAAAATCTATAGAAATGAAAGTAATTGTTTGATTATCTAATTCAAGGCTAATTTGGTCTCTTTTCATTGTATGTTTACTAGTGGTGCAAGAGGAATAAGCTCATGGACGGAAATCTGCCAAAATATAAAAATCTGGAAAAAGGTAACAACGCACGAAAAAATAAATAGTTGCAACGTATCACTTACTGATTGGCAATGCACGTAGGCACAGCGCGGGTGTTGCAACACCCCAAAAAAATGAAGGTTGCAACGTCTCCTGGGCGGTTTTCAGAGTTTGAAATTCGAATTTTACCACCTTTTCAAATTTGGAAGGAGGCATCCCTTGGCATATCGGGAGGCGTTTTTAAAGGACAAATGAAAGGACAAAAGGGGAGTTCTGGACGAAAAAGACAAGGGAGCTTTTGGAGGAGAAGATCCATCTTGGGAGACAAACCCTAGGCAAGAAGAAGAAGAAGACTACACCGGATCGTCAAGAGCAACGGATCTCCCACATCCGAGTGAATTATTTCTTGAAACTTTCGAATTTTCTGAAGCATGTCTAGTAAGATCCATCTAATTTGTTTCATCTCTCCGCCATGAACTAATTTCTTAGATCTTGTGTGTTGTGAGTACCTTACTTGTTGTGATGACTTGATTCAAGGTTTAAACTTAATGATTGTTTGATTTCCTATCTTTATTGGAATTGTGTTCTCTATTTATGGATGTTTTGAGTATGTATTCATCTTCTAGTTAGCATGACGAGATTCGAGAGAGGAGTTATGCTAGTCTAGGGTTGAATCCTTTATATTACGTGGCGAGATTCGAGAGAGGAGTCGCGTATTTCTTTAGTCAAAATTCCATCTTTTTACTGCACTGCGAGAATCGAGAGAGGAGCGGTGTAAGTGTAACCTAATTTCTAATATAACTTCGAGAGAGAAAGAGATTTCCTCTTAAGTTAGCGTAGTGGATTTGTGCGCTTTTCGTTACTTTCTTTCCACACAAGTTGGAGATAACTGGGGGAATTTGGGTGACCAGATCTCGGAAATCGAGGGATAAAGAGATCCGCTTTTAAATCCTTGCAAGATAGAAGTCAAACAACTCATGTAAGCTTTTTCTATAAAAATCATCGCAATAGGTAAGGGAAACCAACATGCAAGATTGCTTCCCTAAAAATTGGATAACAATATTTTCTTGTCCGCGCATTTTAGTTCTTGTCTAAAGAGTACTTCTTTAAATAAAACTAGAAATTCACCTTAATTATCGTCTTGAATTTAGAGAACGGGAAGAGCTAGTAATTGTGATCACTAGGTCAATCACCTCCTCGAGGGAACGATCACTTCTCACTTTATATTACTTGATCCGGCACGTGCACTTGCGTAAATATACATCTATCTCGGGCGTATCACTTTTTTTATAGGGAGATTGATAAGGACATCTTCTTAGATCAGTCGCTTGGATTTGTCTCTGAAGTTCATCCGGACTACGTCTGTAAACTCAGGAAGGCTCTCTACGGGTTGAAGCGGGCTCTAAGAGCTTGGTATGGGAAGATAGCAGAATATCTCACTGCAGACTTACTCAGGTAACGAAGCTATTATTACTGCTGATAATACTGTTTATACAGTAGAGAAGGAAAGGGTTGTGTCATTGGGTAGTGATAAGGGGTCACTCATGTTAAGGAGTATGTATCATGTACCGGGCATGAAGAAGAACCTCTTCTCTGTGATCAATACGGTAGACGCAGTATACCATGTTCTGTTTCGGCCAACAGAAGTGAAGTTTCTTCGCAACGTATCAATGATGATTGCTGATGTTGCTCGCGTTAGGAGGAGAGTAAAGGACTTGTTTGTTCTTGCAACAAACTCCTACATTGATCGGATGAGAGCCAACGATAGCGCTGTTATTTGGCATAAAAAGTTAGGGCATATAGGGATGGACAAGCTGAAAGTTATGACATTGAGGAGCCTTGTGAAAGGCTTGCCAAAGCTGTCATCCTACGGAGATGGTCATATTTGTGCTGGGTGTCAGTTCGGCAAGGCTCATCGCCTTCCGTTTGACAAGTCTCAAACAAGGAGCAAAGCACCATTGGAGTGTATTCATGGTGATCTAATGAGGACAACCGTCACTACTAGCCTTGGTGGGATCATATACATGCTTGTTCTGATTGATGATTACTCAAGATACACTTGGGTATATTTCTTGAAGGAGAAGTTAGAAGCTTTCTATTTGTTTGTGGAGTTCAAGGAGCTGGTGGAGGGCCGGCTTGGCCTGCAGATCAATAAGTTTAGATCAGACAATGGTGGTGAGTTTGTCTCTTTCGAATTCTCTAACTTCTGCAGGAAGCACAGGATATTGAGAGAGCTTACTTGTGCTCATACTCCACAACAAAATGGAGTAGCGAAGCGGAATATCCGTCATCTGTTGGAAACCTGCAAGTGCTGGCTTCATGCAAAAGATATTCCTAGGTCCTTTTAGGTAGAGGGAATGTCTTGCGCTTCTTATGTCATCAATCAGATGCCTCTTAGTCTGATCAACATGAAGTCTCCTTTCGAGATGTTGTTGAAGGAGAAGCCAAGCATGTAACACCTTCGAGTGTTTTGATCAACTTGCTATGTGCATATCCCGGATGGTTTAAGGATGAAGCTTGATGCAAAGGCAAGGAAGCTTGTCTTTGTAGGCTATGATGAGCGGAAAAAGGGATGGAAGTGTATGGATCCTGCGACGAAGAAGTTTGTTGTATCAAGAGACGTGGTCTTTGATGAACTAATGTCGTATGGAGGAAGCTTGGTTGATCTACCAGAGAGCAAGGTTGATGAAGAGAAGAAGGTGGCTGCTGAAGTTCTTCAAAGGAGCTTGCTTTTTCACCAGCAGCTCCTATTGCTTCAAGCTCTAGGGCAGATGCTTCTGGTTCAGGAAGCAGGGGGAGCATTGCTCAAATTCTGCCCGAAAATGGAGTTGAGACATAAGAAGCAACGGAGGTGGTGAGCAAGGAGCAGTCTCTTCGGAGGTCAAAGAGGACTATCAAGCCGCTAGCTCAATATTACGAAGGAAATACGGTGAGCTTCGTCTCTTGTTTCTTCGCAGGCCCTCTTGATGAACGAGAGCCTTCAAGCTTCAATGAGGCCACTGGAGTCAAGGAGTGGGAAGATTTCATGGAAGAGGAGATGACTGCTCTCAAGAAGAATGAAACCTGGGACCTTGTGCCCAGGGTTGATGACATTACTCCAGTGACTTGCAAGTGGGTGTACAAGTTGAAGAAGAAGGTTGATGAGAGCATCAAAAGATACAAGACTCGCCTTGTTGCTCGAGGATTCTCACAACAGTATGGAGAGGACTACGAGGAGACGTTTAGTCCAGTCACGAAGATGACTTCGGTTCGGGTGGTGATCGCCTTGGCTGCTTGCCAATGATGGAGGATGTGACAGCTTGACGTAAAGAACGCCTTTTTGATAACTTCCCAAAAGAAGTTATCTAGCCATGTTTTCTGACAAATTACTCGGCATATCCGACACGAATAAACACAAAAATCTATAGAAATGAAAGTAATTGTTTGATTATCTAATTCAAGGCTAATTTGGTCTCTTTTCATTGTATGTTTACTAGTGGTGCAAGAGGAATAAGCTCATGGACGGAAATCTGCCAAAATATAAAAATCTGGAAAAAGGTTGCAACGCACGAAAAAATAAATAGTTGCAACGTATCACTTACTGATTGGCAATGCACGTAGGCACAGCGCGGGTGTTGCAACACCCCAAAAAAATGAAGGTTGCAACGTCTCCTGGGCGGTTTTCAGAGTTTGAAATTCGAATTTTGCCACCTTTTCAAATTTGGAAGGAGGCATCCCTTGGCATATCGGGAGGCATTTTTAAAGGACAAATGAAAGGACAAAAGGGGAGTTCTGGACAAAAAAGACAAGGGAGCTTTTGGAGGAGAAGATCCATCTTGGGAGACAAACCCTAGGCAAGAAGAAGAAGAAGACTACACCGGATCGTCAAGAGCAACGGATCTCCCACATCCGAGTGAATTATTTCTTGAGACTTTCGAATTTTCTGAAGCATGTCTAGTAAGATCCATCTAATTTGGTTTCATCTCTCCGCCATGAACTAATTTCTTAGATCTTGTGTGTTGTGAGTACCTTACTTGTTGTGATGACTTGATTCAAGGTTTAAACTTAATGATTGTTTGATTTCCTATCTTTATTGGAATTGTGTTCTCTATTTATGGATATTTTGAGTATGTATTCATCTTCTAGTTAGCATGACGAGATTCGAGAGAGGAGTTATGCTAGTCTAGGGTTGAATCCTTTATATTACGTGGCGAGATTCGAGAGAGGAGTCGCGTATTTCTTTAGTCAAAATTCCATCTTTTTACTGCACTGCGAGAATCGAGAGAGGAGCGGTGTAAGTGTAACCTAATTTCTAATATAACTTCGAGAGAGAAAGAGATTTCCTCTTAAGTTAGCGTAGTGGATTTGTGCGCTTTTCGTTACTTTCTTTCCACACAAGTTGGAGATAACTGGGGGAATTTGGGTGACCAGATCTCGGAAATCGAGGGATAAAGAGATCCGCTTTTAAATCCTTGCAAGATAGAAGTCAAACAACTCATGGAAGCTTTTTCTATAAAAATCATCGCAATAGGTAAGGGAAACCAACATGCAAGATTGCTTCCCTAAAAATTGGATAACAATATTTTCTTGTCCGCGCATTTTAGTTCTTGTCTAAAGAGTACTTCTTTAAATAAAACTAGAAATTCACCTTAATTATCGTCTTGAATTTAGAGAACGGGAAGAGCTAGTAATTGTGATCACTAGGTCAATCACCTCCTCGAGGGAACGATCACTTCTCACTTTATATTACTTGATCCGGCACGTGCACTTGCGTAAATATACATCTATCTCGGGCGTATCACTTTTTTTATAGGGAGATTGATAAGGATATCTTCTTAGATCAGTCGCTTGGATTTGTCTCTGAAGTTCATCCGGACTACGTCTGCAAACTCAGGAAGACTCTCTACGGGTTGAAGCGGGCTCTAAGAGCTTGGTATGGGAAGATAGCAGAATATCTCACTGCAGACTTACTCAGGTAACGAAGCTATTATTACTGCTGATAATACTGTTTATACAGTAGAGAAGGAAAGGGTTGTGTCATTGGGTAGTGATAAGGGGTCACTCATGTTAAGGAGTATGTATCATGTACCGGGCATGAAGAAGAACCTCTTCTCTGTGACCAATACGGCAGACGCAGTATACCATGTTCTGTTTCGGCCAACAGAAGTGAAGTTTCTTCGCAACGTATCAACGATGATTGCTGATGTTGCTCGCGTTAGGAGGAGAGTAAAGGACTTGTTTGTTCTTGCAACAAACTCCTACATTGATCGGATGAGAGCCAACGATAGCGCTGTTATTTGGCATAAAAAGTTAGGGCATATAGGGATGGACAAGCTGAAAGTTATGGCATTGAGGAGCCTTGTGAAAGGCTTGCCAAAGCTGTCATCCTACGGAGATGGTCATATTTGTGCTGGGTGTCAGTTCGGCAAGGCTCATCGCCTTCCGTTTGACAAGTCTCAAACAAGGAGCAAAGCACCATTGGAGTGCATTCATGGTGATCTAATGAGGACAACCGTCACTACTAGCCTTGGTGGGATCATATACATGCTTGTTCTGATTGATGATTACTCAAGATACACTTGAGTATATTTCTTGAAGGAGAAGTTAGAAGCTTTCCATTTGTTTGTGGAGTTCAAGGAGCTGGTGGAGGGCCGGCTTGGCCTGCAGATCAATAAGTTTAGATCAGACAATGGTGGTGAGTTTGTCTCTTTCGAATTCTCTAACTTCTGCAGGAAGCACAGGATATTGAGAGTGCTTACTTGTGCTCATACTCCACAACAAAATGGAGTAGCGAAGCGGAATATTCGTCATCTGATGGAAACCTGCAAGTGCTGGCTTCATGCAAAAGATATTCCTAGGTCCTTTTAGGTAGAGGGAATGTCTTGCGCTTCTTATGTCATCAATCAGATGCCTCTTAGTCCGATCAACATGAAGTCTCCTTTCGAGATGTTGTTGAAGGAGAAGCCAAGCATGTAACACCTTCGAGTGTTTTGATCAACTTGCTATGTGCATATCCCGGATGGTTTAAGGATGAAGCTTGATGCAAAGGCAAGGAAGCTTGTCTTTGTAGGCTATGATGAGCGGAAAAAGGGATGGAAGTGTATGGATCCTGCGACGAAGAAGTTTGTTGTATCAAGAGACGTGGTCTTTGATGAACTAATGTCGTATGGAGGAAGCTTGGTTGATCTACCAGAGAGCAAGGTTGATGAAGAGAAGAAGGTGGCTGCTGAAGTTCTTCAAAGGAGCTTGCTTTTTCACCAGCAGCTCCTATTGCTTCAAGCTCTAGGGCAGATGCTTCTGGTTCAGGAAGCAGGGGGAGCATTGCTCAAATTCTGCCCGAAAATGGAGTTGAGACATAAGAAGCAACGGAGGTGGTGAGCAAGGAGCAGTCTCTTTGGAGGTCAAAGAGGACTATCAAGCCACTAGCTCAATATTACGAAGGAAATACGGTGAGCTTCGTCTCTTGTTTCTTCGCAGGCCCTCTTGATGAACGAGAGCCTTCAAGCTTCAATGAGGCCACTGGAGTCAAGGAGTGGGAAGATTTCATGGAAGAGGAGATGACTGCTCTCAAGAAGAATGAAACCTGAGACCTTGTGCCCAGGGTTGATGACATTACTCCAGTGACTTGCAAGTGGGTGTACAAGTTGAAGAAGAAGGTTGATAAGAGCATCAAAAGATACAAGACTCGCCTTGTTGCTCGAGGATTCTCACAACAGTATGGAGAGGACTACGAGGAGACGTTTAGTCCAGTCACGAAGATGACTTCGGTTTGGCTGGTGATCGCCTTGGCTGCTTGCCAATGATGGAGGATTTGACAGCTTGACGTAAAGAACGCCTTTTTGATAACTTCCCAAAAGAAGTTATCTAGCCATGTTTTCTGACAAATTACTCGGCATATTCGACACGAATAAACACAAAAATCTATAGAAATGAAAGTAATTGTTTGATTATCTAATTCAAGGCTAATTTGGTCTCTTTTCATTGTATGTTTACTAGTGGTGCAAGAGGAATAAGCTCATGGACGGAAATCTGCGAAAATATAAAAATCTGGAAAAAGGTTACAACGCACGAAAAAATAAATAGTTGCAACGTATCACTTACTGATTGGCAATGCACGTAGGCACAGCGCGGGTGTTGCAACACCCCAAAAAAATGAAGGTTGCAACGTCTCCTGGGCGGTTTTCAGAGTTTGAAATTCGAATTTTGCCACCTTTTCAAATTTGGAAGGAGGCATCCCTTGGCATATCGGGAGGCATTTTTAAAGGACAAATGAAAGGACAAAAGGGGAGTTTTGGACGAAAAAGACAAGGGAGCTTTTGGAGGAGAAGATCCATCTTGGGAGACAAACCCTAGGCAAGAAGAAGAAGAAGACTACACCGGATCGTCAAGAGCAACGGATCTCCCACATCCGAGTGAATTATTTCTTGAAACTTTCGAATTTTCTGAAGCATGTCTAGTAAGATCCATCTAATTTGGTTTCATCTCTCCGCCATGAACTAATTTCTTAGATCTTGTGTGCTGTGAGTACCTTACTTGTTGTGATGACTTGATTCATGGTTTTAACTTAATGATTGTTTGCTTTCCTATCTTTATTGGAATTGTGTTCTCTATTTATGGATGTTTTGAGTATGTATTCATCTTCTAGTTAGCATGACGAGATTCGAGAGAGGAGTTATGCTAGTCTAGGGTTGAATCCTTTATATTACGTGGCGAGATTCAAGAGAGGAGTCGCGTATTTCTTTAGTCAAAATTCCATCTTTTTACTGCACTGCGAGAATCGAGAGAGGAGCGGTGTAAGTGTAACCTAATTTCTAATATAACTTCGAGAGAGAAAGAGATTTCCTCTTAAGTTAGCGTAGTGGATTTGTGCGCTTTTCGTTACTTTCTTTCCACACAAGTTGGAGATAACTGGGGGAATTTGGGTGACCAGATCTCGGAAATCGAGGGATAAAGAGATCCGCTTTTAAATCCTTGCAAGATAGAAGTCAAACAACTCATGGAAGCTTTTTCTATAAAAATCATCGCAATAGGTAAGGGAAACCAACATGCAAGATTGCTTCCCTAAAAATTGGATAACAATATTTTCTTGTCCGCGCATTTTAGTTCTTGTCTAAAGAGTACTTCTTTAAATAAAACTAGAAATTCACCTTAATTATCGTCTTGAATTTAGAGAATGGGAAGAGCTAGTAATTGTGATCACTAGGTCAATCACCTCCTCGAGGGAACGATCACTTCTCACTTTATATTACTTGATCCGGCACGTGCACTTGCGTAAATATACATCTATCTCGGGCGTATCACTTTTTTTATAGGGAGATTGATAAGGACATCTTCTTAGATCAGTCGCTTGGATTTGTCTCTGAAGTTCATCCGGACTACGTCTGCAAACTCAGGAAGGCTCTCTACGGGTTGAAGCGGGCTCTAAGAGCTTGGTATGGGAGATAGCAGAATATCTTCAATTCTGCGGATACCTTGTTTCCAACTCAGATTCAAGCTTGTTTATCAAGAAGAAGGGGGAGCTTCAGGTCATGGTCCTGCTGTATGCCAATGACATGATCATCACAGGAAATTCCGAGGAGAAGGTAGCTAGGCTCAGGGCTGAGCTTTCTAGTCGCTCCGAGATGAAAGACCTGGGAGAGCTTCATCACTTTCTTGGTCTCGAAGTGGAGAGGTAGGAGAACGGGAGACTCATTTCCCAGAAAGGATATACGGATCGCATTGTGGATCGATTCAGCATGGGGGAAGGGAAGAGTTGCTCTACTCCTCTAGATTATGGGTTGAAGCTTCGACGAGATGAAGGAAGGATTCTTCCTGATCCCTTGATGTTCAGAGCTCTAGTGGGGAGCTTGATCTACCTAACGATTACAAGGCCAGACATTGCTTACGCTGTTAGCCAAGAAAGTCGGTTTATGGCAGAGCCAAGGAAGTCTCATCTGGCGGCGACAAAGAATATCTTGAAGTATGTCAAAGCTACTTCTGATATGGGACTCCTTTATAGGAGAGACACATGCTTTTCATTGCTAGGATACACGGATGCTGATTATGGTGGTGACTCGGATGATCGAAGATCAACTTCGGGTTATGTTTTCACTTATGGATCAGCTAGCATCTCGTGGTGTAGCAAGAAGAAGGACTCAGTGTCCGTCACTACTACGGAAGCAAAGTACAAAGCTTTGGCCTTGGCTGCTCGAGAAGCCATATGGATAAGGAGGCTAGCAGAGGACGTCTATGAGGAAGTGCAAGGTCCTACTCTGCTCTGAGGTGAATATGAGAGTGCTCTCAAACTGGAGAGCAATCCAGTTTGTCACGCAAGGACCAAATATATAGAGATCGAACACCACTTCATGAGGGAGAAGGTGTTGGAGAGGTCTCTTATGGTCGGGCATGTTCGGAGTGAAGATAACCTTGCTGACATCTTCATGAAACCGTTATCGAAGGGGCCATTTCAACGTCTACGGGGACTACTGGGCTTGATCTCCACTTCTCACTTTAAGGGGAGTGTTGAAATTTGTGTAGTGAAAGTAGGTGATAGGGCAGACTGGGCAGACTGTCCATGCGGCCTGATGGAGTAGCCTGACAGTCTGGTGATGGTGGCCTGTTTTCTGGAGGTAGCTGTGTGGATAGGATTGGAGTTCGCCGTGCTGGGCGGACTTAGATTGGAGTCTGCATGCCTCTACGACCTGGATTGTCGCCAGTTTTGGTTTGCGGGATTGAAGCTTATCCGTAAAATGCGCCGACTAGTCGCGAGTCCGTCAGTTGGCTGCTGGTTTGGCTGCTGTGCGGGTTGGAGCTTGCAAGTTTTGCCATGCTCTGGTGGAGCTTGTGGCGGGCTATTTTGGGAGCTGGCGGACTGGTGCCTTGTCCTCCGAGCTCGTGCCTTATTGTTGGAAGTCGCTGGACTTGGTCACAATATGTGCCAAGTCCAGGGTATCCACAAGTCCGCTTGTTGACCGAGCGGTCTTTGTATGTTGGTCGTGGACTTGTGTGGCGAGCTGGTGTGGTGCATGCAGATTATCGCATTGTTCGCCAAGTTGCGGACTGGCTTCCTGCCTTGGTGTTTGTCAGGTTGGCTGGTGTCTGGCCTTGTCCTTGCGGACTGGGCGGACTGGTATGTGTTAGCTTCAATCAAGGGGCGGTTACCCTATCTCATAGGGCGGTGATCACACCCCAACCCGCTCCTATAAATAGGACCCCTTGACACCTCATTTGTAAGTGAATGAACAGTAAGTTGAGCGTGGGTTAAAAACTGTGGCCTCAGTTTTGTCAGTCCGCGCAGTCTGAGAAGCTTAACTGGTTGTTGTTGTTGCAGGTTATGCGGCTAATTCAGAGAAGCCAGGTTTTTGGTGTTGACTTCGGTCAGGATTCTGCTTAGCTTGCGGTTATCAATCAGCGGTTTCAGCAGGTCGCATCTGCGGCTAATCGGTCTTCTCCAGCCTCTGTTCAATAATGGTGTCCGCCGGTCTCGGCGGCCTGTTCGTCAGTTTGGTTCTTGTTCGTGGACTCTGGCAGCAAGGCGACTGCGGTTAGGCGGCTTGCAGAGAGTGACAAAGTGTTCAGCGAATAACGGTGTGTCCGCGAGACCTTGCGGTCTCGGCGGACTCCGTAGTTCAGTTCAGCATAGCAGCTGCTGTTCAGGCGGTCTCGACGACTTCGACGGACTTGGCGGTCTCAACAATCTCTTACTCTGTCCGCCCGGATTGTTTACTTGTTTTTTTCTGCTTTCCATTTTATACTGCCGAAATTATGTCTCGCCATGTATATCTCGCCCTGTAAAAAAGATAGTGAATATTTGGTTTGGTGGCTCCTTGGTTTGCTTCTGGTTGTTTGAGCTTGCTTTCCTTATTTCCTCTTGATCAAGGTGTGATCTTGATAGATCTGAGAATATTTATTTGGTGTCAGACTATCTCGTTGATCATCTTGAGAAAATTCAACACCCAGCTCCAACATTGACTTGGGTGGAGAAGCTCTCTTCGATCTTCTGGGTGCGTGGCGGGACCTCTTGACTATAGCTTTGGGTATGTTCTTTAGTTCTTAGCCACTAGACAAGTGCTCTGGCTCAGGAGAAGTAGGTTTGAGCTGCACCCCTTAAGTCTGAACTCTTCTTGAGAACAAGTTCTGATTTCAACAACACGAGATCTTTCTTTTGATGTGAAAGCCTAGGAAACTAGACAGGCGTATGCCAAATCAAATAGTATCACCATTAGTTGTGATGACCAACTTCTTGATCTCATGATTCAGAATAATTAATGTGAACACTTTAGACAATGAAGCTAAAGACATGCATGAGATGCTTATAATTAGACAATGAAGCAAACTCATTGAGGGAGGAGATTGTCGGGGTTGTTGTGTGCAATCTTTGTTGGTGGTGGTAGGAGAATTGAGGGGTCACAAATAGAAGCTTGAGACATAGTCAGGCCTATGAAGGGGCACATACGGCCACGTGACAGAGTGTGGAAATAATCGAAGCCCTCCTGCTTTTTCTCAATCGCGTGGATTAGGCCCCAGCTCTTCTGTGGCATAGCAGCGGTGCCCTTACCCTTTTCGATTTCCGTTTCTTTGCTAGTAGCATTAGCGTTCTGAGAGGCGAGCCTAGTGGTATGTAGTCCCTTTTCTCGTTTAGCGTATGTGGATTTTTTCCATATCCATTCTGATGTTTTGTAAGAAATTTTGTAATTAAAACATTTAATTAATAATGTTTTTGGAGCCATGTTTGGTGTTTGGTGTTGGGCTCCTCATATTTGATGAAAATCTTCAAAATCAAATTGAGGGAATCCAAATATTTAGAGAAAATCTTTCATGAAGGAAATGCTAAAACCTTTAGTCTCATTATGCTTATCTCCACTAATGTTAATGTGTATATAAATGAATTCACACCCTCATATTTGTTTAAAGGAACATAAGGAGGAACTATAGACCACACGCACGCACGTGCACCGCACCGAACCGGATCGGGATTTGGGATCATCATCTACTTGAAAAACACATTGGAAATCACATAGCAACACTTAATGTTTTGAGAAAGATGTGTGAGGCTTTGATGAATGACAAATGAATTTTATGAGATTATCAAAACATTATATTAAACATGATATAGAAGTCTCAAATATGAATGAGAAGTTTGTGTAGCTAGGACGATATATATCAAGACATATATCTCATGAGATTTCAACTAATCATCATTTTAGAGTTAATTTTTTTAATGATGTGCTAGATTGGATGTTAAATAAGATAAATGACCGCTTAATTTGTTGAAGTCAACAATGAGGTGTTTTGTGTTGTTTGTATTGATCTCAATGATAACTTTGATTCTTATGACACGAATAAATTACTTAGACTAGCAGAATTTTATCCATGTGATTTCACTTTAATCAAACTGTAACTATCTGAAGGTCACCTTCATATGTATATTTGTGACAAGCACACTATCTCAGTTGAAACATTATCTCAAGTTAGAGTAAATGGTCATCTACAAATGTTAGCGGAATTGAAAATGGATAAACAATTTCAATTAGTTTTTAGATTGTTGAAGTTTGCGTGCATGTTACCGATTGCAACAACTAGTGTTGAATGAAAATTCTCTGCAATGAAGAAAATAAAGAGTCGTTTGCGAAATTGAACATGCGATGACTGGATGAATGATTGTGTAATTGTTTATGAAAAGGATGCAGCTAATCCAATTACAAATGATAAAATTATCTCCAGCTTTCAAAATATATGTACACGGAAAATGATTTGTTGATCTCTAAGTTGTTTTATATTGTTTTTTTTGCTCAACAATATACTTTTATTATTATGAATTTGCTTGTTTATACTGTTTTCTTTGCCAGATTTCTATTTCTACACAATTGTAGATGTGACGGACAGATATTTCTTGGGTGCACTTAGCATACATTAGATTGAGCTAAACTTAAATTGGTGTTTTATGAGACTTGAATAATCTTTAGCGGTGAACTGCATTTTTAGGCATGCATGAGAAACATGTGAATTCATGAATAGCCAAAATTGTGTTTTATTTTTTTTCCATATGAAAAGAACGACATCCATCAAAATGTGATACACCTTCAAAAATATTACTTCCAAGGACATGACCAAATTATAAGCTAATGTTAACCGAAATTGAGAAGAAAAATAAAGTCCACCTTTTATATACATACAACATGCAATTTTATTTTACTTTAAATTTTAAATTTAATTTATTTTTATATTTTTAGTTTTACTTTTAAAATTTGCTATATGTTTCAATCTGTAGAACGAAATTTACTTTGCTTTATCACAAATTTATCAAATATTGATAAAATTACAACTGAAAAATTTGATGTTTGTATATCATTTAAAATTAAATAAGGTCATTGTTAATGGCAGGCCAATTTCAGTTATGGGCAGACCATTTTTAATGGTAGACCAAAATAGAAACCCACAAAGACCTATGAACCCATAAAGTTGATGCCAATAGTCATTTTAAATTTAATTTTCGATAGGCACGGGGCTCCGCCGCAACGGCCAACCGCAACAGTACCTATGCGCGACATTTTTCTGCCCATAATAATATTGTCCTGCCGCGACGACACTCTCGCCGCTTGCAAGCCCCTGAGTGTTATACTACGCCCGTCGCTCATTTTTGCGGTGTGCACGAGAATTTGCGAGCGGCGGGGAGAACATTTATTTTATTGTATTTAGAGAACTTTGTCTAATGAGAGCACATTTTAAAAATAAAAAAAATCATATAAATTTTAAAAATTGATTTTTTTTTTAATAAAGAGAGATAAAATAGAAATCAAATGTTTAACCAAACGATCAATTTCTCATTTAATATAATATAGATTATTAAAAAAACACCTTCTTTTCATTAATCTGTATGATAAACGGGTATGGAGAAATTATATCAGCATAGATCGAAATAATCTCGATCGATCGAAAAAAAAAATTCCACCATAATATATATATATTAACTAGTAGGGAAATTCCAACCGGCGGGAAGCTTGCCGGCGTTGCCACCGTTATTGACCTTCACGCTGGTATTTCCTCCTCCTCCATTATTACTACTCCCTCCTTGTTGGTGCGCGCCGCCGATGATAGACGTGATTGCAGCCGCCAGAGCAGCCGTAAAGTTGGGATCCGCCGTGATCGCCGCCGTGGCAGCGCTCACAGTATCGGCGAGATTATGCGGCTCCAGTGACTTCGCCGTCTCTCCGGTGGACATATGCAGGCCTGAGAATTTTGACTGGTTATAGAGAGCGTGGCCGAAGATCTGCGGCAGGGACGACGGCTGCGGTTGCGGGAGTTGAGCCGGCGAGTGGAATTGCGGCGGAGGGCGAGGGTATTGGAGGGTGTTGGGTGACTGGGTGAGGTCTAGAGTCACGGTGGGGAAGGGGGCGGAGGCGGAGATGGTAGCCATGCTTGACGAGCACGGAAGTATCGTCCGGGCGAGGATGTTGTTGTTCATGAGGCCGTCGCTGCTCGGCATGGAGCCGGAGAGGAGCATGGAGGCTGCCGCCGATGTGGTGGACGCCATCGCCATGGCCGCCGGCGGGAGGGGGTGGTTGTGGTTCCCTTCGTAGGTGGTTATCAGGATGGACCGGTCTTCTGCACATCTTTGTACCTATGAATATGCATACAAGATTAAATTTAAGCAATAATATTATGCAAGGTCATTTTGACTATTTGCACATCATGTAATTTAATAATCTTTATATGCTAGCTAAAATCTATATATATTTTTTATTTGGTAATTATGAATTCAACTACAATTAGTTGCATAGATGGCAAAAATGTTTGCTATTAATGTAAAAAAATTGAAAGTAGGATTGAATTTGACTTTATAAAATAATTGAGAAATCAAGATATTGAGAATTAAAGATTGAAGACTCTGTTTGGCACTGTGGTGGCGGTCATAGATGCATGGATTAAACCATCATTCATTAAGTATCACCGAACAAACATCATCCATTTGAACATAAAAGTGGATGAAGTTCGTTAGATGGGCATTAACGAATGACAATTTAACCTCATGTTCATGACTGCCATCACCGTACCAAACAGAGCCTAATTTAGCCTCTTCAGAACAGCGTTAACAATTATAACTATTTATTGTAATAAGGGCTAATATCGAGTCAAGTTTGAATGATTTGAGTTCGGCTCAAAATAAAAAATTTGAGTTCAACTCAGCTCAAAATCAACCTCAATTTTGACTCGAGTTGGCTCGATTTCGAGCTGAGTCGGCCCAAAATTAAACCATATTTTCTTTATTCCTAATTACCACAAAATTAAATTATGCAATCCTCAAATTTATCAAATGAAATATTTAAATATCTTTACTGTTTTATTTATATTTAAATTTTAAAAATTTTAATTTTAAAATAAGAATATATTAATAAATACATAATATTTTTTATCAATGTTGATTTGAATCATTTTTCAAGCGATTCGGAGCTAACTCGAAATCGACTCGAAATCAATTTCAAGTCAAATTAAATCGACCCAATTTAAGCCGAATCAATTTAATATTCAGCTCAAAATTCAACAGACTTTGAAGTTTCAGATAATAATATTCTCAGCCAGCCCTAGCCGTAATTTGCAGCATGCAAACCCTAGTCAAAGGTTGAAGCTTTCATTAAAATTGTAATAATTAATTACCTGCTTGCGAACAGGGCAGCCGGAGGCCATGGTGCAGCGGTAGTAAGCGCGGGGGCAAGGGTTTCCCTTCGCCATCTTCTGCCCGTATTTACGCCATTGACAGCCATCCGTTATCTATAATAACAGCGCCCCCCCAAAAAATATCTCAATTAATATCAATTCATTAAAAAGACCAGAGATTTATGTAATTATAATAATGAATTAATTAACGCTTAGAATTATTTAGATTGAAGAAATTAATTACCATCGGAGCCTCAGATCGGGCTCGGACGGAGACGCGGGCCTTGCGCATGGTGGCTTCTTGGGCTTGCTCGATCCCCTTGGACCCGGCTGCGTCGCCGCCGCCTCCGCCTAGCTTGCTTTGCATTGTCGTCGGAGCCCAGACATGTGAGGAGTTCTCGGGACTCCCCTCCCTCCGGAAACCGCCGCCGTCGAACGCAATCATCTCCTTGCTGTTGCCGCTCCTCTCCCTATTCGCCGGAGACGGCGATGACGTGTCGTGGCTACCGGCACCCGCGGAAGAATTAGTGGACGGCTCTTCGGCGTCGGTTGCGAGGCCGAGGTCCATGAATTGCCGAGGCACGACGGGCGTTCCCGATCCGTTGACCTCTGGCTTCATCGTCGACGGGTCGTCGGCTTGCCGAAATTCGGCGCCTTGCGTGCCGCGGTGCTGCATCAAAGCCATGAAGTGCATCTGCAGCGAGTTGTAGCTGTTGGTGACTTGGGTTAGCAATCCTCTCAGCTTCTGGTTCTCCTCCGTCATCCTCGCCAGCTCAGCCTGCATCGCTTCAAGCTGAATTCACGCAAACAGGAGGACGGCGATATAATATATTGAGGGCAGAAATTAATTAATTAAACACCTGAATTTTTCGATCAAAAAAAAAACGAATGAATGAATATTTGATACCTCGGTTTTGCCAGCTTCGTCCTTTTCATCTTCGTCTACCATGGACTGCTCGCTCGCTGTGTTGGCGAGCTGCAAACCAGTCTGAACCATTGAGTAAAAGCAATTGTTAGCCAACCTAAAGTTAACAAATTTATGCAAGAATTATATATATAGATTACGGACATTAACGGTGATGAGGTCCTCCTTCTTGACGGGGAAATTGAGAGCGGCTGCCCTGAGTTTTTTCTCGCTGGAAAAAAAGTCCATCTCGCTGAAGGGGGCGGCGGGGGAAGAGCGTTTCTCGTCCTGGGATGGCGGGGGCGGCGCGGCCTCCCGGCAAGCGAGGTTGATTGGAAACTCGAAGACGGCTGCGGGATCGAGCGATTGGCGGCGCTTGTTAAGCGCTCTGAAAGGCTTGGGATCGAGAGTCAGCCCTCCTCCGCCTTTAAGATCCATGCAGAAACGCGCGGGGGTTTAATTTTCAGAGAAGAGAAAGAGAAAGAGAAAGAGAGAGGGGCCGGGTGGGAACAAATAATTAACAAGACTAGGAAGTCTTTTCCCGGAGGAGATGCGGATGGGAATAAAAAGGAGGAGGAGAGAGAGAGAGAGTGTGTGAGATCATTCGGTGCGTCAGGAAGACAGCTGGAGGAGAGAGAGAGAAGGAAGGAAAGGTGGAGTGAGGAAGTGGATGCGTAGGGGAGAGAAAGCAGCTGGGGGGCAAAGGAGTCAAAGGCTCGAAGCTAATCTGACTATTCTGACCGGGATATGTGGTATTATAATTTATAAGTCGAGCGCGTCCTCTATTGGGCCGGCCGGGAGGGAAGTTTGACTGGTCCCACCGGAGACCACCCAATGAGAGGGAGAAGGAAGGAGCGGTGACTGGACCGCACCGACGGTGGGGAGATCCCTGCGCAAAGCCAGGAAAACGTGGAACGTGGAGCATGAACTGCGGCGCGGTGGGCCCAACCCCCGTCTTCACGCAATCTGCTCAATTTCTACTCTTTTTCCTTTGGCTTCTTCAACAAAAAAAATAACTACAAGATGCCAAGATTACTTTGGCCTCTAATGTGGTCCAAATTAATAAGGTGTGCATCAGTTCAGAACTCCCAAATTCGAATGAGTCGCGTGCTTCAAGCTGCACTCATCAGAGCCCCAAAAATCACCCCGAAAAAAGGGGCGGAGCCAGGCACAGACATCAAAGCATAGTGTATCCGCGTGACGCGCGCGCGCCTGTTCCCTACACGCATGTGCATGCTCCCTACTCGCGCACCCCTGCTCCCTACACGACCGAGCACGCCGGCGACCGCTGCCTCCGTCGGGCACCTTGCCCGGGCTGCCCTAGTAGATAGCATGCAAAGTCGAGAGATTATTAGATTAATCAAAAAATTAAAATATAGGTTGATAAGCGCTAGTAGATAACATGCAAAGTCGAGGTCACAGATCTTCTACAGGGGCGGATCTAAGGGGGGGCCGTGTGGGCCCCCCCCCCCCCCCCAAGGATTTTGGTAAATAGATGATGAATTTGAGTTTCTCTCGTCGAACCAATATATTTTGACTACTTATACGTCAAAAATTGTGTCTGAATAAGAGAGAAAGGGGTCCGAAAAGGTGGAGACGTAAATTTTGTTTTTGATTGAAAGAGAAGAAAATTTACATAAGAGCCAAGTGGTTTAATTAATTTTTGTAGAAAGGACATATATGTAGATCTACCGAAGAGTCATATTGACGGAATGTATAGACGTAGCTTAAACAATGATAACAATAACCAAATAAGTTCGAAATTTATTGATCCTAAGTTGTTACATAATAGACTTGGACATGTGAACAATAGGAAAATACTAGATCTAGTGAAGAGTCATAACATCTCCTTAGATCTATCTATTTGATTTGATAAATGTGGCGTGTGTGCTCAAACCAAAAGCACTGGAAAGTCTTTCAAATCAGTTTCTAGATGCACGAAACTTTTTGATTTGATACATTCAGACCTCTGTGATTTTCATAGTCACGTTACTAGAGGGGAAAGGAAGTATCTAATTACATTCATAGACGATTTTTCTAGATATTGTCATGTGTATCTATTAAAATTGAAAGACGGAGCTTTTGAGACATTTAAGACCTTCAAGTCTCGTGTGGAAAATCAATTAAACCTGAAAATTAAAATGTTTAGAAGTGATCGAAGAGGAGAATATACTATTACTGGGTTCAAGGAATTTTGTGCCTCCGAGAGAATAATTCTTGAAATCACAGCTCCTTACTCACCCCAGTTAAATGACGTTGCCGAGCGTTAGAATAGAACTTTGATAGAGATGTTAAATTCCATGTTCCTAATAGCTGACATGTCTAATTCTTTTTGGGAAGAAGTAGTTCGTGCTGCAAATTACATCTAAATAGAGTGCCTCATTCTCAGCTCACTTCTAACGCCATATGAGATGTGACACAGTCATCCTTATAGATACGATACTCTAAATACTTGAGGCTGTATTGCTTATGTGCGAATACAAGATCTTAAGAGGCCTAAGGTGGGACCTAGAGCAACGACGTACGTCTATCCACAAATATCGTGATAGAGTCTAGAGATGTCATATTCTTTGAAAATAAATTTGTCAAAGATCATGGTTTGTATGTCTCTAGGACTAATGATATGATTTCAAAATCTATCGTAGAACATGAAGCTGACCCTTCTAACACTGCTCCCCAACCTCTAGAGGTGGAACCTGTTCCACTTTGACCATCTACAAGAGATAGAATCCCTAAGAACTTTGGTGAGAATTTCGTCACCTACCACTTAGAGGATGATCCATTCTCCTACCAGTAAACAATGAGATCTAGAGGTTCGTTGTTGTGGGCAGAAGTCATTGATGATGAGATGGACTCGTTGTTACATAACAATACTTGGCATCGGTGCTAAAGTTGTAGAATGCAAGTGAATGTTAAAGAAGAAACTATATATTGAAGGGTCTATAGCCAGGTATAAAGCGTGTCTCGTAGCTAAAGGTTATAAATAACAGGGAGGATAGACTATTTTGATGTTTATTCACATGCGTGTCTCCTATCGACTATCGGGATTATTTTGACCTTAATGTCTATCGAGAACTTTATAGGATCATCAGATGGATGTGAAAACAGTCTTCTTAAATGGAGAGCTTGATGAAGAGAACTATATGTCACAACCTGAAGGTTATGTGTAGAAGAATCTCAAAGATAAAGTGTGCAAATTGGATAAATCAATCTATGAGCTTAAATAAGTGCCTAATATGTGGCACATGAAATTTGATTAGGTGGTAAAGAGTCTCAGATTTTAGGACAGTCTCTCAGGCAAATGCCCTTATCACTACTCATTGTCAAATCAGGCAGTCAACATATGTTTATATGTGGATGACATGCTGATTTTGGGGTCTAATCTTGCTGTAGTTAGGGATATTAAATCCACTTAGGTAAAAGTTTTTGACATGAAGCACCTTGGTCCTATGGATAACCTGTTAGGGATGAAGTTTAGAGTTGATAAGGGCCGGGTTACTCTTAGTCAGGCTTATTAAGTTGAGCAACTTCTTTCTACCAAGAGATATGATAACTGTAGGCCGGCTGAGACATTGTTTGATCATAATGTCAAGTTGGGTCTTAATAAAGAGACCAGTGTTGATCAAGTTAAGTATTTCAAAATAATTGGTAGTCTCATGTATGCCACAAGTTGTACAAGATCATACATTGCATTTTCGGTTAGCAGGCTGAGCCGTTTTATCAGTGATCCATGCAATGAGCATTGGGAAGCCCTAGACAGGCTGTTGAGATACTTGAGAGGTACTAAAGATCATGCTCTGTACTATACTGGTTACCCACCTACTGTGGAAGGACATTCTGATACCTCGTGGTGTTCAGAAGCCGGGAACAATAAGTCTACCAGTGGATATATATATTCACCTTGGGTGGAGCTGCTATCACTTGGAAATCCAAAAGACAGACCTGTATAGCATTGTCGTCTATGGAAGCCGAGTTATTTGCATTTGATTCGGATGGTGAAGAGACAAATTGGATCAGGAACTTGATTTTAGACATTCTCTTGTCTAAATTACAAGTCAACTCATTGAGCTTATATTGTGATAATCAAGCAGCAGTTCAAGTCGTTAAGAACGCCCTCTATAATACCAAGAGGAGACATGTACGATTGAGGCATGCATTATTGAATTCTCTTAAAGAATAAAGAATTATCACTTTGATTAATATACGTTCAAAGGATAACCTGGCCGATCCATTGACAAAAGGAATGCCTAAAGACCGGTTAATCAAAATAGTGGGGGAAATGAGACTAAGGCAATTTAGTTCGACCTTAGTTCAGCATCAGGCGATTTAGTTCAGCATTTGTCCAAACGTTTTGATTATTCTGATTTCTTTTGTCATAGCAAGTATGTTGTGCTCCGTTGATGCTCTTGATTGCTAAGTTCTGATCTTGTAAGTTGTTTCATTCCAAATTTGATGCTAATAACTTCACCTGGATTCGTCTATTGCCTTGAAGGAGAGTGTTATTCCAAACTTGATAATACGATCAGACTTGGCTTGTCTTTTCTTCTAGAAATTGGTTCCATTCCAAACTTGATGAGTTCCAAATAACTTTAGAACGACAGTAACCTCGACATTAATTCCATATAGGATCATAAATATAGCTGCGGTGTCTAGAAGTCCGTAAATCATTTCGTTTGGAAACAGATAACGGATTCTGAGGTCGATCTATGACTCTCTGTGAAGGTGTCCTCCAAACCAATAATAATGAATTAATACTAAGTTCTTATAAAAGAACTAGATATGTGTAAATTTTCAAAGGATTGAATTCATTTTAAAATGAAATTCTCTGTTGAATTTGTAGGGGCTGATGGTTCAGGAGAAGCATTGGTAGTCTGGGATCCGGATCATGATGATCTTATGGATGACGACTATTAGTGCTTTAGTAGATTTCTTTGTTTTTTCTATCTCTGTTCAGAGCATTATTTAGCTCTTTGTGCACTTGTTTGTTTGGAATTTATGATCTCTGTCTGATATTAGACGCTAGGCGTTTAGGGCATACACCTTTATTGTACCTGAGATTTTTCTATGTTGCAGCTGAGCTTTTGTTTTACTTATGCGTGCATACTGTTTGTGTTTATAGTCTGATATGTGTGAACATGTACTGAACACGGTTGTGAATGATTCACGTTTGGATTGAACGTTGCACAAACCACCCTTTATCCGAAGTAAGGGTTCACGACGGACATAGGAGGAGATTGTTAGATATATTAGAATATGTCCGCACGTGTCGATACTGACTCGGAGCGTGTTTATGGGTTTGTGTCATTCTAGGGTCAGACTCTATGCTGGAGGTACTATATATACATATTCCAAACTCTATAGATACGTAGAATACTTTGAGCAGAACCTCCAATATGTATAACCCGTAATTCATTGAGATCAAAAATATCTAAGGATACTACAATTTGCAGACCTCGCTGCGAGCAGAGGCGAGCATAGACGAGCTTGGGCGAGCAGAGACGAGCTTGGGAGAGCAGAGGCAAGCTTGAGCGAGCAGAGGCAAATAAATGCGAGCTTGGGCGAGCAGAGGCAAATAAATGCGAGCTTGAGCGATCAGAGGCGAGCTTGGGGAGCAGAGACGAGCTTGGGAGAGCAGAGGCGAGCTTGGGCGAGCAGAGGCGAGCTTGGGCGAGCAGAGACGAGCTTGGGCGAACAGAGACGAGCTTGGACGAGCAGAGACGAGCTTGGACGAGCAGAGATGAGCTTAGACGTGTCTAAATAGATAAGATCCAATAAGAAACAATTTTTTTAAGACTCAATTGTGATATCTTTATATGTGCAAATTTTGATATAGACATTAATCATAAAAAAATTCTTCCACTTTTGATTGGTCCCCCAAGTTAAATTTTCTGGATCCGCCCCTGATCTTCTAGCATGCCGCTTACTCATCTAACACAAAGTTCATATCTTTCACATATATATAAATTAATAACAAGAAATATATCAACAGGACGCCTCATTTTGTTAATCCGTCCATCCCAATAAAAAATAATTTTAAGCCTATCAAAAAATATTTTTTTCTAAAATAAATTATTAAACGTGAATCAGTATTTTTCTGGTTATTTTAAGATCTTATTTCCCTATAAAAAATAATTTTTTAAAACAAATCTGACCGGATATCGCTCATTTTAAAATCTGTTCGGATATCATTTTCTTCTTCTTGTTATTATTTTTAAAATTCTGAATTTTTCTGACTATCTGACCAGTAATCACACTGCTTGTTTAAGAGCGGACCTTCTTCTAGGTCTCATAGGCGGACCAATTTTTTTCTCCACATCAACGTGCCTCAAATCTCAATTAGGGCGAAGTTCTATTTTGATGTACAAGAAAATACTCTCATTAAATAAATGTTTGGTGCTTTGAATTTTGTTTCATAAAAGTCAAGTGGAAGATGCATGAAGTGGAACATGCATGAGTTAATTAGTACTCAAAGGCGTCGCTTGCCACAAATTTCTTTTATTAATTAGATAATTAAAAAGTGTTCCATAAAAGCTCTGATATCGTATTGAAATCTATGCATCGATTCTATAACTAATTTATTTTAGATTTGATGGTGTTTACTTCAATAAAATACTTGGTAACGTACGTTTCATTATTCTTTACATTTAAGATTAATATGATTTAATTGCACAATTAACGAGATGAAATGCTTTAACTTCATAGTTAACAGAAATTTCATATTTGGATTACAATTGTTCTTTCCCCCCCAATTAGTTATATATATTAATAAGAAACACTCCTCCTAAAATGCCTAACCGCACGACCCTTCTCGCACGTAGCCCTCTTCCCGTTCACGATACCGTCCGATCGATCTCGCTCCTCCCTACTACCGAAGTCTTTTCCGTCGATGACAAAGGCACCGTTTGGGGGGACTTATTTTCACCGGTCAACCGGTTGCGACCGCATGAATCGAACCTTAATTAAGTCCCGGTTCATGCGGTCGCAACCGCTTGACCGGTGAAAATAAGTCCCCCCAAACGGAACCAAAGGCTATCTGGCCGACGGTGACACTGGCGAATCATTCCTTCTGACCTGACCCTGACAATTAACAATTTAGGAGTTCATCCATCAAATCTAAAATTAATGTGGTGCCTCAAATGAATGTGAGTAGCGAAAAATGTGGTGTCTCTAACAATTCTCTATTAAAATTCTTGTTTTTGGGTTACACACACGCGCACGCACACACACAAACACCACACACACACATGTCACGGTATTACGGGTCCCGACATTCTCTCTCTAAGCCATTGGTAATTTTCTTTGGCATGGAGGTAGGTAATGAGGTATGCTGTGCATCCCTATTTTCTTAAGACATTGCCATATATTAGATTCAATTAAATATGAATTGATCGAATCTCTGAGATTTAAAATAAATTATGCAAGCTAGTTTAGACAAAATGTCAAATTTATTTTTTTTAAAAAGAAATTAATGCATACCAAATTTAACCAATTAAATAATATATTTATCTACACACCCTTACTTTTGATAGAAAGCAGCCCAATTTACACATACTTGTTTAAATAGTTAAGCAAATAATTGTGAATTCAAAACTAGGCGTGTCAAGTGAGTTGAACTTCAGGTCAAGGAACTCCAATGAGGTAACCCTAAATATTTCGCGGTTTAAGATCGCCATACAACATCATCATCATCTTTTTAAAAGCCCCCCATAATGTCGGTTGATTACAGATTACGATTAAAATTTAGGGCCATTTACCGGGACCTTCCCTCTAACTTTGCTAAATTACTGACAACACCCCTCTTATTTTTCAGTGTCCAGGGGGGTATTTTTCTTCATGGATGTAATGAAATGAAAAGACCAGGGGAGGTTTTGGTAATGAAATGAAAACTTAAGGGGAGTTTTTTGTAATTTCGAAAATAAGAGGGATGCTTTCACTAATTATGCTAGTTTACAGGGGAGGTTTGGGTAATTATTTCTTAAATTTTATTTTAAAAATAAATAACAGTGAATGTATACGAAGAGATTTCGAGCGCGGCACAGTCTAGTATTGTCACCGCTGCATCTGCTTAAGGGGGTTGTTCATCGACAATGAGCCTTGCACGTGAACAATGCTATAAAAGGTATAGGTTTTAAGAGAAACATTTTCGCCTGAATTATCCTAAGACCATTGCTCCCCGGGAGAAGCTTCATAGATATTTAAGTTTATGACTTATGTAAAATGTGTTACAAAGTATTTAATTTGAGTAAGTATAGTTTTGTAGGTTGAGTACAAATACGAAAAAAAAGTAGAATAAGAACATATGGAACTAAAGTTCAACAATAGGGCTCCATTTGGCATGGTAGTGGCGGTCGTATAGGTATAGGTTAAAACATCATTTGTTAAGGATCACTTAACAAACATCATTCGTTCGAACATAAAAATGAATGAAGTTCTTTAGATGTGTGTTAACAAATGACAATTTAACTCCGTGTTCATGACAGCCACCATTGTGCCAAACATAGCCTAAGTAGACATGATTTCTATAATCCGCGAGTCCCCATGTGAGGACACTGTAGAACAAACAATCACTGCACTCAAATTCATAACTGTATCATGTAGGTCCATACAAACTTAAGTGGCAAAGAGCTCTCCGTT
This sequence comes from Platanthera zijinensis, assembly GCA_039513925.1. Taxonomy (NCBI): domain Eukaryota; kingdom Viridiplantae; phylum Streptophyta; class Magnoliopsida; order Asparagales; family Orchidaceae; genus Platanthera; species Platanthera zijinensis. Next base: position 131,082,037 of record CM077098.1, on the reverse strand, counting down.
TTTGCCCACCGGCATACTATCAGTGCTAATTATTAAATGAATTTTGATATCATAATTTTTTTCAATTCATGTCATGTAAGTTGTAGAAGCCGTTGCGATCAACTCAATGCTCCTGCTAGATCAGACTAAATTAGCTCGCGTTAGCCTGAGAACGGTCAAGTGCGCAAATAATCACACAAAATAAAAAGTTGAGAAGACATTTTTTAACGTGAAAAACACCGAAAAGAGGTGAAAAATCGCGTGGTCGGATCTGTGCTGACCAAACTTCCACTTGTATAACGTGTAATCCGTCGAGATCATAAATTCATGAAGACACCTCAGAAGGCCTCGCCCCAGCCAGGGTCGAAGTTGAGAAGACCTCACCCCTGCAGGGGGCGAGTTGAGAAGGTCTCGTCCTAGCAAGGCGAGTTGAGAATGCCTCGCCCCAACAGGGGGGAGTTGAGAAGGCCTCGCCCCAGTAGGGGCGAGTTGAGAAGGCCTCGCCCCAGCGAGGGCGAGTTGAGGAGGTCTCGCCCCAGCGGGGGCGAGTTGAGGAGGTCTCGCCCCAACAGGGGGCCAGTTGTGAAGACCTCGCCCCAATTGGGGGCTAGTTGAGAATATCTCTCCCCGGCATGGGGCGAGTTAAGAAGACCTCGCCCCAGCAGGAGGCAAGTAGAGAAGACCTCTCCCTAGCAGGGGGCGAGTTGAGGAGACCTCGCCCAGTTAGGGCGAGCGCGTCGGGAGCAGATGTTTGCAGACCATACCCCTCATCCCCTTGGATTTGCCTATAAATAGGACCTCATGGCACAAGTAGAAAACACTTTCACCTCCCCTCCCCGCGATGAGGGGCGAGTTCAGAGTTTGCCTCACTTGTGTTGAGCTCATCAATGGCTTTAGGAGGGGAAGTGTAACGACCCCATCCGTTAAATGCCATTTAATAGAAGGTCCGGCCGGGGCCCCACACTATATGACACAAACAGGCGGCGAGGTTACAGGTTAATATCAAAAACTAGTACACGCATCCTAACTTAGAGCATTCTAGCGAAAGCCTTAGAGGTTAAGAATGAACTCATCAACCATGAATGTCTACTATATATACAAACCAACACATTTATATATCTCGAAGGAATGTATACAAAATACACAAAAAGTTTGGTTTTAAGGCCTTACAGGTTTTCTTCACAAGTGTGGTTTACATACATCGGCACGCAGACCGATCACACATGAAAATAGTAAAACATTTCTTTAATTGGCCTTCGAGGGCCAGCATAGCAGCAGCAGCAAGGGCTTCAACCCACTATTTTTCGCTCGGCTCTCCAACACCTGCACAAGGACAGTCCACCGCAACGGTGACAAACAAGGCAACGGTTAGCATTCAGCTGACCAATTTATAACAACTCTATCCCTTTCCCGGGGCATTGGTATTCCTTCCCTGCAAATATAGCATTTCACAAGCAGATATATCACAAGATGTGCACTCACGTACCATCAATATATCACAAACGTCGACCACACGGTCCGACGCTCCGTGCACTCAGACCACATTATTGGTGCACCGGAAAACCAGGGTCCGACCACCGTTCAAGGGTCCAAAACCCAACAGTAAATATTGAGCATTCATGCTCCACGGCCCATGGCCGGAGACTTTAGTCTTGATGGCGAACAACCCAAGATTCTCATTATGTGATCTTAACGAAGCCAACAACTTAGGCACTCAAGTTAGACAACCATAATGCGGATACAGTTCAGCACTTGCCCATTGCTCAAATTGCCAGTTCAATTTCTAGACTGACGCGGGGCGGCATCCTCTTGTCCGTTCGGCTCACCGGCCTTTAAGAGCGCATAAATCACACTAGCACTACTAGAAAAAGGACTTTTAACCACGGTTTTTTTGCCACGGGGGAAAATCGTGGCTAATAATGAAGTATTAGCCTCAATTTCTATTCCATGACTAATAAGCTAATATTAGCCACGGATGGCTAAACCGTGACAAATAACCCGACTTTTTGCAACGGTTTGCCTATTTCGTGGCTAATAATCTAGTATTAGCCATGAAAGCCTAATCCTTGTCAAAACGTCGGGTTTTTTTAGTCCCACACCGCCAACTAAAAGATCAATTTGGGGTTTATATTGCCCATTCTCAATTAATGTTTGAAATAAAATCGGCTCGCAGGAGGCGGCCGCCGCCGCCGCCGCGGTCGGGCGGCGGCGTGCGACCGAATCTTTTTTATGTTACAGACCCTTTAGCCACGACAATTGAACCGTGAAAAATAAGGAGCTTTTAGTCACGACAATTGAACCGTAGCTAATAACTTATTTGCCACGGATTCAGCGTGGCTAATACTATTAGCCACGCTCGTATTGCCCACGCTCATTTGTCGTGGGTAGGCCGTGGCTAAAAGTTATTAGCCACGGTTTTGGACTTTTAGCCACGACAATCTATCGTGACTATAAGTCTGTTTTCTAGTAGTGTAGCCACAACGTCCCCGAAGGACTGACTTCACAATCAAAGCGGGATTCAATGCCAATGTTCGTAACAATCGTTTGGCGGGGTCAACATAAACTCTCTTTCTGCGCCCAAATTCTACAGCTTCCTGCAGTACCAGCATATAACACAAAAACTTCGACGGTATTTTTTCTGGAATTCCATTTCAGTACTTCTTGTTACTCCACTTCACTGGCACAACCCACTGACTCCACCAAACACTCGTTTATACGCAGAGTCTTCTCCGGTGCGCAAAATAAAGCATCATCAATCCAGACAAACCTGTCCAGATGGGCTTCACACAGCATGCCTATTCCGTACTACACATTCTCGGATCTATATGCAAGACTTTTTTGGGGATTTCAAAAATCAACCCAATGGAAATCCCTCAACATTCCACCTTTTGGTGGGGGAAATCCATGCACATGCCAAAATAAGGACTTCACATGTCCAAGGAGAAAGATCGTTACCCTTGACGTTCTTTTTGGAGCCATGCCACAGCTTTTCTACGCGGATGGAAATGATCGCCTCACTTTCCCCTTCGCGAGTATAACTTAAGATCTTGTTTTCGGTCATAAGATCTTCTCGAGCAACTTGAGCAAATCCACACTAACCCTAGCACAAGTCGAGAGTTCTCCGCTTCAGAACTCGGGAAGAGAGAGAAAGGAAAAGAAAATAATGATTTCCTCCTTCCTATCCGTCTGCATAAGAGGCCTCAGAGTAAATCCCAGCCACACGATAAAATCATCAAAACCAAGAAAAGGCTCGGGTTGAAATTAAATCACCACTCAGTGGCCACAAATCATCCTCCTGACATGAGTTGCTCCAAAATTGTCAAGCTCCGCTCGGCGCACTTCGTCGAGCTCAGGTCGACGACCTTTGTCGAGCTCATCTCGACTATCACCGCTCGACAACCTTCGTCGAGCTCAGCTCGACGAACTTCGTCGAGCTCCGTTAACTCAGCTCGATGAACTTCGTCGAGCTCTGTTAACTCAGCTCGATGACCTTCGCCGAGCTCCGTTAACTCAGCTCGACAACCTTCGTCGAGCACCGTTAACTCAGCTCGACGACCATCGTCGAGCTCCGCTCGACGACCTTCGTCGAGCCCAGGTCGACGAATACCTGTAACTTTTGGGGTGTTACAATCCTCCCCCCTTACAAAAAATTTTGTCCCGAAATTTATATACAACACCATAATACAACAACAAAGATGTTATACCATAGTTTTTCTTCAACAAGGAAATGTTACAACATTTTATACAAACAATTCGGGAAATTCAGCAAGCATGGTTTGCTTCCGCTCCCATGTTAGCTCCTCATGACCATAGTTGTCCCACCGGACTTTGACCACTCCGATTGTCTTGTTCCGTGGTTGCTTAACTGTTGTATCCTCAATCTGGATGGGCCTAACCTTCGTCGTTAGCCCAGATTTGACCGGTACGCGATCATTCGCAATTATCTAAGCTGGATCTTTCACGGCTTTCCGAAGCACGGATATATGGAACACATCATGCAATCCACTCAATTCGGTCGAAAGAGCTACCCAATAGGCAGCTTCTCCAACTCGCTTCACCACTTCAAACGGACTAAGATACCTCAGACTTAACTTTTTCAAGCGCTGAATCCTGGACACGCCTTTGAATGACTTGATTTTTAAATAGACCCAATCGCCCACCGTGAATTCCATGTTCCGATTCTTGGCATTGTAGTACTTTGCTTGCCTATCTTGGGTTATCAGTAATTTCTCCCGGATAGAGCGTATCGTCGAATTAGCTTCTTCGACTTCTTTACTCTTATATAATTTTGACTCGCCTGTTTCCGCCCAAGCTAATGGTGTACGACATTTCCTACCATACAAAGCTTCAAAACGTGGCATATTTATGCTAGCTTGATAGTTATTATTGTAGGTAAACTCTACCATATAGAGATGATCTTCCCATCTCTTCCCAAAATCCAAGGCGCAAATTCGGAGCATGTCCTCCATCGTTCTATTGGTTCTCTCAGTCTGACCATCCGTTTGTGGATGAAAGGTCGTACTGAAGGTTAACTTTGTTCCCAAAACTGATGGACTAGACTCCAATCATTCGAACTGAAGCGCCCGCCTCGATCACTTACGATGCTACGGGGAACACCGTGCAATTGTACAATTTGCTCAACATAAAACTTAGCCAATACTTCCACTAAATCGTCCCTCTTGTTAGAAATGAAGTGAGGCACTTTAGTCAACCGATTTACGATCACCCAAATCGAATCGTTACTGTTGAAGTATGATACCGATCGGTCTGGCGGTCTAAGTCTGGAGGGTTATTGACCGTGCGGTCTAGCGGTTACTCTCCAGCGGTTTGATATCCAGACTGTTGTTGTTTGTGGTCCGAGCGGTCTGGCGGTTTATCTCTGGCATCTTGGAAACCGGGCGGTCTAGCGGTCTCCTACTGCGGCTTGTTCTCTTCCTTCTGGTGTTGCCGAGCGGTTAGCCCATCTGTCTAACCGCTCGGCTTGTTCGGTCTCTTTATTTCTAGCTGCATAGCTCTGTAAATTTTTAGTCCCACATTATCTATTTGTACTCTCTCCTCTCTCCTCCATTCTATAAAAGGGAGGTCATACCTTTGTAAAGTTTACCTTTTTCAGAGAATAAAATTTTTGTTATACCACTTCCGGTTTGTTTTTTGATCGTTTCTTACATGGTATCAGAGGACTCGATCTACTCCTCTTGATTATGTGTGCCTTCTCTGACCGCGTGACCTGTCCGCGCGGCTTGCTTCTTCTCGCGACCTGGCCTCGCGACTTGTTTCTTCCGCCTGCTTGCGCCCTGTTCTCGCGGCTTCTTCCTCTCCTTGTCGTTGCCCTTTGTCGCCGCGACCTCTTCTTTAGTCGTCGTGGCCTGTTGCCGCGACCTGTTAGCCTTGTTCGCCTTGTTTGTCTTCCCGTGGACTTTTCTCTAGTCGCGCAGTTTCCTCTCTTTCGCACGAACTCTGCTTGTTCGCGCGGCCTGCCTTGCTTCGTGCAATCTCCTTTATTCGCATGACTTCTTCCCTTCTGCTTCTCCAGTCACGCAGCTTGGTCGTGGCTTCTCTGGCCGCTGGTGTTTTGACACATTGACCGATGTGTTCTCCTTGGTTGTCCGATGAGGCTTTCGTCGAATCCGCTTTGGTTTCTCTTGCTCTTACGGTCTCTTTCTGTTTGACCGCTTCTCTCTTGTCTCCGCGATCTGGTCGGCTTGCCGCGACCTGGTCTTCTTGCCGCTCTCTGCCTCTCTTAGCCCGCTGCGGTTTCTTTCTTTTGTCCGAGCGACCTTCTCGCTTTCTATCCACGCGACTTCGCTTCTACTCGTGCGGTTTAGTGTGTTTCTCTATGGACAATTTCGATATCTCTACCTCCTCCTCCTCTCGTCCGTCTGCCTCTGTCACCACTTCAGGTAGTGCTCATGTCGTTACGCAAGGTAAGTGGCTGATTGACTCTGATGCTACAAATCACATGACCGGCAATCCTCAATGCTTCTCTCTCCTAGAAACGCATGATCGGTTGCCTCCAGTTCTTTTTGCGGATGGTTCACCTTCCCCGGTTCATGGGACGGGCGTGGTTCAAGTCCCCCGTCGCTTCGCTTGCTGGACACCCTTTATGTCTCGAAGTTCCCTTGCAACTTATTATCTGTTACTACTTTATGCAAGCAATTTCAGTGCTCTGTCTTATTCACTCCAACTTCTTGCTCTTTTTAGGACCCGAGGACCCAACGAACGATTGCTACTAGGACTGAGAGCGGCGACCTCTACTTCCTTGACAACGTTTCCGCTCTGTCTGCCTTCTCCTCCTCTTCTACAGTTCTGCTTCAATGACATCTTCGCCTTAGACATCCTCCTCCTCGGATTCTTCATCAGCTTCTGCCTCACTTACCTCATATCAGTCCTTCGCTTAACTGTGATGCATGTCATCTTGGCAAACATCGCCGCTCCTCCTTCCCGCCGAAGCAAGGTCGTGGCTCTTCTCGCCCGTTTGATCTCATTCATTCTAATGTCTGGGGTCCTACTCCTACTCTCACCGTTGGTCGAGGTAGCTCTTACTTTGTAACTTTTATTGATGATTTCTCTAGATGTACCTGGGTATATCTCTTAAAAGATCGCTCTGAACTCCTTTCTGTATGACAATATTTTTATTATATGATTAAAACTCAGCTTGATATTTCTATTAAAATCTTACGCTCTGATAATGCTAAGAAATATCTTAGTCATGAGTTTTCCTCCTTTTGTATGCAACATGGTCTTATCCATCAGACCACCTGTGTTTACTCCTCCCAACAAAATGGGGTGGCGAAGCGTAAAAACCGTCATCTCCTCGATGTCGCTCGCACTCTTATGACGCAGATGCAGGCACCTCACTCCTACTAGGGCTATGATGTTCTCTTCGTCTACTATCTCATCAATCGCCTTCCCTCTACGATTCTCCACAACCAGACCCCCTTCTCCATTCTCTACCCGGGCAAGGAACCCTTTCCTCTCCCTCTCCGCATTTTTGGGTGTACGACTTTTGTGCATGCTCCATCTGCTGCCCGTAACAAGCTTTCCCCCTGTTCCACCAAGTGTGTCTTTTTGGGTTACTCGACCACTAAAAAAGGCTATTGTTGCTTTGACCCCGTTCTACGCAAGTAGTTTGTCTCCGCGGACGTGACCTTCTTCGAAAATGCGTCCTACTTCTCTCCTCAATCCCCTCTACCTCCTGATGTCTCTGACTCTCCACCATCTCTCTCTGTTCCCTCCATGCATATCGACGTCTCCACTCCTATCTCATCTCCTCCTCCGTCTCCTTCTCTTACTGTTATACCCCTTCCACCCTCCTCATCTCCGCAGCCATCTCTCTCCAGTCCCGGGCCAGCTTTCTCCGCCACGGACGCTCAGGTCACTGAGGCACGAGTTGACCTGGATCTTCCCATTGCTCTTCGCAAAGGGGTGCGGGCGTGTACCCAACACCCGCTTGCGGCAGTTGTTTCCTATGATCGGCTTACTCCCTCTCGCAGGTGTTTTGCTTTGGCTATCTCGGCTACTACCACTCCCCACACCTACTAGGAGGCTCTTGTTATTTCTCATTGGAAATCTGCCATGGATGAGGAAATCTCCACTCTTACTGAACGGGGTACCTGGACCCTTGTTTCTCCACCAGTGGGTAATGATGTGGTCGGCTGTCGCTGGGTATTTGTTGTGAAGTTTCGTCCAGACAGCACTGTGGAGCGCTACAAGGCCCGGCTGGTGGCCAAAGGCTTTACTCAAGCTTATGGGGTTGACTACTTTGATACTTTCTCTCCGGTTGCTCGCTTCAGCATCATTGATATGCCTGAAATAGATGTATATTTATGCAAGTGCATGTACCGGATCAAGTAATATAAAGTGAGAAGTGATCGTTCCCTCGAGGAGGTGATTGACCTAGTGATCACAATTACTAGCTCTTCCCGTTCTCTAAATTCAAGACGATAATTAAGGTGAATTTCTAGTTTTATTTAAAGAAGTACTCTTTAGACAAGAACTAAAATGCGCGGACAAAAAAAATTGTTATCCAAGTTTTAGGGAAGCAATCTTGCATGTTGGTTTCCCTTACCTATTGCGATGATTTTTTATAAAAAAAGCTTCCATGAGTTGTTTGACTTCTATCTTGCAAGGATTTAAAAGCGGATCTCTTTATCCCTCGATTTCCGAGATCCAGTCACCCAAATTCCCCCAGTTATCTCTAACTTGGGTGGAAAGAAACTAACGAAAAGCGCACAAATCCACTACGCTAACTCAAGAGGAAATCTCTTTCTCTCTCTTGAAGTTATATTGGAAATTAGGTTACACTTACCCCTCTCCTCTCTCGATTCTCGCAGTGCAGTAAAAAGATGAAATTTTGACTAAAGAAATACGTGACTCCTCTCTCGAATCTCGCCACGTAATATAAAGAATTCAACCCTAGACTAGCATAACTCTTCTCTCGAATCTCGTCATGCTAACTAGAAGATGAATACTTACTCAAAACATCCACAAATAGAGAACACAATTCCAATAAAGATAGAAAATCAAACAATCATTAAGTCAAAACTTTGAATCAAGTCATCACAACAAGTAAGGTACTCACAACACACAAGATCTAAGAAATTAGTTCATGACGGAGAGATGAAAGCAAATTAGATGGATCTTACTAGACATGCTTTAGAAAATTCAAAAGTTTCAGGAAATAATTCACACGGATGTGCAAGATCCGTTGCTCTTGACGATCCGGAGTAGTCTTCTTCTTCTTGCCTAGGGTTTTTCGCCCAAGATCGTTCTTCTCTTCCAAAATCTCTCCCCTCTATGTCTAGAACTCTCCTCTTTTTCCTTCCTTTTGTCCTTTAAAAACGCCTCCAGATATGCCAAGGGATGCCTCCTTCCATATTTGAAAAGATAGCAAAATTCGAATTTAAAACTCTAAAAACCGCCCAAGAGACATTGCAACCTTCATTTTTGGGGTGTTGCAACCTTTTTCCAGATTTTGATATTTTGGCAGATTTCCGTCCATGAGCCTATTCCTCTTGCACCACTAGTAAACATACAATAAAAAGAGACCAAATTAGCCTTGAATTAGATAATCAAACAATTACTTTCATTTATAGAGCTTTTTGTGTTTATTCGTGTCGGATATGCCGAGTAATATGTCAGAAAACATGTCTAGATAACTTCTTTTGTGAAGTTATCAACCATCCGGGTTCTTTTCTCTGTGGCCGTCAACAGGGATTGGGCTATTTCCCAGCTTGATGTCAAGAATGCCTTTCTCTATGGGGATATTCAAGAGGACGTCTATATGGAGCAACCTCCTGGGTATGTTGCTTAGGGGGAGACACGAGTATGTCAGTTGAAGAAGGTCAACTATGGCCTGAAACAGAGCCCTCGGTCTTGGTTCGACAAGTTCAATGACATTGTGGCTGCCATCGGCTTTGCAAGAAGCTCGGCCAATCACTCCCTATTTATTCGCAAAACCACATCGGGACTGGTGGTTTTGGCGGTGTATGTGGATGATATTCTTCTTACCGACGATGATTAGGCTGGGGTGGACTTGACAAAGAAACACCTTTGTCAACATCTGGTCACGAAGGATATGGGCTCCCCGAAATACTTTTTGGGGATAGAGATCTCTCGGAAGCCCAGCTCGTTGGTTCTCTCCCAACGGAAGTATGCTCTTGATATTCTACGAGAGGCAGGATTGACTGGTGCCAAACCGGCCCAGTATCCCATGACTACTGGAGAAGACAAAACATGGACAGATGACTCGCCTCTTCTATCCGATGCCACGAAGTACAAACGTCTGGTAGGCAAACTTATTTATCTCACGGTGACCAGACCCAACATTGCCTATGTTGTAGGCAAGGTTAGTCAGTTCATGCAAGCTCCTAGGGAATGTCATCTTCCGTCTGCCTTGAAGATATTAGAGTATGTCAAAGCAGCACCAGGAAAAGGGCTTTTCTTTTCAGAATAATGGTCATCTAAGGGTTGAAGCCTACTCAGATTCAAGCTATGCGGATGATAAATGTGACCGTAAATCTACATCTGGCTTTTGCACATTTGTTGGAGGAAATCTTGTGAGCTGGAAGAGCAAGAAACAGTCTGTTGTCTCCAGGTCCAGTATAGAAGCCGAATATCGAAGTATGACGTCAACCATGTGTGAGTTAAAATGATTGCGTGCTCTCATGCTTGACCTAAGAGAGGTCTACGACTATCCTCTTCCTATATTCTGTGATAACAAGGCCGCTATATACATATTCAAAAATCTGGTCTTCCATGAGAGAACAAAACATATAGAAGTCGACTGCCATTTCATTAGGGAAGAGGTCTTGAAGAGACAGATTTGCACTCCGTTCGTCAACTTTGACAAAGAGTTGGCGGATATCTTCACCAAGCCGGTTTCTACTTCCTTCTTCCACATTTGTGACAAGCTGGGCATGATGGATATCTATGCTATAGCTTGAGGGGTAGTGTTGAAGTATGAGACCGATCAGTCTGGTGGTCTAAGTCTGGCGGGTTGTTGATCGCGCGGTCTAGCGGTTACTCTCCAGCAGTTTTGTTGATGCAAGAATTGCGCCTTCCAGTTAACGGAGTGTTCGATTTCACAAACTAAGGGTGAAGGAAAAAGGATTGCGGGGATAGAGGAGAGGCTTGCTCGAGAGCAGCCGGAAAGCCTGCTTGAGCAAGGGAAAGCTTGCTTGAGCAAGCGAGAAGCTGGATCAGGAACTGTCGAGCAGACGTTACTTTGACGGTTGAGCTTGCAGGTTGGTGCCGAGAGAAAAAAAAAGGGGGACGCTAGCAACGGCAACAACAGACTTCGCCCGCCGCGGCTTGAATGTCACTCTTGCGGCGGGCTTTTCCTTTAATCAAGTAGGGTTACAACTTACTATTGCACCATTACATATAAAAGCAGTAAAGGGTACAAGGGGAAGCTGGCGGCTGAGAAAAAGAGGTGCCAAATACTAAGTAAAAGAGGTTGTAGAGGACTGGAGAACTGAGGCTGCAGGTCTTGCTCAAGCTGCCTACTAAGGGCAGAAAAAACAAAGTCCACAGTTCTCGACGACCTGGGAGAACTGGAAATCAGAGACTGTAGAGGTTTCTCAAACTGCCGGCTGAGGGTAGAAAAAACTAAGTCCACAGTCCTCGACGACCTGGGAGAACTGGAAATTAGAGACTGCAGAGGCTGCTCAAACTGTCGGCTGAGGGCAGAAAAAACTAAGTTCACCACCCTCGACGACCTGGGCGGACTGGAGATTTGAGTCCGCCGACCTTGCTTGATCAAGCTTTGACGTCTGGAAAATTGAGGCCGCAGACCTTGATCACGCTCGCAGTTCTCCTCTCGCGCGTGAAGAATGAGAGGCCTTGGGGGCTATTTATAGGCCCAGGGAGAATCTTCTAGAAGCGAGGCCCAGTGACATCATCATGAACGACCTCGGCAGACTGAGAAAATGAGGTCGACGACCTCGGCTGGTGGGAAGAGCAAGCGGTAGGACCAGACGGATCTCTGGGCTAACTGGGCGGACTCCAGGGGGAGTCCGCCCCTGCTGGAGCGGAGGCCGCCCCTAGGCGGGCGGTCTGGGCGGACTCCAGGGAGGGTCTGCCCGGCTACTGCTGGACGGAGGCCGCCCCTAGGCGGGCGGTTTTGGCGGACTCTAGGGGGAGTCCGCCAGGCTGGCTGGCGGAGCGGAGGCCGCCCCTGGCGGGCGGTCTGGGCGGACTCTAGGGGGAGTCCACCCGGTTGGATGGCGGAGCGGAGGCCTCCCCTTGGCGGGTAGCCTGGGCGGACTCCTAGGGGAGTCCGCCCGGTTGGCTGGCGGAGCGGAGGCCTCCCCTGGCGGGCGGCATGGGCGTACTCCAGGGGGAGTCCGCCCGGCTGGCTGGCGGAGCGGAGGCCGCCCCTCGGCGGGCGGCCTGGGCGGACTCCTGGGGGAGTCCGCCCGGCTGGCTGGCGGAGCGGAGGCCGCCCCTCGGCGGGTGGCCTGGGCGGACTTCAGGGGGAGTCCGCCCGGCTGGCTGGCGGAGCGGAGGCCCCCCCTCGGCGGGCGGCCTGGGCGGACTCCAGGGGGAGTCCGCCCCTGCTTGCTGGCGGAGCGTCCGTCCTTGGGCGAATTTGGACCTGACAGTCTACCTTGCGCGGACTCGGTGGACATCAGGGGTAGCCCGCTCCTTGCGGGTGGGAACCTGAAGGTAGGTTGCCCTTTTATGGGCGGAGAAAACCTGAGCCGAGTAACCTGTAGCAGAAAAGCAGAAAAATGGGCGTCTTGGAGAGGATCGCCGATTTTGGGGTTAACAAGTTTGATATCCAGACTGTTGTTGTTTGTGGTCCGAGCGGTCTGGCGGTTTATCTCCGGCATCTTGGAAACCGGGCAGTATAGCAGTCTCCTACTGCGGCTTGTTCTCTTCCTTCTGGTGTTGTCGAGCGGTTAGCCCATCTGTCTAACCGCTCGGCCTGTTCGGTCTTTTTATTTCTAGCCGCACAGCTCTGTAAGTTTTTAGTCCCACATTTTCTATTTGTACTTTCTCATCCATTCTATAAAAGGGAGGTCATACCTTTGTAAAGTTTACCTTTTTCAGAGAATAAAATTTATGTTATACCACTTCTGGTTTATTTTTTGATCGTTTCTTACAGTTACCGTGTTGAGATCTCGGTAAACCGTGCACGAAATCCATTTAAATATCATCAAACTTCTATTTCGGAATCGGTAGTGACTTCAGGAAACCTCCAGGCTTCTGGCATTCCGCTTTCACTAAAACATATGTCTGACATTTAGCCACATAGTGTACGATGTCCTTCTTTAAACCCGGACACCAGAATAGCTTCTTCATGTCTTTGTACATCTTTGTGCTCCCTGGGTGAATTGAGTATTTCGTAAAGTGAGACTCATACATCAATTCTTCTCTTAGCTTACCCATTCTTGGGATGTACAAACGACCATCTTTCCGCAAAAGGCCGTCATCCCAGGAGAATTGGTCATTTGACACATCCATTGTATAGCGTTGCAAACTTTCATCAAGTTCCGTTGCTCGCCAAACCTTGTCTGCAAGGTCATAATGTACCTCCGTCCAGTTCAAGCATGCATTTGCTGTGGAATTCTTGTCAATACAAGAAATCTCTAACGCTTCCAACTCCTGGATCAGACACTCATCATGCATCTGCAACCAATTTGCCCTTGTCGGAGTCCTACGACTCAAGGCATTTGGGACAACATTTCCCTTCCCGGGAGTATAATGAATATCAAAGGTGTAGTCCCCGAGGAACTTCATCCACCTTCATTGTCGCATATTGAGATCCTTCTAATCCAATAGGTACTTCTTATGGTCCGTTAATATATCCACTTTTACGCCATATAAATAGTGACACCACAATTTAAGTGCAAAAATCACCGCAACCAACTCCAAGTCATGGACGTGAAGTTTCTCTTATGCACTTTAAACTGTCGCGAACCATACATTATCACTTTTTCAAATTGAAGAAGAATGCAGCCTAAGGCGCTACCTGATGCATCACTATAAATCTCATAGCCGTCTGTTCCACATGACGACGTCAAAAAGGGCACCATGGTCAAATGACTCTTCAGCTCTTCAAAAGCTCGTGCGCACTCCGACGTACAAATGAACTTATGATCCTTCCTCGTTAATGTGGTAAGAGGCAAATCGATCTGTGAGAAGTTTTCTACGAAACGTCTGTAGTAGCTCGCCAATCCAAGGAAACTCCTGACTTCGGCCACCGAAGACAACACCGGCCACTTCCGTATGTCTCTTATCTTTGACGGATCCACTGCAATGCCCTCTCTACTCACCACATGGCCAAGAAAAGCCACTGACGACAGTCAAAACTCACACTTTGAGAACTTGGCGTAGAGCTTGTTTCGCCTCAGGGTATGCAACACCATCCGTAAATGGTTCACATGGTCCGCTTCAGACTGAGAGTACACTAATATGTCGTCAATAAAGACGATCACAAACAAGTCAAAGTACTCTTGGAACGTTCAGTGCATTAGATCCATGAACACCGATGGCGCATTATATATCCCAAATGGAATTACAGTGAACTCATAGTGACCATAACGTGTTCCAAACACTGTTTTGGGAATGCCACCTTCCCGAATCCTTAACTAGTAGTAACCAGATTTTAAGTCCAGTTTAGAATAGACGGTTGATCCTACTAGCTGATCAAATAAGTCATCTATCCGTGGAATAAGATACTTATTTTTCTCCGTCAGCTTATTCAATTCACGATAGTCGATACACAACCGCAGACTACCGTCCTTCTTTTTCATGAGGAGAACATGTGCGCTCTAAGGTGACATACTTGGGCGTATGTATCCCTGTTCCAGCAATTCTTGTAGTTGAACTTTCAGTTCCGCCATTTCCTTTGGCGCTACATGATATGGCGAGCGGGCCACAAGTTTTGCACCTGACACCAACTCAATAGCGAAGTCTATCTCCCGCTGGGGCGGTAACCCAGAAAGATCTTTAGGAAACACATCAGCAAACTCCGATACTATCGGAACGTCACTCACTCTGGCCTTTGTCTCAACAGCCTGAATAAGCGTGAAGAATAACTCCGCGCCTTTCCGAACAACATTGACGACTTGGAGAGCAGACATCAAGATCCTGCTCGCTCCTCGCATACCAGCGAATTTAGTCTCAAGCTCGGTATTATGTCTTAGTGTGATATCCTTTGAATTGCAATCAATAAAGGCATGCTGCTCTGAAAGCCAGACCATACCAAAGATCACATCAAATTCCGATATCGGCAGCACAAATGCATCCAAACCGAAATCCCGACTTCCTATTCATACCTCCACATAGCAAGTCTTATCCGCATGCATCACACATCCGTTCGATAACAACACCTTTACACTATCTGCTGTCATACGAATCGGCACTCCGATCCATGACACGAAGTCCACAGATAGAAATGAATGTGAAGCACCCGTATCAAATAGTGCTCTCGCCGGACAGTCCCGAATCAGGATAAAGCCTAAGATAAACATATCATACATAATCTATGTACAAGGTATGAAGTATCAAAAACAATAGTAAAGTATCTTAACTCGTACATGTGACGATGTCACTTTGCTTTATGGTCTCCTGTTGTAACACCCCAAAAAGACCCAAAAGACTCAAAATGAGTTTTGAGGTACAGGAAATTTTACACGGCCTGGGACACGGGCGTGTCCCAGGGCGTGTCGGGGGTACACGGCCTGGGACACGGGCGTGTCCCAGGGCGTGTTCAGGTTGGTCGACGCTCGATAGTCGACGATGGTCGAGCCCGGGACACGGCCATGGACACGGGCGTGTCCCAGGGCGTGTCGCGCAATTAAATTTCGAAATAGTCTATTCGAGTCAGAAAAGTACACGGCCGCGAACACGGCAGTGAACACGGGCGTGTCAGGTCGGACACGGGCGTGTCCGATACCGTGTGCCTACCCGTGTACTGGTTGCAGCTCGTTGAGGCAGGATTGACACGGGCGTGTCTCCGGATTAACACGGGCGTGTCGGATTCGACACGGGCGTGTCGATGCCCGTGTTGTTCAGTCGGTTCAATACAGCGTGTGCCGCTTAAGGGTACACGGCCTGTGACACGGGCGTGTCACAGGCCGTGTCAGGCAAAATTTGGATTTTTGACCAAATCGTGGCCGTTCAGATTCTCTCTTTTGATCCAAGGGCTCAGGTGTTTCCTGGCTGGATTAGATTCGTGAAGGAATGATGAAGAAGTCATTCTTCATTTTTGCTTAAGGAAGAGAGAAAGAGAGAGGAGGAAGAAGAAGGAGGAGGAGATCAAGCCACCGGCGGAGTTCCCGTGGTCCGATTCGTGATCCGAAGCCGGCGTTGTGAAGGCGAGGCTGCTGCGGTCCTTTCTCACCGGCTAGTTTTCGATGGCTCCCAAGAGATCGACAAGGGTAACGATCTCTCTTCTTGGACATGTGAAGTCCTTCTTTTCTGCATTGCATAGGGAAAACCCTTCCCCGCGAGTGTGCGGTGGGTTGTGGTGTCCCTTGGGGTAGATATGTGAAGTCCCCCTTGTTAGAGGCCGGAATTGGAGTACGGCTCTAGGCATGCTGTGTGAAGCCCATCTGGATATGGTCTGGATTGGTGATGCTTGTTTGCATATCGGAGAAGGCTCCGTGATTATGGCTTGTGATGCCTTGTTCCTACCTGTTGCTTGGTGCGGCAGGAAGTACTAGACGATGTCCAGGAAATGAAGAGGGTTGGATGCAACTCTTGTGGCCGTGAGTTGCCACTTTTTGAGCGGTTGAGCCGTTGGGCTGCAACCCGGTGAAAAGGCAGATTGCCGAACAGGAAAGGTGAAACCGACCCGCGCCTATAAATAGCCATGGATACTTCCGTATTCGAGGTGGCACGGCGACTTGAGCAACGGGGGGTGGCTGATCCGTACCTGCGTTAGGTCCGTCCGACTTGGAATCCTAGTTATAGGTTTTGTTGGAGCGCCTAATGAGAGTCTTAGGCCCGCGCGCCGGAAAGACTAGAATGCTCAAATACCGTGTAGACGGTGGTGTTGACCCTAGTTTTCCGGTACACCGAAAATGTGCCCTGAGTGTACGGACTGTCGGGCCGTGTGGCCGATAGTTGTGATGGCTTGAATGTGCCTGCGCGCGCATAGTTGCTATATGATGCCATGCTTTGCAGGGAAAGAATGCTAATGCCTCGAGAAAGGGGTAAGATTGTTATAATTGGGTTAGCTGAATGCTGACCGTTGCATTGTTTGCCACCGGTTGGGTGGATTGTTCCCGTGCAGGTGCTGGCGATCCAAGTGGCAAGTGAAGGGCTGAAGCCCTACTGCTGTTGCTGCTGTGGCTAGCCTTTGAAGGCTAAGAGAATGTTTTTGTTTTTACTCATGTATGGCCGTCCTGCGCGCCGAGGTTTGTAAATCATGTTGTAAAAGAGGAACTGTAAGGCCTTAAGGCCAAACTCTATGTATTTGGGTACATTCCGCGATATATATAAAGGTGGTTTATATATTGGACATTCCTGGTTAGAGTTCAAAAATACTACTTAAAGCTTCCGCTAGAATGCTCTGAGTTAGGACTCGTGTTTGGTTTGGTATTATCCTGTGACCTCACCGTCTGTTTGTGGCATATAGTGTGGGGCCCCGGCCGGACCTTCTACTATACGTCATTTAACGGATGGGGTCGTTACATTTTGGTATCAGCTTCGTTCGGTCTTCCTCTATCGAATTCGTGGCCGAATTCTTTTATGGGGTGGCGAGCGCGTGTTTATGCGCCCTGCTGTAACGCTAATGAACTCTGGAATGTCCACTAAGGAATGTACAAAATCTTGTTTGAGGAATCTGCGCGTTCCTTTTTATGTTGTTTTGCTTGCATACGTTCGCTAATGTGTGTCTTGTCCACCTATAGGTGACGCGTAGTGGTGCTGGGCAGTCTGAGCCCCAGCGTTCTGATGAGAGTGCGGCACCAGCTGAGGTGCCCACACCTCCTCCATCTGCGGAAACTGTTCGTTTAGTTGTTGAGGCTCTATTTACCATGATTCAGCCGACCGGGCAAGCGCAGCCGGCAGTCGAGCCAGTTTGTGTTGTTGTAAGACCCGAGCCGATTGAGGCTGTAGATCCACGAGCAGCTGACCGACAGTTGAAGCAATTTATGAGCTTCAGTCCTCCTACGTTTGCGGGAATGGGATCCCCAATGCAGGCGGAAGATTGGTTATCGCGTGTCAAGAGGATAATGACAGCGATCAGGGCGGAGGAAACTCTAAAGGTCACCTTGGCCACCTTCATGCTTGAAGGAGAGGCGCGGTTGTGGTGGGACGAGGTTGAGTTACACCATTTAGCTGGCAGGCAATTAACACAAGTGTCGATTGAGGAGTTCTCTCGAATATTTCTGGCGAAACATGTCCCAGCGGCGCAACGCATTGCTATGGAAAATGAGTTCCAACGGTTAAAGCAAGGGGAAGATAGTGTGGATATCTACTTGCATGAGTTTACCAGGTTGGGACGCTATGCGGGTACAATCTTCGCGGATGACCAAAGGAAAACGAATCGGTTCTATGAAGGATTGCGGGATGAGTTGCGATTCCTGCTGTCGAGTTCAGTGAGCCAAGGGTTTCAGGCGTTGGTTGATACTGCGTGTGCGTTGGAGAAGGACATGCGGCGGGTGCAAGGGAGCAAGGGCTTAGTTGTGTCAAAGCCAGAGGTACAAGCACCTCGCCAGAGCAAATCGTTTTACCAGAAGAAAGGGGGCAAGAGGTCCAAGCCGTCTGGGCAAGTGACTACGACCGTTGTGTCGGGAGCAACATCAAGGCTGGATTCTCGTACATGCTATAACTGTGGCCGGGTGGGGCATATAGCTCGTGACTGTCGGGTTGTTCAGCCCAAAGGGGATAAGAAGGCGGGTGCGTCGTATGCTGAGAAGGGCAAAGCGGTGGTTGATTCCTCTGCGTCTCAGGCACAGCCCCGAATCTATCAGCTTGGCCAACAGGAAGCGATTAAGCAAAGTGACGTCGTCACAGGTACGAGTTGAGTTAGCTTACTTGCTTATGTGCTATTGTTTTTGGTTATGTATAGCTTGTGCATGTGTGTGTGCTGCAGGCTTTGTCCTGATTCGGAATAATTTGGCGAGAGCCCTGTTTGATACGGGTGCTTCGCATTCTTTTCTGTCTGAGGATTTCGTATCTCGCATTGGGGCACCAAGTCATGTGACGGTGGATAGTACAAGGGTGCTACTGCCGAATGGCTGTGTGATGCTTGCGGATAGGGCTTGCGATGTGGATGTGCAAATAGGAAGTCGGGATTTCAGTTTGAGTGCAGCTGTGCTACCGTTGTCGGAGTTTGATGTGATCTTTGGTATGGACTGGCTCTCGGAGCAGCGTGCCTTTATTGATTGCAACTCCAAGGAGATTACACTGGGCCAGAATATCGGACTTGTGACGAAGTTCGCTGGTATGCGAGGAGTTGGCGGGACTCTGTTGTCTGCACTCCAAGTCATCAATGCTGTTCGGAAGGGCGCGGAGTTATTCTTCACGCTAATTCAGGCTGTTGAGCCAAAGGCCAGTGTCGGTGAAGTACTAGTTGTGTCAGAGTTTGCCGATGTGTTTCCTAAAGATCTTCCTGGGTTACCACCCCAGCGGGAGATTGACTTCTCTATTGAGTTGGTGCCAGGTGCGAAACCTGTGGCCCGCTCTCCATATCGCATTGCGCCAAAAGAGATGGCGGAGTTGAAAGTCCAATTGCAAGAGTTGTTGGAGCAGGGTTATATACGCCCAAGTATGTCACCTTGGAGCGCGCCTGTTCTATTTGTGAAAAAGAAAGACGGTAGCTTACGGTTGTGTATTGACTACCGCGAGTTGAATAAGCTGACGGAGAAAAACAAATATCCGATCCCGCGGATTGATGACCTCTTTGATCAGCTGGCAGGATCAACGGTCTATTCCAAATTGGATTTGAAATCGGGATATTATCAGCTGCGAATTAGGGAAGGTGACATTCCCAAGACGGCGTTTGGAACACGCTACGGTCATTATGAGTTCACGGTAATGCCGTTTGGCCTATGTAATGCGCCTTCGGTATTTATGGACCTAATGCATCGAACGTTCCGAGAGTACTTGGATTTATTTGTTATTGTGTTTATCGATGACATCTTAGTATACTCTCAGTCGGAAGAGGATCACGCAAACCATTTGCGGTTGGTCTTGCATACCCTGAGGAGGAATAAGCTTTTTGCCAAGTTCTCAAAGTGCGAGTTCTGGCTCTCTTCAGTAGCCTTTTTAGGCCATGTGGTAAGCGGAGAGGGTATCGCGGTGGATCCGTTGAAGATAAGTGCCATCCGAGATTGGCCAGTGATGTCTTCCGTGGCCGAGGTCAGGAGCTTCCTTGGACTTGCGGGCTACTATAGACGGTTTGTGGAAAACTTCTCACGGATTGCTTTACCTCTGACCACGCTGACGAGAAAAGATCAAAAGTTCATTTGGACGCCGGAGTGCGCGCGAGCTTTTGAAGAATTGAAGAGTCGGTTGACCACGGTGCCTGTGTTGACATCGCCATGTGGTACCGATGGGTATGAGATCTATAGTGATGCTTCCGGGAGCGGCTTAGGCTGCGTTCTTCTGCAGTTTGGTAAAGTGATTGCTTATGGCTCGTGCCAGTTGAAAGTGCATGAGAGGAATTACCCCGTCCATGATTTGGAGTTGGCGGCGGTAATCTTTGCGCTCAAGTTGTGGCGGCACTATCTATATGGCGTGAAGGTGGACATCTATACAGATCACAAGAGCCTAAAGTATTTGTTAGATCAGAAGGATCTGAATATGCGACAACGAAGATGGATGGAGTTCCTTGGGGACTACACCTTCGAGATTCACTATACTCCCGGGAAGGGAAATGTGGTCGCTGATGCTTTGAGTCGAAAGACTCCGGTACGGGCAAGCTGGTTGCAGAGGCATGATCAGCGTTTAATCCAGGAATTGGAAGAGATGGAGATATCGTGTGTTGACAAGGGTACGTCAACCGATGCATGTTTGAACTGGACGGAGGTGCAATATGACCTTACGGACCGAGTTCGGCGAGCAACGGAGCTTGATGAAAGCCTCCAGCGCTATGCAAAAGATGGGCCGGATGACCAATTCTCTTGGGATAACGGATTGTTAAGAAGAAATGGTCGAGTGTGCGTCCCGAGTGTGGGTAAATTGAGGGAAGAGTTGATGTACGAAGCTCACTTTGCAAAGTACTCAGTTCACACAGGGAGCACAAAGATGTACAGAGATATGAAAAAGCTGTTCTGGTGGCCCGGATTAAAGAAAGATGTCGCACGTTATGTGGCTGAATGCAACACCTGTGCATTAGTGAAAGCAGAATGCCAGAAGCCTGGCGGTTTCCTGAAGTCGTTACCTATTCCGGAGTGGAAGTTCGATGATATTTCGATGGATTTCGTGCATGGGTTGCCGAGATCTCAACGCGGTCATGATTCAATCTGGGTGATTGTGGACCGGTTGACAAAAGTGGCGCACTTCCTTCCAAACAGAAGGGACGATTCAGTGGAAACATTGGCCAAGCTTTATGTGGAGCAGGTTGTTCGATTGCACGGTGTTCCCCAGAGCATCGTTAGTGACCGTGATGGGCGGTTCACATCGAATGATTGGCGACTCGTTCATCAAATGTTGGGTACAAAGTTAGCGTTTAGTACGGCCTTTCATCCCCAAACGGATGGCCAGACTGAACGAACCAACAGGACGATGGAGGATATGCTCCGCATGTGCGCCCTAGACTTTGGTAAGAGATGGGAAGATTATATATTTCTTGTCGAATTTGCCTATAATAATAGCTACCAAGCGAGTATTGGTATGGCACCATTTGAAGCTTTATATGGTCGGAAATGCCGTACACCGTTAGCTTGGGCAGAAGCAGGCGAATCTAAGCTGAGTGGGAAAAAGGAAGTCGAAGAAGCTACCTCGCTCATACGCTCTATTCGGGAGAGGCTATTGATAGCCCAAGATCGTCAAGCAAAGTACTACAATGCCAAACACCGGAACGTGGAATTCGCGGTGGGTGATTGGGTATATTTGAAGATCAAACCCTTCAAAGGCGTGTCCAGGATTCGGCGTTTGAAAAAGCTAAGTCCGAGGTATCTTGGTCCATTTGAGGTGGTGGAGCGAGTTGGGGAAGCTGCTTATCGACTAGCACTTTCAGCAGACTTGGGTGGATTACATGATGTATTTCACATCTCAGTCCTTCGTAAGGCGGTGAAGGATCCAGCTCAAGTAGTGGAGAATGATCGGGTACCGGTCGAGTATGGGCTAACGACGAGGGTTAGACCCATTCGGATCGAGGATCGAGCCGAGAAACAGTTGCGGAACAAAGTGATCGGGATGGTCAAGGTCCGATGGGACAATTGTGGCTGTGAAGAGCTAACATGGGAGCGAGAGCAGACCATGCGAGCTGAGTTTCCCGAGTTATTTGTATAAACTGTTGACCGTGTACTTTTTGTTATAACATAGTTATAGCTTTGCTGGTTCTTGTTTCCTTACCGTGCAAATTTCGGGACGAAATTTTGTTAAGGGGGGGAGGGTTGTAACACCCCAAAAAGACCCAAAAGACTCAAAATGAGTTTTGAGGTACAGGAAATTTTACACGGCCTGGGACACGGGCGTGTCCCAGGGCGTGTCGGGGGTACACGGCCTGGGACACGGGCGTGTCCCAGGGCGTGTTCAGGTTGGTCGACGCTCGATAGTCGACGATGGTCGGGCCCGGGACACGGCCATGGACACGGGCGTGTCCCAGGGCGTGTCGCGCAATTAAATTTCGAAATAGCCTATTCGAGTCAGAAAAGTACACGGCCGCGAACACGGCAGTGAACACGGGCGTGTCAGGTCGGACACGGGCGTGTCCGATACCGTGTTCCTACCCGTGTACTGGTTGCAGCTCGTTGAGGCAGGATTGACACGGGCGTGTCTCCGGATTAACACGGGCGTGTCGGATTCGACACGGGCGTGTCGATGCCCGTGTTGTTCAGTCGGTTCAATACAGCGTGTGCCGCTTAAGGGTACACGGCCTGTGACACGGGCGTGTCACAGGCCGTGTCAGGCAAAATTTGGATTTTTGACCAAATCGTGGCCGTTCAGATTCTCTCTTTTGATCCAAGGGCTCAGGTGTTTCCTGGCTGGATTAGATTCGTGAAGGAATGATGAAGAAGTCATTCTTCATTTTTGCTTAAGGAAGAGAGAAAGAGAGAGGAGGAAGAAGAAGGAGGAGGAGATCAAGCCACCGGCGGAGTTCCCGTGGTCCGATTCGTGATCCGAAGCCGGCGTTGTGAAGGCGAGGCTGCTGCGGTCCTTTCTCACCGGCTAGTTTTCGATGGCTCCCAAGAGATCGACAAGGGTAACGATCTCCCTTCTTGGACATGTGAAGTCCTTCTTTTTTGCATTGCATAGGGAAAACCCTTCCCCGCGAGTGTGCGGTGGGTTGTGATGTCCCTTGGGGTAGATATGTGAAGTCCCCCTTGTTAGAGGCCGGAATTGGAGTACGGCTCTAGGCATGCTGTGTGAAGCCCATCTGGATATGGTCTGGATTGGTGATGCTTGTTTGCATATCGGAGAAGGCTCCGTGATTATGGCTTGTGATGCCTTGTTCCTACCTGTTGCTTGGTGCGGCAGGAAGTACTGGACGATGTCCAGGAAATGAAGAGGGTTGGATGCAACTCTTGTGGCCGTGAGTTGCCACTTTTTGAGCGGTTGAGCCGTTGGGCTGCAACCCGGTGAAAAGGCAGATTGCCGAACAGGAAAGGTGAAACCGACCCGCGCCTATAAATAGCCATGGATACTTCCGTATTTGAGGTGGCACGGCGACTTGAGCAACGGGGGGTGGCTGATCCGTACCTGCGTTAGGTCCGTCCGACTTGGAAGCCTGGTTATAGGTTTTGTTGGAGCGCCTAATGAGAGTCTTAGGCCCGCGCGCCGGAAAGACTAGAATGCTCAAATACCGTGTAGACGGTGGTGTTGACCCTGGTTTTCCGGTACACCGAAAATGTGCCCTGAGTGCACGGACTGTCAGGCCGTGTGGCCGATAGTTGTGATGGATTGAATGTGCCTGCGCGCGCATAGTTGCTATATGATGCCATGCTTTGCAGGGAAAGAATGCTAATGCCCCGAGAAAGGGGTAAGATTGTTATAATTGGGTCAGCTGAATGCTGACCGTTGCATTGTTTGCCACCGGTTGGGTGGATTGTTCCCGTGCAGGTGCTGGCGAGCCAAGTGGCAAGTGAAGGGCTGAAGCCCTACTGCTGTTGCTGCTGCTGCTGTGGCTAGCCTTTGAAGGCTAAGAGAATGTTTTTGTTTTTACTCATGTATTGCCGGCCTGCGCGCCGAGGTTTGTAAATCATGTTGTAAAAGAGGAATTGTAAGGCCTTAAGGCCAAACTCTATGTATTTGGGTACATTCCGTGATATATATAAAGGTGGTTTATATATTGGACATTCCTGGTTAGAGTTCAAAAATACTACTTAAAGCTTCCGCTAGAATGCTCTGAGTTAGGACTCGTGTTTGGTTTGGTATTATCCGGTGACCTCACTGTCTGTTTGTGGCATATAGTGTGGGGCCCCGGCCGGACCTTCTACTATACGTCATTTAACGGATGGGGTCGATACACCTGTTAGCCAAGATTATAAAGTGGGGGATGCGCTTGGGATGTAGAGGACTCCACCACTGCCTTTCCCTTCTCCGCATATGACGCTCCTGTATTCTTTTCAACCTTTTGCGGACCAACCCGAAAGTCACGGACTAGATGCCCCACCCTACCACAAGTATAACAAGTACAAGACTCTTGCCTCGAAGTTGCTCCAGATACAACACTCGAGGGAGCTTGTATAGAAGACTTGGATCTCTTACCCCATTTCTTTCGGTAGTTTGTTTTTCCCGAGTGCGGCACTTTGAACTCGGACTTTGTCATAGTCATGTCCCTCTTGCCTTGCACCCTCTTCATATCCATCTCTAACACACGAGCTCTATCAACCAACACTTGAAATCCCTGCAGGTTCACCGAACTCGAGAGCAAGAATCTCAGCTCATCCTGCAACCCTTTGTAGAACATATTGGTTTTACGCTCCTCGTCAGCAAATATAGTTCCCGCATAACGTCCCAACCTGGTAAACTCATGTAAGTAGGTGTCAACACTACTTTCTCTCTGAGTTAGACACTAGAAATTTTTTTCCATTTCTATCCGCTGAGCCGATGGTAAGTGCTTTGCCAAGAACAGTCTCGAAAATTCCTCTATCGAGACTTCGGTTAGTTGCCTGCCCACTAAGTGGTGCAACTCTATCTCGTCCCACCATAGCCGAGCCTCTCCATCTAGCAAGAAGGTGGCTAAGGTGACTTTCTATTCTTCCTCTGTCCTTATCGCCGTCAATATTCTCTTGACACGCGACAACCAATCCTCTGCCTGTGTTGGGGATCAGCAACTGTCCTATCAGGTTCTGGCCTTACACCAACCTGTTCTGGCACCCTTGTAGGCTGCGCCTGCCCAGTAGGCTGTGCATGAAACATTGCAAACAGCGTCTCAGCAACTAAACGCATTGTCTCCACAGAAGGAGGAGGTGTAGGCACCTCAGCAGATGCCGCGCTCTCATCAGAACGCTGGGGCTCAGACTGCCCAGAACCACTTCGAGTCACCTATAGGTGGACAAGACACACTTTAAAGACTTAGCACAAGCAACAACAACATTATAGGAATGCGCAGGTTCCACAAACAGGTGTATTTGCATTCTTTAATGGACATTCTTGAGTTCATTTACGGTTATAGCTGGACGCACTTACACGTGCTCGCCACCCAACAAAAGAATTCGACCACGAATTCGAAAGAGGAAGACCAAGACAAGCTGATACCAAATTGTAACGACCCCATCCGTTAAATGTCATATAATAGAAGGTCCGGCCGGGGCCCCACACTATATGCCACAAATTGGCGGCGAGGTTACATGTTAATATCAAAAACTAGTTCACGCATCCTAACTCAGAGCATTCTAGCGAAAGCCTTAGAAGTTAAGAATGAACTCATCAACCATGAATGTCCACTATATATACAAACCAACACATTTATATATCTCAAAAAATATATATACAAAATACATAAAAAGTTTGGTCTTAAGGCCTTACAGGTTTCTTCACAAGTGTGGATTACATACATCGACACGCAGGCCACACATGAAAATAGTAAAACATTTCTTTAATTAGCCTTCGAGGGCCAGCATAGCAGCAGCAGCAAGGGCTTCAACCCATTATTTTCCGCTCGGCTCTCCAGCACCTGCACAAGGACAGTCCACCGCAACGGTGGAAAATAAGATAACAGTCAGCATTCAACTGACCAATTTATAACGACCCTACCCCTTTCCCGGGGTAGTGGTATTCCTTCCCTGCAGGCATAGCATTTCACAAGCAGATATATCACAAGATGTGTACTCATACACCATCAATATATCACAAATGTCGACCACACGGTCCGACGCTCCGTGCATTAAGGGCACATTATTAGTGTACCGGAAAACCAGGGTCCCACCACCGTTGAGGGGTCCAAAACCCAATGGTAAACATTGAGCATTCATGCTCCACGACCCACGGCCAGAGACTTTAGTCTTGATGGCGAACAATCCAAGACTCTCGTTATGTGATCCTAACGAAGCCAACAACTTAGGAACTCAAGTTAAACAACCATAACGCGGATACAGTTCAACCCTTGCCCGTTGCTCAAATCGCCAGTTCAATGTTTAGACTGATGCGGGTCGGCATCCCCTTGTCCGTTCGGCTCACCGGCCTTTAAGAGCGCATATCTCACACTAGCCACAACGTCCCTGAAGGACTGACTTCACAATCAAAGCAGGATTCAATGCCAGCGTTCGCCACGATCGCTTGACGGGGCCAACAGAAACTCTCTTTCTGCACCCAAACTCTGCAGCATCCTGTAGTGCCAGCATATTTCACACAAACTTCGAGGGTATTTTTCTCGAAATTCCATTCCAGTACTTCCTATTACTCCACTTCATAGGCACAACCCACTGACTCCACCAAACACTCGTTTATACGCGGAGTCCTCTCCGATGCGCAAAATAAAGCATCACCAATCCAGACCAACCTGTCCAGATGGGCTTTACACAACATGCTTATTCCGTACTACACATTCCCAGATCTATATGCAAGACTTTTTTGGGGATTTCAAGAATCAACCCAACGAAAATCCCTCAATATTCCACATTTTGGTGGGGGAAATCCATGCACATGCCAAAATAGGACTTCACATGTCCAAGGAGAAAGATCGTTACCCTTGACGTTCTTTTTGGAGCCATGACACAACTTTTCTACGCGGATGAAAATGATCGCCTCACTTTCCCCTTCACGGGTATAGCTTCAGATCATGTTTTCGGTCACAAGATCTTCTCCAGCAACTTCAGCAAATCCACGAAAACCCTAGCACCAGCCGAGAGTTCTCCGCTCCAGAACTCGGGAAGAGAGAGAAAGGAAAAGGAAATAATGATTTCCTCCTTCTTATCCGTCTGCATAAGAGGCCTCAGAGTACATCCCAGCCACACGATAAAATCATCAAAACCATGCAATGACTCAGGTTGAAATTAAATCACTGCTTAGTGGCCGCAAATCACCCTCCTGACACGAGTTGCTCCAAAATCGTCGAGCTCCGCTCGACGCTCTTTGTAGAGCTCAGTTCGACGACCTTCGTTGAGCTCAGCTTGATGATCACCGCTCGGCGACCTTCATCGAGCTCAGCTCGGCGACCTTCGTCGAGCTCAGCTCGACGACCTTCGTCGAGCTCAGCTCGACGACCTTCGTCGAGCTCAGCTCGACGACCTTCGTCGAGCTCAGCTCGACGACCTTCGTCGAGCTCAGCTCGACGACCTTCGTCGAGCTCAGCTCGACGACCTTCGTCGAGCTCAGCTCGACGACCTTCGTCGAGCTCAGCTCGACGACCTTCGTCGAGCTCAGCTCGACGACCTTCGTCGAGCTCAGCTCGACGACCTTCGTCGAGCTCAGCTCGACGACCTTCGTCGAGCTCAGCTCGACGACCTTCGTCGAGCTCAGGTCGACGACCTTCGTCGAGCTCAGCTCGACGACCTTCGTCGAGCTCAGCTCGTCGACCTTCGTCCAGCTCAGCTCGACGACCTTCGTCGAGCTCAGCTCGTCGTCCTTCATCGAGCTCCGTTAACTCAGCTCGACGATCTTCGTCGAGATCCGCTCGACGATCTTCGTCGAACTCCGCTCGATGATCTTCATCGAACTCCGCTCGATGATCTTCGTCGAACTCCGCTCGATGAATACCTGTAACTTCTGGGGTGTTATAGGAAGTTCCTATAGACTTCTGGGTGTCTGGCGAGGCATCTTTGCTGCAGCACACGAGTCTTGTTTATAGGAAGTCCGGAGCTATTCTTTTGATTCGCCACTTTCTTCTCGCCGAGTCTCCTGCGGGGCAACCACAAAATCAGTAAGCTTTGGTAACCCCCGGGTTTGATCAGCAGAGACCGATTTTCTTAGTTCCAACACCACTAGTTCGGGTCTTGATATAGAGCTTTTAAAAGAATGTAGGGGCAACAGATTGCTTCTAGTTAAAATTATTATAGAGAGAGAGAGATAGAGCTCTGAGCTCGGAGGGTGACAGGTCATCTCTCACAGAGCTCATTCTTTTTTCTGCTACAATAGGGAGCTTCATACTCTGTATGCTTTAAAGTCTTTGACAGTTGCTTGGAGGCGGGAGCAACTGACTTTGCTTGTCCTAACACTGGCGGCTTGGAAGCTTTAGCGGCACTTTTAGTGCGCCTTATCCTTTGCGACTTGTCTGATGTTGTGTTTAGAGGAGTCTGGAGCTTTTGTCTCGTTGGATACCGATATGCTTGTTCTTGAGTTGAGTGCATTGGGAGCTTATAGATATATTGGGAGCGGTGCACACGGAGACGCATTTGGAGCGGTTTTGAGAGCAAAGCGCACAACGACGCACGTGGAGCGATCTGGAGAGCGGAGCGCACAACGATGCACTTGGAACAATGCGCTCCCTAAGGGACACACACAAAGGGGAATGCACGAAAGGAGGAACATGTGCACGGGGGGATGTGCACACTTTGGAGGAGTGACGTGCGTAAGGGGGAGCACACTCAAGGAGGAAAATATGTACGGAGGGACGCACGCATGTTGGAGGAGAGACACGCGCAAGGAGGGCACACACAAAGGGGAACATGCGCACAAAGGGACGTGCGCACGTTGGAGGAGAGAAACACGCAAGGGGGAGAACGTGCAAGGAGGAACGCACGCACAGAGCTAGGGATGTGCGCACATTGGAGGAGAGACACGTGCAAAGGGGAAGGGCACGCAGGGGGGAACGTGCGCACGGAGGTTCGTGCACACGTTGGAGGAGAACACACACGCAAAGTGGGAGCGCGCACAAGGAGGAACTTGCGCATGGAGGGATTGGGAAATCGTAGGAGGAATGAGAGAGGACAGAGAAAATCCGTAAGAGGAATTCTGGGGAGATAAACGGTTAAAATGAAGGAGGATATGTGCCTATTGATAGATTCCAAGAGGGGCAACCCGGTAAATTTACTTGATAACCACCGAACGGACGAATAGGAATGCTCGGTTTAGATCACGCGGATTACCAAAGTAATGAAAATGACGATACAGCCCTCGAGAGATTTTGAGTCCATCAAAAAACAAACCTCCCCTCCTGCGAGGGGAGGAGCGGCCGACGAGGGGCGGCCTGAGTAGAGGACCCCCGACCAAGTTTGGGCTGCCAATTTGGCCGCCCAACCTTGGCGTAGGGGTGGTTTCCCCTGATCATGGGCGGAGGAGGAGGATGGACGACCAAATGGCCATCCGTTTATGATAACAAGGAGGACGCCCCTTTTAGGGGCGTCGATCGAGGACGGGTGGCCAACTGGCCGCCTGTCTAGGGCGATTGAGAGGCCTCCTATAACACCCCAAAACTTGGAAGGGGAATCGACGACATCGTTTTAGCCAAGTTTGGGTTTTGGAGCAGGTGACACGGGCGTGTCAGGGCATGACACGGGCGTGTCAGGGCGTGGTCGACCGCAGAGCTTGTGGTCGACGTTTTGAGGGTCGACGTTCGTTGAGCTCAGGAACACGGCCTGGGACACGGGCGTGTCCCTGGCCGTGTCCTTCTCGGGCTGTTTGCAGGATTTATTCTGCTAGGCGTGACACGGGTCACGACACGGCCGTGTCGGGTCTGACACGGGCGTGTCGAAGGCCGTGTCTTTGGCCGTGTCTTTGGCCGTGTCCTTCTCTGACTGGGAAAGTTGGTCGGTGGGGGGCGTGACACGGGTCTCGACACGGGCATGTCAAAGGCGACACGGGCGTGTTGGAGGCCGTGTCAACGGCTGTGTGCTGGTTTTCGAATCGGTCGAGACGGCGAATGGTTGACACGGCCCTGCACACGGCCGTGTGCCAACCCGTGTTCGGCCCAGATTTTGTTATTTTGGGTTCCGATCGTGGCCGTCTGTTTCTTTGGTATGAGATCTGATACGGCCAAAATGGATCTACGTAATCACGCAAGTGCACATGTCGAATCAAGTAATAAAATGATGAGTTGAGTTATCGTTCCTAGAGGAAGTGCAATGTTAGTGCTCGTAATTACTAGCCTTACTCGTTCCTTGAATCCAAGTGGGATACTTTTTCTTAGTTGATTAATTTTATAATTAAGAAAACTTAAACTAATAATGATAAAACTAAATACGATTCTTAGAAAATACTTTTATCAAGGTTGGAGAAATGATCTTGCATGTTGTTTTCCCTTGCCTATTGTGACGAGATTTCGAGTGATATTTAATGGTTCTCTTCATTACTATCTTGCATCGATTTTAAAGTGAAATTCATCATCTCTCGATCTCAGAATTCCGTTTACCCAATTTCCCCTAGTTATCTCTAACTTAGGAAGAAAGTAAATAACATGACGAGCAAAAATCAAAGATGCTAACTTAAGAGGAAATCTCTTTCACTCTTGACGCTATATTGGAGTTTATGTCACACTTACGTCACTCCTCTCTCGAATCTTGCAACGCAGTAAAAAGATGGAATTTTGATTTAGAAAACTACGCAACTCCTCTCTCGAATCTCGCCGCGTAGAATAACGGATTCAACCCTAGATTAGCATAACTCCTCTCTCGAATCTCGCTATGCTAATTAGAAGATGAACGCTTGCTCAAAAATTTCCACAAACAAAGAACATAAACCCAATAAAGATAGTGATTCAAACAACCATAAAATAAATTTAAAGTAAAATCATCACAATAAAACAAGGTACTCACATCATACAAGATCCATACGATTAGTTCATGCTAGAGGAATGAAACCACATGAGAAAGATCTTACAAAACATGCTTAAGAACGCTAATTGCTGCAGGAATATGCGTGTAGATCTCGCTTAGACCCTTCTTCTTTCTCGCCGGTGCGTCCAAACCCTAGCCAATCCTCTCCTTCTCCTTCTCCAAGATGATGGCTCTAAGAACTCTCTCTCTTCTCTCTAATTTCGTGCCCTTTAGGAATGAAAATCCTCCTTTAAAAACGAGCAGCCCTTTCCCAATGGATGCCTCCTTCCATATTTGATTTTGGCGCAAAATTCGAAATTCGAATTTTAAATCCGTCCAGGACTTGTTATAACAACTGAAAACAGGTTTCTGTAACAACTGCACAGCCAAAATATAATTCCAGCATTTGTTTCTCCGGTTCGATTTCCACGTCATTTCTAATGAGAAAAACATAGATAAAATAGGTAAATCAAGCCTGAATAAAATAAATATTAATTTATGAACATTTATACTAATTTAACCCATTTATTCTCATTATCGCAACTATTATTGTAGAAAATAAGGGACTAGATAACTTCATTTGAGAAGTTATCACACCTCCACACTTGAACTTTTGCTAGTCCCTAGCAAAGATAAATCATATCAATGGATTGGATGAAGAAATACTATCAAGATTCAAAATTCGAATGATCCTTCTTGTAAAATAACTTAATCAAGGCTTACTCAAGAAATTCATTTTACTTAACTGATAGGCTTAGAAATCAACAAGAGCTCAAAATTCACAAATTCATTAGTTAGATGAAAGATAAAGCTCAAATAAGTATCTTAGTGCGGTGCGTGCTTTTCTTTAAAAAAATGATTTACTCTCATGCAATTTCCACATTGAACCTCCACAATTATTGGAAAGGGAGAGAATATTCTAGTCTTTCGATTTAGCCTCCACATGAGTTAGCAGTGTAATTGAAAATAGGATAGACTATGACTTGATTAGGAATTATGGATAAACTTTGATAGCGGAATGTCATTCTCTAGTTAGTAATCTTAGTAATTCACCATATTATGGAGTTTATCAACATATACTTTTATTTAATAAATATGAATTCATGGTAGGGATCATTTCAAGTACAAGCGCACATACCTAGGCCACATATCACTATGATGTTCAATCATTTTTTTCTCTCTTTTTTTACTCATAGTTGGGATCATTCCAAATATGTTTTCACATATTTAGGCCACATATCACTATGATATAAATTTCTCTATATTTTTTTATACCATCATAGTTGGGATCATTCCAAGTATATGGGCATATACTTAGGCCACATATCACCATGAAATTCAATCATTTGCTTATAAAAATTAAACACCCAAAAATGACTAACTTACTAAGATACAACTAGTAGAAATATAGGGAATTTAGGCATGAAATAATAATTATGAAAAAGTTCAAGCTCAACAATTCTTGTAAATGTCAAAATGGAACAACTACCCAAGCTCATGTCTTGGCTTACATCATTGACTAGTTCTTGCTCGCCCCTCCCGTTATTTATAGAGATCAATATCAAAAGATTGTCATGGAAGTAATCAAAAATTTTATGCATAAAATTAAAATGCTTAAGTGAGCTCTATCACAAAAAATCTTACTAATTTCAAATTCACTAATTGAACTCTTTGGATTGTTCAGTCATACCAATTAATTATTATTGAATATATCTAGAATAGCGTTTTGATTAAATGAAACAAGAATTAAGATCATTCAATATGTGTTTCAAGGGAGTATAATTTATCCAAATGGTAGGGGTCAAAACAACCCCCACCTCCACACTTAAATCCTTTGCTAGTCCCTAGCAAAGCTATATTTTTACCATGAAAATACTTTAAAATGATTTTTACTAATAAGCACATAATCATACCGAAGAAATTAATTGAAATATAAATAACTTCCCTGAAATTGGAGTCTTAGCAACTCTGTCCATTTGTTCTTAAAGTGTCCTTGGTTTCATCATATTTCATTCCCCTTTCCTTACTGAGTGTCATCATTAAAATTAGTGCAAAACCTGTGAACAAATAATACTAGACAATTTTCCAAATTAAGCCGCTCAATTAATAAGTCAAGCAAGAGTGCAGTGACAAACTCATGTGATATGTTAGTATACGAGTGTTCATCTAAAGGTATCATAAGTAGTGCAGTCAATATCAAAAAACATCAAAACACATATAAGTGAAGCACAACATGCATCATCTAAAATGTCATATCACAGAATAGATCACCACAATACATTCCAAATGCAGCATAGTTAGTATCCTGAAAATATTATCAAAATACAAATTGTAATGTACCAAAATGTAGCCTCCAAGGTGTCGCCCCACAAAATGTAAATCACTCAAAATATAGTCCATACCAATAAAACAACTGAATGTAGCGTAGAGCAAAATATACAAAATATACCTGCAGCAAAATATAATCAGAACCATGCAAAAGTAAAGGTGGGCATGGGGTAATCCTACTCCTCCTATGCTTCTATTGACCTAGCCAGAAATTCGGGAAAATTACTTGAGGGCTTTATTTTGGAAAGGACGATTATAATGGGTATTTTAATCAAGAGATTAGAGCGGTAATTAAATTAAGTCAGAATAGGAAATGTATAATTGCAGATTTTATTAATACGAAAATATAATTAGTTCAAATTAATCCCACTCTAACCCTCCGAAGTGACGATTCACGTACGCTGGTTCAGTCCTTGGAGAAGCAACAAGAAATTGAATTCCCATTACATATGTTTTCGGATTGTTATAACAACTGGCTTTCGCTTCAGCGCTCTTTATGCAGATCTGGACAGAAACTTAATTCTCATTACATATGTTTTTGGATTGTTGCAACAACTGCCTTCTGTTTCAGCGCTATTTATGCAGATCTGGACAGAAACTTAATTCCCGCTACATACATTTTTGAGGCGTTGTAACAACAGCCTTCTATTTTATGCAAAATCGATTTTTCTTAAATTTCAGACCGGCACGTGAACCGGTTCAGTTGAACCGCCGCTAAACCGCTCCCAGACAGAAACTCGAAACCTATTACATATGTTTTCGGGGCTTTGTAACAACTGCCTTCTATTTTATGCAAAATCGATTTTTCTTAAAGTTCCTGCAGATTTTTGTCCTGATTTTTCACTCTTCCAGCATATTCCTTCCTAAAATTATTGAGCTGAGTCAACTAAGATCATATGGCCTTGCTCCCTCCAACAATTTTATACTAACAAAAACAAAAAAGATTTTTTTTATTATTATTATATTATTATATATAAACATAAATTATGATACGATGGGTTGCCTCCCACCAAGCGCCTCGTTTACAGAGTCCCGACCGGACGTATCTCTTCGTCACCCATCATTGCAAATTCACGATCGTCGACTCCCGACGATCAATATCTATATGATATTCCTTTAGCCTTTGGCCATTCACCTTGAATTCGGAGCCATCCTTCTCATTGCAAATCGTGATTACCCAATACGGGTGCACCTTCTTCACTATAAATGGTCCCGACCATCTCGATTTTAGTTTTCCCGGGAATAATTTAAGTCTTGAGTTAAATAACAATAACAATTGCCCTGTCTTGAACTCTTTCACTGTTAATCTTGCATCGTTCCATTTTTTTGTTCGCTCTTTATAAAGTTTGGTGCTCTCGTATGCATTGATAAGAGTCTTACTAGCATAATGAATGGTGTGGAAAACCTTGTCGTGCATTTGCCCCAACACGGCTCCCACCGCATAGTTACTCGTATCGCACATGAGAACGAAAGGTAATAAGAAATCGGGTGCCTTGACAATGGGTGTCGAGATTAATTTTTCCTTTAACATTTGAAACGCTTCTAAGCACTCGTCGTTGAAAATAAAAGGTGCATCTTTCTCGAGTAAATTGCATAAGGGCTTTGTGATTTTTGAAAAATCTCTAATGAACCTCCTATAGAATCCGGCATGGCCTAAGAAACTACGTATGGCCTTGACATTTGTTGGCGGGGAAAGTTTTTCAATTACTTCAATCTTTGCTCGATCCACTTCTAGCCCTTGACTCGATACCTTATGTCCTAATACAATGCCCTCGCGTACCATAAAATGGCACTTTTCCCAGTTCAGCACTAAGTTAGTCTCAACACAACGGGCCAATACCCTCCCCAGACATGCCAAACATGCATTGAACGATTTACCGAAAATGGAAAAATCGTCCATGAATACTTCGATTCCATACTCTGTCGGATCAATGCCTCGAGCGATGAGATCGGCTAGTATTGCCAAAATACAACGCTGAAATGTGGCGGGGCCGTTGCATAATCCAAATGGCAGTCTCCTAAACGCAAATGTACCAAAGGGGCATGTAAACGTTGTCTTCTCTTGATCTTCTGGTGCAACCATAAGCTGGTTATATCCCGAATATCCGTCCAAGAAACAAAAATATTGGCCACCTGCCAATCTATCTAAGACTTGGTCAAGGAATGGTAACGGAAAATGATCTTTCCTAGTCACTTTGTTCAATTTTCGATAATCAATACATATCCTCCATCCTGTGACCGCCCTAGTAGGTATAAGTTCATTATTTTCATTCTTAACCAACGTGACCCCTCCCTTCTTTGGTACGCAATGCACTGGGCTTACCCACTTGCTATCTGAAATAGGATAAATAATGCCCGCGTCGAGCCACTTAATGATTTCCTTCATCACCACCTCCTTCATTGGAGGACTAAGCCTTCGTTGATGTTCAATGGATCCTTTCTCCCCATCTTCTAATAAAATTTTGTGCATACAGATGGATGGGCTAATCCCCTTGATGTCGGCAAGAGTCCAACCAATCGCTTCCTTAAACTCCCTTAGTAACTCAATTAATTTTAACTCTTCTTCCATTCTTAATGATGCATTGACTATGACCGGAAGGGTGTTGTCTTCCTCTAGAAATACATACTTAAGGTGTTCAGGTAATGGTTTTAGTTCCAATTTAGGTGGTTCAATGATAGAAGGTTTCATTATTCTTGGTTCACTTGGCCTAGTTATCACTTCAAAACTCTTATATGGTGGCAACCTTTCACATGAATTGAGTATGTGAACCACTTCTTCCATTACTTTATCTTCTTCACCCTTGTCGTTAACCAAGATGTCTAACAATTTATGATCAAAATCTTCTTCCTCGTGTGTCAACCTAGAGGGCACTTCAACTTCTTTAATAGAATAACATTCTTCTTTATCTTCAGGAAATTTCATTGCCTTAAGGATATTGAAGGTTACCTCCTCTTCATTAACTCTCATTGTTAGCTCTCCCTTTTGTACATCTATAAGGGTGCATCCCGTGGCTAAAAATGGTCTTCCTAGAATAATAGGAACTTCCTTATCCTCATCCATATCTAGCACCACAAAATCCGCGGGAAAGATGAATTTATCCACCTTAACCAATACATCCTCAACAATTCCCTTAGGAAAAGCTAAAGACCTATCGGCCAACTGTAAAGTAAGAGACGTTGGTGTAA
Source organism: Platanthera zijinensis (assembly GCA_039513925.1). Taxonomy (NCBI): domain Eukaryota; kingdom Viridiplantae; phylum Streptophyta; class Magnoliopsida; order Asparagales; family Orchidaceae; genus Platanthera; species Platanthera zijinensis. The sequence continues at coordinate 131,045,783 of CM077098.1, read as the reverse complement.
TCTCTCCCAGACCTAATTTTGTGTAAATAGATAAGGGCATCAGATTGATGCTAGCCCCCAAGTCACACAATGCTCTCCCTGAAAACATCGTTCCTATCAAACATGGTATTGTAAAACTACCTGGATCTTTTAATTTTTGAGGTAGTTTCATTTGTAATATTGCACTACATTCTTCAGTTAGGGCGACTATTTCCCTCTCAACGAATTTCCTCTTCTTGGATAAGATGTCTTTCATAAACTTGACATAACTAGGCATCTGTTCAAGAGCCTCAGCAAACGGAATATTTATAGTTAATTTTTTAAAGATTTCCATAAACTTTTGGAATTGCTTATTGAGCTTTGTCTTCACTAGTCTAGATGGGAAAGGAGGTGGAGGATATATGATTTCTTTCTTTTTATTATTTAGTGGTTGGACTTCAACTACCTCCGGTTCCTTAACTTCTACGGGCTCTTCTTCTTGCAACCCCCTTGGTCCATTTTCTGGTTCCTTTCTCTCGTCATCTCTAGCTTTTTCTAACAGCCCATCTCCACTTTGAATCTCTACCCCACTCCTTAAAGTGATTGCATTACAATGATTATGAGGTTCCTCTCTTGTTGGATTAGGCATGGTATCCGATGGTAATGATCCAATCGGCCTTTTGCTTAACGTGGTTGCTAATTGCCCCAATGTGGTCTCTAAAGATCTTAGAGATGACTCAATCCCTCCAATCCTAGACTCATTCTTTTGGAACATCCCCACAATTACTTCGTCCGTTAACTTCCTAGGATTGTTTTGAGAATTCACTTGGGTTGGATTCAGATTTTGATGGAATCCCGGCGACTGATTCACTCCTTGATTATTTCTCCAAGAGAAATTAGGGTGATTGCGCCACTCAGGGTGATAATGATTAGCAAATCCCGGTGGAATTTGCCTTTGTTGCCCTCCTATAAAGTTTGCTTCCTCCGTCAATAGATTTAATTGTTCCACCATTAGTGGCGCACTAGGCGCAGGATTAGATAATGAATCTAGCCTCTTGTTAATCAAGTTGAATTGTGATGCCATTTCGGCGGCTAAAGATGTGATTTGATCTACATGGTGAACCCCTGCTGGATTACTTATTGCTTGTCTCTCATATGCTTGGTAATTATTAGACGTTAAATCTTCTAAAATGGCGTACGCATCTTCCGGGTATTTTTTCATTAGGGAACCTCCCGCGGCTCCATCTACTAGAATCATGGTTGCGGTTTGCAACCCGTTGTAAAACATGGATACTTGCTGGTGTTGTGCTAACCCATGGTGTGGACATTTTCTTAACAACTCCTTAAAACGCTCCCATGCGTCATAAAGAGTCTCCCTATGATGTTGCATAAATGTAGTGATATCCCTAATTAACTTAGCTGTCTTAGAAGGTGGAAAATACTTATTTAAAAATTTATCTTCTAATTGGGCTCATGTAGTGATAACATCATCGGGTAAAGAGTCCAACCAATCCTTCGCTCGACCTTCTAAGGAAAAAGGAAATGCTCTTAATTGAATTGCGTCTGCGGACACACCATTTGCTTTAAACATATCGCATATTGTTAAAAAGGTTTTTAAATGAGAGTTTGCATCTTGATGGATAAGACCCCCAAATTTATTTAGTTGAACTTGTTGCATAATAAAAGGGTTCATCTTGAAATTATTGGTTTCTATAGCCGGTCGGGCTATACTCGTGTGCAAACCTCCCCTAAAAGGTGTGTGGTAATCTCGACATGTCATTCGGGGTGGCAGATGTTGATTATTTGGATTAGCTTGCCCGTTATGGTTCACGTGACCCACTATGTCATCGATAACTTGTTGTCCGTTATTATCCATCTCAGGATGAATAATGTTTTCCGTTCTAAGGTTTCTTCGATTTTGTCTACAGGTGCGCTCTATTTCTAAGTTTAGTGGCAATAATTCTGGGTTTCTAAACCTTGACATACACCACAAAGCTTCGGAATAAGTGCTAAGACAAGAAAATAATTAAAAACAAAATACTTGATCTCCAACTACTAAAGTTTAACTAATATTACGAGAAATAAAACACTAAACCAGTTGCGCTTCCCCGACAACGGCGCCAAAAACTTGATACGGCCAAAATGGATCTACGTAATCACGCAAGTGCACGTGTCGAATCAAGTAATAAAATGATGAGTTGAGTTATCGTTCCTAGAGGAAGTGCAATGTTAGTGCTCGTAATTACTAGCCTTACTCGTTCCTTGAATCCAAGTGGGATACTTTTTCTTAGTTGATTAATTTTATAATTAAGAAAACTTAAACTAATAATGATAAAACTAAATACGATTCTTAGAAAATACTTTTATCAAGGTTGGAGAAATGATCTTGCATGTTGTTTTCCCTTGCCTATTGTGACGAGATTTCGAGTGATATTTAATGGTTCTCTTCATTACTATCTTGCATCGATTTTAAAGTGAAATTCATCATCTCTCGATCTCAGAATTCCGTTTACCCAATTTCCCCTAGTTATCTCTAACTTAGGAAGAAAGTAAATAACATGATGAGCAAAAATCAAAGATGCTAACTCAAGAGGAAATCTCTTTCACTCTTGACGCTATATTGGAGTTTATGTCACACTTACGCCACTCCTCTCTCGAATCTTGCAACGCAGTAAAAAGATGGAATTTTGATTTAGAAAACTACGCAACTCCTCTCTCGAATCTCGCCGCGTAGAATAACGGATTCAACCCTAGATTAGCATAACTCCTCTCTCGAATCTCGCCATGCTAATTAGAAGATGAACGCTTGCTCAAAAATTTCCACAAACAAAGAACATAAACCCAATAAAGATAGTGATTCAAACAACCATAAAATAAATTTAAAGTAAAATCATCACAATAAAACAAGGTACTCACATCATACAAGATCCATACGATTAGTTCATGCTAGAGGAATGAAACCACATGAGAAAGATCTTACAAAACATGTTTAAGAACGCTAATTGCTGCAGGAATATGCGTGTAGATCTCGCTTAGACCCTTCTTCTTTCTCGCCGGTGCGTCCAAACCCTAGCCGATCCTCTCCTTCTCCTTCTCCAAGATGATGGCTCTAAGAACTCTCTCTCTTCTCTCTAATTTCGTGCCCTTTAGGAATGAAAATCCTCCTTTAAAAACGAGCAGCCCTTTCCCAATGGATGCCTCCTTCCATATTTGATTTTGGCGCAAAATTCGAAATTCGAATTTTAAATCCGTCCAGGACTTGTTATAACAACTGAAAACAGGTTTCTGTAACAACTGCACAACCAAAATATAATTCCAGCATTTGTTTCTCCGGTTCGATTTCCACGTCATTTCTAATGAGAAAAACATAGATAAAATAGGTAAATCAAGCCTGAATAAAATAAATATTAATTTATGAACATTTATACTAATTTAACCCATTTATTCTCATTATCGCAACTATTATTGTAGAAAATAAGGGACTAGATAACTTCATTTGAGAAGTTATCGAGATCCAACTATGGGGAGCCTCCCTGGGTGGTTTAAGGCCGGTAATAGGGTTTCAAACCCTCATTTTCCATTTGGCTTTATCTCTCTTGATTCTAGAGAGAAGGGAGAGCAAGGAGGAGGAAGAAGGCTAAGTTTCGGCCACCGGCGAAGCTTCGGAGGTCCGTTTCGCGAGCAGAGTTCAGATCCGCGAAGGTGGGAGCGTTGCGGTGGTTTTCAACCGAGCAAATCTTCTCCGTGGCTAGGAAGAGGGGACGGAAGGTAACGACACTTCTCCTCTCGGTTTTTAGGATTTATGATGCATGAATAGCATCCCCTTCCTTTCGTATTTTGAGCACCGAATCTCTCAAATGAGAGAGATTCATGTAGCCTAGGTTCAAGAGGAACCTCCGGGTTGAGTATGTTCATCCCGGCATGCTTTGCATTAGAGATCCGCTCCGTTAGCGGATTAGGCATTGTGGGTGAAGCCGTGGTCGCGACCGTTAGTCCGACCCGGTGATGTTGCATAGCGAGCTTCGGGGATTCGGTAGAAATCCGTTGCGGCAATACGCCGTTGTATGTATGCGTTTTCCCCCTTATATTTGAGTGGGTACTCGTGGTCGGGACCAGACAAGGTTAGCTCCGCGTTGTGCGGTAGATGGTTTCCTTGGAGCACGGGAAAGACACTGTGCGAATGGTGATTGGGGTGGGGAAACCTTTGTTTGTGCTGTGCAAAGGCGCGACTATGTCTCCGTGGTCGGCTGGCTATCCCATGACGCGCAAGTCATGTGGGGAAAGTGTCCCGGCGAGACTAGCCCCTTGTGTGGGACTGACGAGAATGTCGAGCGGAGGGCAAGCCCGGGCAATGTGTCCATGAGCGGGTGGGGTCCAGCAAGGCTTCTTAGAATCGGTCAGTGTGAGACGGAACCCTGACGTGCGAAGTCAGAATGTGCGGGCAAGCCCGGGGTATATGACCCTTGTGCGGGTGGGGCCTTTGCAAGGTTCCGTGTGACGGCGTGTGTGCCGTTAGGGACATGGTGGTTCCCTTGTGTTTGCGGCTTTAAGCCAATGGGGAAACGGAAGTACTCAGTGTTTGATGTTGTGCTAGATACATACGAGCTAGGGTGCCTTGGGTGAAACCCGGGTTGCATTCATGTTGCATAGTAGGCCCCTTTCACTTTGTACAAAACATAGAGAACATGTATACTGTATGAGACATCCAAGCCTGTTTTACCGCTTTATTATATATACTCTTTTGGTATACGAAGTGCTAACTTGCAGGTGGAGTGGTACCCCGGGGTCCGTTAGGGACGGCCGGGAGGAGATGTGTTTGTTACACAGTAGAGGTCAGCCTTTGCTGACCCACGTTACTTCAAATACTTACAGGGCAAGGATCGCATGCAGGAGCTAGCGCGCCGGACGAAAAGCCCTAAGCCTCATGAAGTGTTGTTGTGCTTGACTATTTTCTTTTCCTTGTTTTGCTGCTGTTGTTTGACTATGTCCGGCTTGCATTCCGAGGTAGCCTGGGGGTGCTTGGCACTTTTTTTTATATTTGGACTTATATTGTGTAAGGCCTTAAGGCCATTTGATACTCTTCTGTTAGTGGATAACTTCTGTCTGTTAGTGTTCTGTTTCCGCTGTGTTTGTCTGGAGTTTTGAGATTGGGTAATTTTATATCATCTTTTAATACTAAAGCTGTGGCGTACGTATGTTGTGGGGCCCCGGCCGGACCCGTATTATATGGTCTTTACAGGGGAGGTGTTACAATTTTGTATCAGAGGCAGGTTTGCGTTCCAATGAGAAGTTTCGCGGTCGAAAGTATAAGTCGAGTCGCGTATAAGAAGTTATCCACATAGGAGTATCGCGGGACCATGAGTGTCCTTGTGTTCGAGTCTTTCGATTAGAGACTGATTTGCGTTTTCTTGCTTGTGTTTAGAGTGCAAGCAACGAGGCTGGGACCTCGAGGCCAAGAGAAGAGCTCTCGGCAAGTAGTGCGACTGCGCAAGGTCTGCTAGGGATGGGGGTCACACCGGCCGACTTCTGCCGTATGCTTGCAGAAGCGATGGTGGCGGCCCAAGCTACAGCGACAGCACAGGTAGCAGCTCCCGTTGCTCAAGTAGCAACTCCTGCTACCCCGGACACAACAGCGACCGTGCTAGTTGAGGAAGCCAGGCGGGCAGAGCCGCAGGCCGAGAGAGTGGTTGTCGGGCATGGGGACCAGCAAATGAAGTACTTTCTGAGTTTCCACCCTCCAACCTTCAAGGGAATCGACACGCCCACAGATGCAGAGGATTGGTGGGCTAGAATTCAGGAGCTTCTGAGGGCGGCAGAGGCGCCAGATGAGAAAAAGGCAGAGTTCGTAGCCTTTATGTTGGAGGGAGATGCCAAGTTATGGTGGGTGAGCCACAGTGGCCGGCAGTTTCTAGGACGCACACCGTCCATCGAGGAGTTTGGGAATGCCTTCCTGAAAAAATACATTCCCGCCTCAACGAGGTTAGCCCTCCAGAGGCAGTTTCTATATCTGGTGCAGCGAGACAAGTCAGTGGATGAGTATGTTCAGGAATTTACTCGCTTGGGTCGTTATGCAGGGACGACCATGGCAGACGATGAAGAGAGGGACAATCTCTTCTATCATGGATTGAGGGAGAATCTAAGACAACCCCTCATATCGATGAAACGTGCGGGTTTCAATGAATTGGTGGAGGCGGCCCGAATTTTGGAGAGTGACATGGAGCGATCCCAGCATCGCAAGGGTTTCACACCCAAACAGGGGGAGGAGAAGAAGCCTACTCAGTCCCATGGAAAGGCGGAAGGGAGCCGATGGAAGAAGAAGCCTTCCCCATACAAGTCGGGCGAGAAAAGTAATTGGACGTCCGGAGGGTCACGCTCTAAGGGACCACAGACGTGTTACAGTTGTGGCAAGCTAGGCCACATAGCAAGATTTTGTACCTAAGGGGGCGCTGAGCAAGAGCCAAGGCAGGAGCAGACCGTACGCTCCGGACCCAGTGCAGTAGAGAAGGGGAAGATGGCGGAGTCGAGTACTTCCCGGTTTCAACCAGTGCAGCCAAGGGCCTACAACCTTGGGCAGCAGGAAGCAATCCGCCAAATCGATGTGGTGACAGGTATGAGAGTTCAACCTGCACTGTAGATTTCTTTCTTTCAAGCCTTTTTATGTTTGTTGCATGTGTGTAGGCTTTGTAGTGGTATCTGGGTACCCCGCTAGAGTACTTTTTGATACGGAAGCGTCGCACTCCTTCCTTGCGGAAAGTTTCACCCGGAGGATTGGAGTTGAGTCCTTCGCAACGGACTCAGAGTTGAAAGTGCGCATGCCCAATGGGTCGTCTATGACAACCAGGGCTAAAGGGCGGATTTGTTGGAGTCTTGAGGGAGTCGACTTCATATTGGTAGCGACGATCTTGCCGTTGTCCGAGTTCGATGTGATTTTGGGGATGGATTGGCTAGCGGAGCAGCGTGCCAGTATCGACTGTTTGTCCAAGGTGGTAACCCTGAGGGGCGTGGGGCAAGCGGAAGTCAAGTTTGAGGGCCTGCATGGAGTGGCCTGTTCCCTAGTTTCGGCACTTCAACTAGTGCGAGCTGTTAACTAGGGGGTGTAGCTCTAGTAGCGTTGTTGGAGGTTAGCCTTTCCAGGCTGTCTCTTGGAGAAGTGCCCGTGGTGGCGGAGTTTGGAGATGTTTTTCCTGAGGAGCTACCGGGAGCACCTCCTCGGCGGGAGATTGATTTCTCCATCGAGTTAGTGCCCGAGGCTAGACCGGTGTCACGTCCACCCTTTAGGATGGCACCAAAGGAGTTGGCCGAGCTCAAGGTTCAGTTGCAGGAGCTTTTGGAGCAAGGGTATATCAGACCCAGCTCTTCACCGTGGAGTGCGCCGGTGTTATTTGTAAAGAAGAAGGACGGTAGTATGCGTCTGTGCATAGACTACCGAGAGTTTAACAAATTGACTGTCAAGAATAAGTATCCGATTCCTCGGATAGACGATCTCTTCGACCAGTTGGTGGGGTCGGTGGTGTACTCCAAGTTGGACTTGAAGTCCGGATATTATCAGGTTCGGATTCGTGACGAAGACATACCCAAGACCGCGTTTGGTACGAGGTATGGTCATTTTGAGTTCTCGGTGATGCCGTTCGGGCTGACGAACGCGCCGTCCGTGTTCATGGACTTGATGAACCGAGTGTTTCGCGAATATTTGGACTGGTTCGTAGTCGTCTTTATCGATGACATATTGGTGTATTCCAAGTCAGAAGCGGAGCACGAGTCGCACTTGCGGACAGTGTTGCAAGTATTGAGAGAGAACCAGCTTTATGCGAAGTTCTCCAAGTGCGAGTTCTGGTTGGAGAAAGTGCCATTTCTAGGCCATGTGATTAGTGGGGATGGGGTGGCGGTAGATCCAATGAAAGTAGAAGCCATCAGAGAGTGGCCAGTTTTGAGGACCGTGGCGGAAGTCCGAAGTTTTCTTGGACTAGCCGGATACTACCGAAGGTTTGTGGAAAACTTTTCGCGGATAGCTCTACCCCTCACTTCACTAACTCGCAAGGATCAGAAGTTTGTATGGACTCAAAAGTGCAATCAGGCGTTTGAAACCCTGAAGGAAAGGCTAATGACGGCGCCGATCCTAAGTCTACCAAAGGGGACCGAAGGGTTCCAGATTTTCAGCGACGCATCCGGATGCGGTTTAGGGTGCGTGTTGGTGCAGCATGGTAGTGTGATAGCTTTTGGGTCGAGGCAGCTGAAGCCTCATGAGAGAAATTACCCCGTCCATGATTTGGAGTTGGCGGCGGTAATTTTTGCTTTGAAGTTGTGGAGGCACTACGTTTATGGTGCAAAGGTGGAGATCTTCACGGACAACAAGAGTCTGAAGTATCTCCTAGATAAGAAGGACCTAAATATGCGGCAGCGTAGGTGGGTCGAGTTCCTTGGGGACTACGAGGTGGTGATTCAGTACACGCCAGGGAAAGCCAATGTGGTGGCAGATGCTTTGAGTAGGAAATACTCAGGGCAAGGAAATTGGATTGAAGCTCACGATGAGCGGTTAAGGCGAGACTGGGAGTCCCTTGGTTTGGAATGTGTGGCAAGAGGCGAGTCTAGCGTGGCTCGACTAAATTGGATTGAGATGCAGAGTGACTTATGCGATCGTATTCGGGAAGCGACCCGTGTAGATGCGGAGTTCCAACCTTTCGTGGAGGAAGCTCTAAAGGGCGAGGGTAGCGCCTGGGAGATGGTTGATGGGATTCTGAGGAAGGGCGGAAGGCTTTGTGTACCGCAGTTCGGCAAGCTCCGCGAGGAGTTGATGTTTTGTAAGACCCCAACCTCGGAGATGATCGCGGGGCGATCAAACGGCTCTTTTGGAGGTCTGAACAGGGGCACACGGCCAGGCACACGGCCGTGTGCCTACCCGTGTTCAGTGTTTTATGGTGTTTTTATGCTGTCTCGAGTCAGAGAAGTACACGGCCTGAGACACACGGCCGTGTCTCAAGCCGTGTGTGGGGCACACAGCCTCGAACACGGCCGTGTTCGAAGCCGTGTTCTGGAAGCCCGACGATCGTCCTGAAGCTCCAGGTAACACGGCCCGTGGCACACGGCCGTGTCAGGAGCCGTGTCGATCGGCGAATGAGCTACACGGCCAGACACACGGCCGTGTGTCAAGCCGTGTTCGGCCCAGTTTTTTGGGATTTTGGATCTAATCTCGGCCGTCCGTTCCCTTGGATCTGGATCCGACGGTGGGGGCTGCTCCTGGGGGGTTATTAGCCGGGAAATGGGGGGAGAAACCCTCATTTTCATCTTGAGTTTCTCTTTCTTCATCTTAGAGAGAGGGGAGAACTCCCTTGGTGGTGTGAGCCCAAGATCCGGCCGCCGGAGGAGTTTTGAAGCCCCGATTCGCGATCCGAGTCCGGATCCTCGAAGGCAAGGGCGAGGCGAAGCTTTCCATCCGACTACATTTTCATGGCGCCGCGGAAATCTTCGAGGGTAACGATTCTCTTCTTGAGCATGTGAAGCTCTTCTTCCTTTGCATGGAAAACCCCTCTCCCGCGAGTGTGCGGCGAGATCGTGGTATTCCTTGGGGTAGATAAGTAAAGTCCCCCTTGTTAGAGTCCGGAATCGTAGTACGGACATAGGCATGTTGTGTGAAGCCTACCCGGACGTGTGTTCCGGATCGGTGATGTTTTGCTATGCATATTTTAGCCGGAGAATACTCCGAGCGTTGTGGTTGTTTTCGGGTTGCTATGCGGTAGAATGCATCAGGGAATCTTGGGGATTAACCCCGAGGTGCACCCGGAAATCTGGGCGGGAACGAAGTTCTGCCATCTCGGTGGCCTGGGTGCCAGCCGGGAACATAGCGGGGCTATGTATCATGTTTGATTGCGGCAGGGAGCCTTGGGGATGAAACCCGAGGTGCACCCGGAAATCTTGGACGGAAATGTAGTTCTGTCATATCGGTGGCCTGGGAGCCAACCGGGTACTTAGCAGGGCTAAGTACCGTGTTTGATCGTTGTTTGGGACTGGGGAAAGCTTAGTCCGCGCCAAAGGGCCAAATGGCAGTAGCGGAGTGAGCAACGGACTAGTAGCCCTCTACCCGCTCCACCTGCTCGGTTAAAGCGACCTAAAGTTTACGTGGGACTTACTGAGATTTGGAGATCGAGTCTAGGCTGCGGCTGAGAAGACTAAATGCTCACAAAGATTGCCATCCTGGGGGTGGTGGTGGAGTCGAGGACCGGACGGGGTTCGGACTGGCTTCGCCGAGTAAGTGCCCTGAGAGCACGGGGTGTACGGCCGTGAGAGCGTGCACCTATGTTGAGTTGCTTGTTTGGCTGTGTTGCGTGTTTTGCTAACAAGTGCAGGGAAGAAGCTTTGCCGCCCCGGTTTGGGGGCGGAATCGTTATAATTTGGTCAGCATTGCTGACCGTTGCCTTTGTTTACCACCGTGTGGTGGGTTGTTGCTTGCAGGTGCTGCGGAGCCGAGAGGTAAATAGCGGGCTAAAGCCCAAGTTGCTGTGATGGCCCTCGAAGGCCTTGTTTTGAGTGTTTTACCTCTTGTACTCATGTGTGGCCGGCCTGCGTGCCGAGGTTTGGAAGACACTATTTTGTTAAGTGAACATTGTAAGGCCCTAAAGCCAGTTCTCTTTTGTGTATGTACTCATTCCTGGGTTGAAGTGGACATTCATGCTTTGTGGCAGGGTTCTTATCTATTTGCAACTTAATTAAATTTGCTTCCGCTAGGTGTTGTGTAGGACGCTCTGATTGGTTGTGTGGTTTCAATGCGTAAACAATCGGTCTGTCCGTAGTATATGGCGCCGGGCCCCGGCCGGACCTACTGCTATATGTTATGTGACGGATAGGGGTGTTACATGTTTGAGGCCCACTTCACTAAGTACTCCATTCACCAGGGTAGTACAAAGATGTACTTGGATTTGAAGAAGTCCTATTGGTGGCCTGGGATGAAGCGGGACGTAGCTTTGTGTGTGAGTCGGTGCCAAACTTGTGCCTTGGTGAAGGCCGAGTGTCAGAAGCCGGGCGGGTTCTTGAAGCCTCTTCCAATCCCCGAATGGAAATTTGATGACATCTCCATGGATTTTGTGCATGGGTTGCCTAGATCGCAGCAGGGTAATGATGCCATTTGGGTGATTGTGGACCGCTTGACCAAAGCGGCACATTTCATCCCAAACCGGAAGGAGGACGGTGTGGAAAAGTTGGTGGAGTTGTACGTCCGCAATATTGTACGACTTCATGGGATTCCGAAGAGTATAGTCAGCGACCGGGATGGACGTTTCACGTCTAAGGATTGGCGGTTGGTGCAGAAGAGCTTGGGCACAAAACTCAAGTTCAGTACGACCTTTCATCCTCAAACCGATGGGCAAACTGAGAGAACGAACCGTACTTTGGAAGATATGCTAAGGATGTGTACTCTCGACTTCGGCAAGAAGTGGGAGGATCACCTCTTCATGGTGGAGTTTTCTTATAACAATAGTTACCAAGCTAGTATCAAGATGGCGCCATACGAAGCTCTGTATGGGAGGCGGTGTCGAACACCGATCTCTTGGACAGAGGCGGGAGACACCAAGCTTTTGGGGAAAGAAGTGGTAGCCGACGCTAGTGAGCTAGTGCGGACCATCCACGAGCGCAAGAAGGTAGCTCAAGATCGGCAGTCGAAGTATTTCAATGCTCGCCACAGGCATGTGGAATTCGCTGTGGGCGACTGGGTGTATCTTAAGATCAAGCCGTTCAAAGGCGTTTCGCGAATTCGCCGACTCAAGAAGTTGAGTCCGAGATTTTTGGGACCGTTCAAGGTCATCGAGCGAGTGGGAGAGGCAGCGTACCGGTTGGCGTTGTCCACAGAGCTAAGTGGATTGCATGACGTTTTTCACGTCTCCGTCCTGAGGAAAGCTTTGTTAGAAGCCAGCGTGGTGATTGAGCCGACGGCGGTGCCGGTAGAGGAAGACTTGAGGACGCGAGTTCGTCCAATCGGGATAGAAGACTCAGAGGTTCGGCAATTGCAGAACAAGGAGGTCAGACTCGTAAAGGTCCGTTGGGACAACTGTGGCTGCGAGGAGCTCTCATGGGAGCGAGAGCAGGCCATGCTGGAGGAGTACCCCGAGCTTTTCTCCTCAGGTACCGTTTAGTTTTGTTTACCTTCCATGTTTAAAATTTCGGGACGAAATTCTTGTAAGGGGGGGGGGGGGGGGGGGGAGAAATTGTAACACCCCAAAACTTGGAAGGGGAATCGACGGCGTCGTTTTAGCCAAGTTTGGGTTTTGGAGCAGGTGACACGGGCGTGTCAGGGCGTGACACGGGCGTGTCAGGGCGTGGTCGACCGCGGAGCTTGTGGTCGACGTTTTGAGGGTCGACGTTCGTCGAGCTCAGGAACACGGCCTGGGACACGGGCGTGTCCCTGGCCGTGTCCTTCTCGGGCTGTTTGCAGGATTTATTCTGCTAGGCGTGACACGGGTCACGACACGGCCGTGCCGGGTCTGACACGGGCATGTCGAAGGCTGTGTCTTTGGCCGTGTCTTTGGCCGTGTCCTTCTCTGACTGGGAAAGTTGGTCGGTGGGGGGCGTGACACGGGTCTCGACACGGGCGTGTCAAAGGCGACACGGGCGTGTCGGAGGCCGTGTCAACGGCCGTGTGCTGGTTTTCGAATCGGTCGAGACGGCGAATGGTTGACACGGCCCTGCACACGGCCGTGTGCCAACCCGTGTTCGGCCCAGATTTTGTTATTTTGGGTTCCGATCGAGGCCGTCCGTTTCTTTGGTATGAGATTCAACTGTGGGGAGCCTCCCTGGGTGGTTTAAGGCCGGGAATAGGGTTTCAAACCCTCATTTTCCATTTGGCTTTATCTCTCTTGATTCTAGAGAGAAGGGAGAGCAAGGAGGAGGAAGAAGGCCAAGTTCCGGCCGCCGGCGAAGCTTCGGAGGTCCGTTTCGCGAGCGGAGTTCAGATCCACGAAGGTGGGAGCGTTGCGGTGGTTTTCAACCGAGCAAATCTTCTCCATGGCTAGGAAGAGGGGACGGAAGATAAAGACACTTCTCCTCTCGGTTTTTAGGATTTAGGATGCATGAATAGCATCCCCTTCCTTTCGTATTTTGAGCACCGAATCTCTCAAATGAGAGGGATTCGTGTAGCCTAGGTTCAAGAGGAACCTCCAGGTTGAGTATGTTCATCCCGGCATGCTTTGCATTAGAGATCCGCTCCGTTAGCGAATTAGGCATTGTGGGTGAAGCCGTGGTCGGGACCGTTAATCCGAACCGGTGATGTTGCATAGCGAGCTTCGGGGATTCGGTAGAAATCCGTTGCGGCAATACGCCGTTGTATGTATGCGTTTTCCCCCTTATATTTGAGTGGGTACTCGTGGTCGGGACCGGACAAGGTTAGCTCTGTGTTGTGCGGTAGATGGTTTCCTTGGAGCACGGGAAAGACACGGTGCGAATGGTGATTGGGGTGGGGAAACCTTTGTTTGTGCTGTGCAAAGGCGCGACTATGTCTCCGTGGTCGGCTGGCTATCCCGTGACGCGCAAGTCATGTGGGGAAAGTATCCCGGCGAGACTAGCCCCTTGTGTGGGACTGACGAGAATGTCGAGCGGAGGGCAAGCCCGGGCAATGTGGCCATGAGCGGGTGGGGTCCAGCAAGGCTTCTTAGAATCGGTCAGTGTGAGACAGAACCCTGACGTGCGAAGTCAGAATGTGCGGGCAAGCCCGGGGTATATGACCCTTGTGCGGGTGGGGCCTTTGCAAGGTTCCGTGTGACGGCGTGTGTGCCGTTAGGGACATGGTGGTTCCCTTGTGTTTGCGGCTTTAAGCCAATGGGGAAACGGAAGTACCCAGTGTTTGATGTTGTGCTAGATACATACGAGCTAGGGTGCCTTGGGTGAAACTCGGGTTGCATTCATGTTGCATAGTAGGCCCCTTTCACTTTGTACAAAACATAGAGAACATGTATACTGTATGAGACATCCAAGCCTGTTTTACCGCTTTATTATATATACTCTTTTGGTATACGAAGTGCTAACTTGCAGGTGGAGTGGTACCCCGGGGTCCGTTAGGGACGGCCGGGAGGAGATGTGTTTGTTACACAGTAGAGGTCAACCTTTACTGACCCACGTTACTTCAAATCCTTACAGGGCAAGGATCGCATGCAGGAGCTAGCGCGCCGGGCAAAAAGCCCTAAGCCTCATGAAGTGTTGCTGTGCTTGACTATTTTCTTTTCTTTGTTTTGCTGCTGTTGTTTGACTATGTCCGGCTTGCATGCCGAGGTAGCCTAGGGGTGCTTGACACTTTTTTTTTATATTTGGACTTATATTGTGTAAGGCCTTAAGGCCATTTGATACTCTTCTGTTAGTGGATAACTTCTGTCTGTTAGTGTTCTGTTTCCGCTGTTTTTGTTTGGAGTTTTGAGATTGGGTAGTTTTATATCATCTTTTAATACTAAAGCTGTGGCGTCCGTATGTTGTGGGGCCCCGGCCGGACCCATATTATATGGTCTTTACAGGGGAGGTGTTACACCTCCCCTGTTGGGCGGTGGATGAGGACGAGCGTCCAAATGGCCGCCCGTTTAAGGCAATAGGGAGGCTGCCCCTGTTAGGGGCAGCGGAAGGGGACGGACATCCAGATTGGCCGCTCGTATAGAGAAAGTGGGAGGCCGCCCCCGCTGGGGGCGACGAAAGTGGACGAGCGGCCAGATTGGATGCCCGTCCTAGAAAAGCGGGTGGCCACCCTCATTGGGGTGGCCAGAGATCCCGGCGGTTGGGGCGGGTGACTACGCCCTAGACAGCCTCAACTAACGAGCGATTACACGCTAGTGGGGGTGGGGGGGGAGGGGGGATCTTCGATATCCGCTCCCTACCTATTGGGGTGTAGCTAGCGCTTTATGTGGATGACATCAGAAGTTATGATAATGCGTACTTGTACCTACTGATATATGAATAAAATATTTTTATTTCTTGTTCTTAATCATATATATATCTTTATGAGCTCTCATCCATTCATTATTTTTATCATTAAACAAAGAAAATAAATCGGTCGCCTAAATCTATTTTCGGTGGAGGACCAGAGAGAGAGGGAGATTTAGAATCTTTGCTTTGGTGTCAGTCACGCTTCTATCTGTTGTCCGATTGAGCTCCATCAGATCTCATCCATTCATTATTTTTATCATTAAATAAAGAAAATAAATAGGTTTCCTAAACCTATTTCCGGTTGAGGACGAGAGAGAGAGGGCGAGAGAGAGAGAGTTGCAGCTGAATATATTAGATAAAATAATAATTAGACATATAATAATAATATATATGAGTTAGGCCGTGGACAAGATAATATAATAATATAATAATAATATACTAGTATTTTCGTTCGGGCCACGCCCGTCCTCGATGCTCTCGGCCGGCCGAAGCAACAAGCACGGGAGAAGCCCGTGCGCATGCGGCCGAAGGCCGCCCGTGCGCATGCGGCCGAAGGCCGCCCGAGAGCATCGTGCATGAGCGTAACTCGTGCGAAGATGCTCGTATATATATAAACGAAATTAAAATGTCTCAACAGCCATTGAATAGTCGAACAACTTGACACGGGAGGGAAGTCATCAAGATATACTAAACAAAAAATGTATAATAGTAAATTAAATAATTTAAACGGGCCGTCATTAAATGCGTAGATAAGCACGAAGACAACCGGGAGGAGTAGGTTGAATACTACACCGGGAGAGACAAAGACCATTCGGCCCCTCATGTTGACTTCTAGAAGAAATCACGACGCAAGCCATGGGGCCCATGCCCCTCCTCTCTCTCTCTCTTTAAAGCTGACGAAGAGGACGGTTTGAAACCGGGAGAAATAGCTTTGAAAAAGGAGGTGAGAGAGAGGGAGAGAGATGTAAGAGAAGACTTGCGAGTTGGAATCAGGACAAAGAAAAAGCTTGGAGAAGTTGGGAATTTTTTTAATCTTCTCTTCTTTAGGAGAGATATTATAATTATTAATTTGATATTTTATTAATTATTTAATTAAATAAAAGATGTGTGGCTGCCTGGCTGGTAGCCTGGCCCTTGTGGGAGGGAAGAGACCGGAAAACGTGGAGAAGACTTGGGATATTTTATTGCTATTATTATTATTATTATTATTAAATTTTGTAATATATTTATGTAATAAATTAGAGAAAGCAGCTGCTTGTCTTATTCCTTCAGTTTGAAGAAGCCAATAGCGGATGGAATTTCGCGTTCGCGGCTCGTCCAATGGAATCGATTTTCAAATCAAATTCCGTTGATATTTTTTACTTCCCCGGCGGGGAATTCTATGGCCGCATTTATAGGGAAACTATGCTCTCGGCAGTCCGTGCCCTCAACTGACAAATTTAATGTTTTCCTTCGCGTTCACATTATTTTGATGCGAATGCACCCTTTTTGCATAATTTGGGTGCACAAGAAGATAAAAATGCAGCAATAAATATAAAAAAAAAACAGCTAATCAAGAACACAAAAATATTTAATATGAAAAACTCTCTAAATTAATGAGAGAAAATTTAGGAGACGAGGCACACGAAAAAAAACAGTATAAAAATAATATGGATTACAACAAATAATTTAGGTTTGCCCAACCTAAAAGACCCCTTGGATTCAGAAATGGAATCCTCTTGCAACTCACGGTGGGAAAACTTCTCTTTAAGAAAAAAGGACACAAACTAAAATCTCTCTTCAAGCACTTCGACAAATGAAGACAAGATTGAACAAAAAACACTTACAGTGAAGACGAAGGAACAAATGGTGAGAAAAACTCGTTCTTCATCTTGAAGAACAGTACCCTCCAGCAACAATGGGGGAAGTCATGAACCGCTTCGCTGACTGTTGCGTATAACAACTTCAAATCGGGGATTAGATTAGGTTTTAAATCTCTCTATATACCTTAAATAGGGTCCCCTCCATTAGACCACACAGGCGCCCCCCTTGTGGCCATCCGATTTGATTGGTGAAGATCCAATGGTCAGAGACAGCTGATTAAATAGTCCAGCAAATGTAAACTGCGCGTCTAGCCGATTTTCCCTGTAGCATCGAGTCGATCGCCTGCAACGTCTAACCGATCGGGACATAGACAAACCTATAACAAGCATCAAGCCAATCGACCTGAACCTTCTAGTCAATTGACACTTAAATCTCCATTTTAAGTGTATTTAAAAAAGGTGTTTCACAATTTTTTATGGAAGAACAACATTTTAATTAATAATAGGTGTTTAGTTTTAAATAATAAACAACATTTTAGACTAACTATTTATCACATAGATAAATAAATGGTATATACATGATAAATAAGCAGGTTACAAAAGGTTAGCCGCGAGAAACAAATATTGTGAATGAGAGAAGAAAATCTTTGCAGTTGCGAGAAGGAAGAAAGATGGATCGCGGGCGGTCAGGACATGATTTTAGTAGCCACATAATTGAAGACACGACAGATACGCCCAAAATAGATTTACGTATTACACGCAAGTGCACGACTCGATTCAAGTAATATAAAATGAATAGGATCGTTCTCACGAAAAGATAATTAATTTAACACTCGTAAATACTAGCTAACCTCTTCTTTAAATCCAAGTAAATAAAATTAAAAGATTTTAAAACTAAATTAAAACTCTAAGAAAAATTAACAACTATCTAAAATAATTTTTATCAAGTGATGAGAAAACGATCTTATATTTTGATTTTCTAACTCTATTATGATAGATCAATAAAACATATTTATGAGAAAATTTGGTGCGCTTTCCTGCTACAATTTTAAGGCAGAGACTCGTATCTCTTGATATCGGAAATCACTATATCTCTCGTTCCCTTGTCATTTCTAACTCAGGCGAAACGGAAAATATTAATAATAATAAAAATCAAAGTTGCTATCGTATATTCGTACATGTTAGATCTCTTTCTCTCTTCTACGCTATATTGAGTTGATGATACACTAATGCCTCTCCTCTCTGGAATCTCGATGTAGAGTAAAGTGGACCGAAAACTTTGGTTAAAGATTTACGCAATTCATCTCTCGATTCTCGTCGCGTAGTAAAATAATTTCCGTTCATATTCTCACACGTCTCATCTCTCGAATCTCAAAGCGGAGAATAGAATGAATTGAAAATATAATTCAAAAGCTTTACCATCAAGATTAAAAACTCAATAAAGAAATCACACCAAAATTCTCATAAAAGAAAATAAAAATAGAGATCATATCAAAATAGAACAAAATATTTTCAAAATACACAACTTAGAAAATTAGTTTACGATTTGAGAAATGCACCACGAAATTAGAGTGATATTATAAGACAAGATGTTTAGAGATCTAAACGCTATCGGAAATTCCACTCAAACACGCGCAAAATTCCTCTTTGATGAAGATCCGTGCGACTCCTCCTTCTCTTGCAAACCCTAGTTCTCTTCTCTTGAATATTGATGAATATGATAAACAAAAAATTCATTTTAGTTCTCCTTAGTCTTTTTATAGATGTTCTTCATTTAAATGAATATTTTTAATATTGAATAGATGTCTCCTTTTGTCTTTGAAACAACCCAAATTTGAAATTTTCGAAATTCAAATTTTTATTCTCGTCAGTATGTTGTAAAAAAATTTTTGCAATGTAAAAATATGTGATAATATATTTTCTACATTACTACAAACTGCTACAAATTATTATTAAATTGTGACAACTCTTCTGTTTTTTTTCCCGAACTTCAAATAAGCTCTACCGATGTCTCCTTGGGGTGGATACTTTGAAAAATTCTCCATAAAAAACAATTTAAAATGACGACAATACTCTAAAGTTTCACCAAATACTAAATTACTCATATTTAGTATTTTTTAACTCAAATTTATCAAATGTTTTAATCAAAAAGATAATAATTAAAACACAAGATAATTTTTTTGAAAAGTTTTCAGCAACTTTAGTAAATCCTTGAATAAAAGAGAAAAGACTGAAAGCAGATAAAGAGATTTTCAGAAAGCTCTTTTGAACTGGCTGCTTAAAAAGTCCCCAAAATACCTTTATTGAAAAAGCTCTTCATCCAAACAACCTTGTTGTGGGTCGCCCGACCTTTTCACCAGTTCGAAGAATCAGACCGCCTTAGCTCGGAGTCGAGTCGAGCGCACAATTAGTTAAAAAAATCACATCAATTGATAAGAGACTAATTTTTGATGTGGAAAACCATGAAAGAGTGAAAAATCACGTGACTGGAACTGTGCCGAGCCTAAATTCACTAGCTCCACAGAGTATCACAAAAGTTGGTCTGATCTCGGAGGGCGACAGGCCGCGACTCTGTTACAAGTATAGAAAAAGAGGAAAAATGACTAAGTCCTCGGAGCCTCGATGGAAGCGCTCTGACCTTGAGACGACGTTGAACTCATGGAACTTTGGTGGGAGCGTTCCGACTAGAAAACCTTCTAAGTCCACGGAGCTTCTGGATGTTGCGCTCTCGTTGATGTGAAACCTAGATGGGAGCGCTCTCGCGTAGACGGTTGACGTCACTTGAGGCCCGAGGAATCTGTAGTGCAATGAGAAGAGCGAAGCAAATTTTTGAGCGAAGGATCGGCCTAAGTCCACGATCTCACAGAAAAATCTCAGATCTCCCTCTTGCCTCTTGAGTTGTTTGGCTTAAAATGAAGTCCCGAGAGCCTATTTTTAGTTTTTTGGATGAGCGCGTCAGTAATTACGTCGGGGCGTGATTTGTGCTGGCGAATGACGTCGCTCTATTTTCGGTCACCTGGATCACCAAAATTAACTAAATGACGGAAGTGCCCCCTTCCCCCTGGGCAGTTCAGGCTGCCCAGACATGGTGCCTTGAGGCGGTGGAGGCCATAGGCGGTCGGTGGCTAAGGGGGCGGCCAGGGCTCGTCGGTAGCGGCCAGGGCCAACGGCAGCGCGCAGCGTGCAGCCGCGCGGGCTGGCAGCGTGCAGCCGCGAGGGCAGCGGCCGCGCGGTCACCCACTCGTGGCCCTTCGCGCTGCACACACGCTCACAGGTCGCGCGCGCACGCTGCCTGCGTGGGGCGCGGTCATGCGCGCTTAGGTGCGGGCCCGACGCGCCCTCCCGGTCTTCTCGGGTACTTGCGGTTCTCGGTGTGCCGCTGGTCTGGTTGGGTTTTTTTTTTCTTGGACTGATTCGGCCCGCTGGTCTGGTTGGAGTCGCTGTCAAACCTAAAAAAGGACAATGACGATAAGAATAGAGCTTTTCTCACCACCACCGTCACCCCCCAAACAAGTCAAAGACACGCATGAAAAATAAATACAACAATCATAAACTACTATTGCTGGCTACAAGGAACCTACACAGCCCTTATGATAGCATATATTAGTATTTGTAGTAGTTGTCATATAGGCGACCCTATGTTTTAAGTGTTTAAATGAGGAATTTACTAATCTATGTACATTTTTTAAAATATGAGAGTAGTTAGTGGCAAATCGGTAAAATATAAGAATGGTAGGGGTGGAATAATAATTTTAGTCAAGCAGGAAGAACTCATAAGAATTCAAAGAAGAGAACTTGGTATTTTAGAATTATGGATCTTAATTAACAAAATAAGGAAGGCAATTTGACTTGTAGATTATAACTATTTATGCTCCAATTGGCACGGTGGTGGTGGTCATGAACATGAGATTAAGTTGTCATTCGTTAACGCCCACCTAATGAACTTCATCCACTTTTATATGTCCAACTGGAGGATGTTTGTTAGATGATCCTTAACAATTGACGGTTTAACTCACGCTTTTACGGCCGCCGCCACCGTGCCAAACGGAGCCTTATTTGCTTAGGGTTGAGCTTAGACCATAGCAAATAATTGCATTTGATAACATTTATTCATGTGGCCGTCTTTAGATTTTGAAATCTGGATTATTTTGCAAGACACCTTGAGACGCATACTACTATTATTTTGATGAACAAGACTTGGAGAAATATCTAGCGAATTTTATTATCAAAGAAGAGAACTTGGAATCTTTGTATCTCCCTTTTATTATCAATAAAAATTCTTATTCAATTTTTTTTAAAAGACTACATATGTTTGTGCTTTGGTCCTAATCTATATTCTTTGTGATTGTGGAATTTGTATCATTATCACCTAAGTGAATGAAATCTATCAGAAAATCCTAAGTGTATTGAGTAATGTGAATCTAAAGCAGCTTGCTTAAACTCTTTTGGTCAAAGTAATATTAAAATTGACGTTAAAAATTGTAACATTCCTCATACTTCCAGATCCTCTAAAGTTAGGGTTAGGGCTTGAGTGGTGCATGGACGCCCTAGTGTGCCCCTAGCTCAGCTTGAGCTTAGTGAAATGAGTTAGTGCACCCCCAATGTGCGCAAGTCAATCAAGGTCAATTCACACTCACATGAATTCACCACCTCAAGATAAGCTCACTAACACTTCCCTAACCCTAAGAGAGAGGCAATAGAGGAATGGACTCAAGGCTAGGTCAATCTAGTTGGCCGAATTGACTAAAGTCAACCTTAGGTCAATATAGGTCAAACCTTTCCCTAAGAGATCCTATTGGCCACAAAACCTAAAATCGACCCCACCCCTAGCCTTGTAATTTCATTAGGGGCCAAGTGGATCCAGAAGTCCCAACATGAGGTCACCAAGTTGACCAATTTGACCAAAGTTAAACTTGGCCCTATTTAGGTCTAATCACACTATTTGACAAAGTAGGCCCAATTGGAGCATTTATATAAGTTAGGGTACGTTTCTGCGATGATAGTGTAGTTGTCTTACTTTACTGGTTTTACTTAGCTCCTCTTACTGTACTTTTATGCTACACTAGTTGTTACTCTTCTTTACTACTAATACTGATATAGAACTGTCACCTGCTTGTATATTCTGTTACAAATGGTCCTTCGCTTTTTTCCTTCTACGCGGTGCCTAGGAGTCACGGGAGTGAGGCTGGGACGAAGCGCGCAGCCGAGTCTAGTTTGACTGACGATCATTTGACCACATCATTTTAGGGACACGTGGAGACGCCGTCGCAGTTCGACCAGGCGCAACCAGAGATTGAGACACCAGGATCTGAGGAGCCGGAGCCGCGCACTACTACTACCCATCGTCAGGTTGATGATCATTTGGTTTAGCCTCTGCATTGTTAGTTGAGAGAGAGATATTTATGATGGCTACGTACTGGGTATAAGTCCTATTACTCTTTCATTTATATCATGTGGATCTTTTGATTAGATGTTTATTATATCTATGATGTGATGTGTGGACTTACTTCTTATTTTGTTGGCTGTGTGAATGATCGTGTTTGCCGGCAAACTCGCTGTCTTGTGATGACTACTAACTTGTAGTTGGTGTCATTGTAAGGTGACGGTCTTGGGCATAAAATGACTCCTCGGTCGTGCCCAATTCCCGGAAGGAGGGATTTTACAAATATGATTTTTTTTGTCCCTGAAATCAAAGATATGTATGGATTGTTGGGTTCGGGTTCCCTCCTAGGCGGACAAAACCCGCGGCGACGGACGTCGAGAGGTTCGTAATGAGTTGAATTGAGTCGTGGCGAAGTTCGGGCACAATCGAGTCAGATTAGCAAAATCATGGGGATCGGGACTATCCTGCAGTTTATATATATTATTATTATATACTATATAATAATAATATTTATAAGAGTTAAAAAGAAAAGGTGAAAATTAAGCCTATTTCCAAATCTACAGCCGCGTGAACATATAAAGAAAGAAAAACCTAAAGTTTTTAATATATTCCTGTTGTTCACCCGTGAAGGATGATTTGAGCCCGCCGCCTGCAATTTGGATATACGCCCAACCATCTGTTCTCCTAACCACTCTTCTTTCTCTCGTTCGGGCCGGGATTTCTCGCCGGCGAACGTGTGTGACGGCGGCGTGCCGGAGCAAGTGGAGTTGGAGAGGTGGTCAGAGCCTTGAGGCCGCACGAAGTCTTGTTTGACGGCGGCGTTTGTCGTGGGGACGGAGACGCCGACAACTCTTTGTACGGGGGCTGATTTTGGAAGCGTTGTTGGTGCCGTGCTTGTGTAGCGGGGCTGCGGTGCACGTGTGCAGGGGAGCGGCGTTGGCGGAGGCCGATTTGGGCGGAGCCGGAGCGGCGTAGGCGGAGGCCGTTTTTAGAGTGCGCATCTTGGTGCAAAGAACTGCGGCGTGTTATTGGGGTCGCATCTGCGGCTAGCGGCGGTCAGCGCGAGGAGGCATCTTAGCCTCAAGTGGACTTTGGCGGCGAGGCATCTGAGCCTCGAGCGGGGCAACCTACTGACGGGTTGCGGACTGATCGGAGTGCGCCAACGACGTCGTGTGTCGACGTAGGCGGACAGCTAAGCACAATATTGGAAGATCTTGGAAGACTGCAGAGAATTCAGAGAACAAGTTTGGAGCGAGTCTCTCTGACTCGGACTTGGTCGTCTTTGTCGGTATACCTGTATTTTTTCTCTTGTCTTTATTTTGTGCTAGCTGTAAGATCCATCTGAGGATCGCTGGGGGAAAGCTATTGTATTGTTGAACATTATTTAGTGACGGCTTTCCGGGTTGGACTCCGATCGTCCCGTGGTTTTTACCCTGATTTGGGGGTTTTCCACGTATACGCCAGTGTGTTTGTGATTGTGTTTGTTTTTGCGTATTTCGCTGACCGTTTTGTAGGTATCTCAACTCGCGTCCTCGCGTGCACTCAGATCTGTGAGAACGTGTTTCGCACAACATGGATGATTCATATTTTTCTGTTTAAGTTCGGCAATTCGATCGTTAAGACTCTCTTTGGGAGGAGAAATTTTTACGTTCATTGCCCATTTCTATATTACCGTCATGTGGCAACTTGTTTCAGTTAAACATAATGCATGTTTACATGCAGAGTCGGAGCGATAAAAAAAGAGCAAGTCAGACTAAAGAGAGTATTAGGAGATCGCTCTAACGGAGATGTACCAATTTCAACATTGACAATTTCAACAAAATATGAAATTGTTATTTTTGCACAAACAATTTTCTCAGTGTTAGGAAATCAAACGTTTGCAAAAATATCATTAAATGGTAAAAGGTTTTTTTTTTTGAAGTGAAAATTTCGAAAAGGGTGAAAAATCACGCGTCTGGATCTGTGTTGAGTCAAGATCCACTATTTCCTTGATGTTTATAAAAGTTTGGGGATGATTCATCAGAGGATGATAGACCATCAATTCATTAATTACAAGTACAAGATACAAAAATGACGAAAAAGAGACTAAGTCTCTGGAGCCTTGATGGAAACGCTTTAGCAAGGAAAATGGCTAAATCCAAAGAATCTCGATGGAAGCGTTTCGGCTGAGAGAAATCACCAAGTCCGCGGAGCCTTGATGGAAGTGCTCCTGCTGAAGCGGAGTCTTGGTGGGAGCGCTCCCGCGGAGAAGGTTGTTGTGCCTTGGAAGCCTGATGAAACCTTTATGCTAGAAGAGGAGCGGAGCGAATTCTTGAGCGGATGATCGACCTAAGTCCACGATCATCTCAGAGCTCTTTCTAGACCCTGGAGTTGCTTGTTTATAAATAAAGACATGTGAGCATATTTATAGTTTTCTGGAGAGATATTTTTAGTAATTGCGTCGGGGCGGAATTTGTGCTGCTGAATGATGTCGCTCCGTTTCGTTCATCTGGACCACCAAATTTAGCGAAATGACGAAAGTCCCCCCAGATAATTCGGGCGGCCCGGACAGGTTGCCCGACGGTGGAGGTGATCGATGACAGCGGGAGGCGGCGGCTGGTCACGGCGCGCTGGGCAGCGGGCTAGCCGCGCGCCGGGGGGGGGGGGGGGGGGGGGGCTTGCTTGCGCGCGCGCGAGTGCGTCGCCCACGTGCGTGTGTTGTTTGTGTGGGTGCGTGTTTGACTTTGCCCTCTTCTAGGGTGTTTTTGAGCCTTCGGGGAGCGCGGTTTTTTGCGCACGACTTGTCCGGTCGGATTGATTTTCCCCACGTGTCCTGGGCCCAAATCTTTTCAATTTGGCTCTAAAATTTTACGGAAAACCCCATTAGACAGTGTGAATAAAACTTTTTCCTTCCATGCCACCGTCTCAAACAAAATCTTAGATCGTACAAATGCTGTAATAAACAATCATTAATTAGAGGTTACGTAGCAGTTTAACCGGTCTCGGCTCAGTCACAGCTCGCATGGTTTGATCAATTCAAAAAAGAATTTTTTTTAAAAAAAACTCTCCCTCCATTGATCAACGACTCAGATCATTCATTTTTAATTGCTCTATAAATGAATTAATATTGTATATCCTTTTTAAAAATTGAGCATTCTTGTTCAGTTATCTATTTATGTTATTTATTCTGTAGATGTGCATTTTATTAATAATGAGAGATACATTTGGGATAAAGCGGTGTTCTTAAAATGATTTGAGCCTAGTCAACAAATTAGCATAGTTTAAAATAAACAATACAAATATAAGGCCTAATAAGTTTCTTCTTGAAAGATACCAAAATTTTCTTTATTTTGGTTCGGGTGAATTTCTCATTCGCGTGTATTTTCACAACTCTTTTGCCGTGTAAGGAAATACGAGATTCAGATAATACGCAACAAATCGTAGAAAAATTAACAAGCAAAACACACAAAGATTTAACGTGAAAAAATCCCAAGATCGGGGAAAAATCATAACCACCCACGCCAAAAAAATCCACTATGAAAAAAAATCAAGAATACACCGTTTCTATTCCGTTGCTTCTACTCTTAAATTTTTGCATATGCACGTACTCAATCCTAGGCCGAAACAGTTCTTTTATACACGTAGCAAAGAAGAAGAAAATTACATAAATGCCCAGTACTCTCAGTTATTATATTTGATTCGGATCCGGATTGTTCAAAACTGAATTCGGATTCCTTTTTGAGAAAGATCCTGCATGGCTGGCCACATATTTTAATGGCAGTAAATAAAAGGTGATCCGGACCCTATTAATGGCATTAAGAGAGAGAGAGAGGCTCTCTCTAGATCTCTCTTCTGTATAAAATAAAATCACCGCCACTATTCTTTTGGAGTAGGGAGTTACAGCCGCAAGGAAGAAAAGAAAAACAGCCGGCCTGGGTGTTCGCGTGAGGGGATTTGCGGCCCCGTTCTAGTTCGTGAGGAGGAGCCGCCGCCACCGTCTCACTCTTGGTGCCGCAAGGGGTGGGAGACCCCGGTTGGGCGCCGCCGGTGGTTGTCGTTGGTGCAACACCGTGCGATGGCGGCGAAACATTTCTCTTCGTGTGGGACTCTCAACAGTAGATGAGGCGGTGCGGGCGTGGCGGCGAAGGTTTGCGGTGGTGCAGTGGCCTTGACGGAGTTTCTCTTCGGCGGTGCGGACATGGCGGCGAAGGCATGCGGGAGTGCAGTGGCCTTGATGGTGTTTTTCTCCGGTGGTGCGGCTTGGCGTCGATGGCGTGCGTGAGTGCAGTTGGCCTCGACGGTGCTTCTCCGGTGGTGTCGGGTGTTTTGGTCGTCATCGGACGACGAAGGTTCTCCGTGAACCTTGTGCGTCCGCTGTGCTAGCGGATTGCTGTCCAGATTATTCTCTCTCCCGCGGATCGAGCGAGTCCGGCTCTCCGCGGTGTTTTCTGTAACGGACGTCGGTACACTTCTTTATGTATTTTATTGCAGTTATAGTATTTATATATGCAGAATTTAATGTTCAGATTTATACGTTTTTGCAAACTCTGTATTTATTTGATTGTGTCTGGGGATAGTTTTCCGCGTTATATCCCAACATCAGTCACAGTCAGACTCCACAAAATAACATGCCCTTCTTTTTCATCTTCCATTCATTTTCCAAACCTAGGCTCCGCTTGGCACGGTGGCAGCGGTCATGAACATGAGGATTAAATTATCGTTCGTTAACACTCACCTGAGGAACATCATCCATTTTCATGATCATTAATGAATGACGATTTAACCCATGCGTTCATGACCGCCGCCACCATGCCAAACGGAGCCCTAATCGTCTGTGTTAATCATTACAAGACTCCTCCCATCGTCGACAGTCTCGCTAACCGAATCATGTGACTCCGCCCAGCTCAATCGTTGATCATTCTTGCAGATAACCTCCAGATTTTCCGCTAGTTGAACACCAAATGACACCTCATTGTCAGCACTACTTATATATTGTCATCGGTGGGGTCAAGCCGACATCGCAAGGCAATGTATAAACAACAATTTCCATTGGATAGGGGAGTAATGGTGTAATATCCCGAATCAAATGTTGGTGGGTTAATGAGGGCGAAGAGTGTTTTTGTAGCTCCTAGCATGCATGCTTCTAGGTGAAGAAAGATGCAAAAATGAATTAAATGGCATAACAGAACTGAAGAAAAAGTTACGTAATAATTTGAACCATTAACTCGAGCAAATGGTGGAGTAGTCCTGAGATGGTGTCAGAAATTTTGTAGTTATCATTGTCGGTGGGAGTAGTCTTGAGATGAACGGCCTTAAGTGTTTGGATGCTAACTATGAAAAAGAACAAATCGTTTGCTTCAACTCAACAAATTAAGAGTTTTTTAGAAAACTATGTTGAGCCTCAAAAGTTTCAAAATATCTTTCTTGAAAAAATTCTTTTGAAAAAGCTCTTCATTCATAACAATCTAAAAAGGACGGTGACAATGAGAATAAAACTCTGCTCCCAAAATATCTTTCTTGAAAAAGGGTTCATGGAGGGTAAAGGGCAAAGAATGCACTGCACGGTAAAGTGCAGGCGATCCGATGGCTGCGACCTCATCTTAGCTTGCGCGGAAATGCGTGCACTTCTTAACTTGCTTTGAGATGTGTGCACTGAGATGTGCACGCATCTCCGCTTGCCCGCATCCATCGGATCGGTAAAGTGCAACGGCTCTGTTGGGTTTGGCTCATACCCGGTTCAAACGGGCCGGACGCATTAGGAGCAGAAAACAGGTTGCAACGCAGTATTTGAGGTTGCAACCTTTTTTGTGCTGTTTTTGAAATCCGTCCAAGTTAAAAATTGTTTTTGAAATCTGTCCAAATAAAACAGTTTTAAATTTGGAATGTGCCCCGGTGGTTTTATTTGAGAGGTGGTAATGGGAATATAATATACTCATTATTATATTCCTTTCTCTCTCTCCCATGAATGGTAACCGCAGCCCCCTCTCTCGCATTATAAAATCGCTGCTGCAGCCCTCTCCCAAGAAGAACCGAACCCGAGCCACCCGCCCCCCTCTCTCTCTCTCGGCTTGGTGCAGGAAGCTGCTGCCTTGGGATCTCTTGTCGGAGTCGCCTCTGGAGGAAGGCAGCCACCGGTGTTTGCCATCGCTGACGTGAAGAGGAGGGCAGCCCTCCATCGCCGTCGCCGTCTGAGTCCAGTCGGCCGTTGCCGTGGAAGGAAGACGGAGACAGGGCTGTTTTAACCCGGCTATTTGTGGCGGCTGTGGAGAGAAAAAGTTTGTGTTGAGGACGGACTACTCGTTCGTGACAAGGTCCGGGTCCGAACTTGGAGTTTCTCTCCGGCGGTGGCGGTGGTTGCGGTTGAACATCGGAAGTTGACGTTGAAGGTTCGGTGAACCTTGTGCGTCTGTTAGTCGGATTGCAGTCCCAGATCTTCCATTTCCTGCGGATCGTGCGTGTCCGGCGCATCCGCGTGCGTTTCACCGGACGGTTATTTCTTCATTGTAATTGATTTATAAATTATATTATAAATTGCCATTGTTTGCGTTCGTGATTTTTCCTGCAATTATTGGTTATCCCATCAAGTGGTATCAGAGGCAGGTTCGGTAGACGACCGTGATTGGACGTTCTAGGAAGGGTTTGACTGCGGTGGTGAACGACTAGGTACTCTTCCCACTCTTTCAGATCTGACCTTTGAACAAATCAGGTCTTCTAGTTTGTCGGGGACAGTCATGGCAGGGAAGAACACAGTTTTGGACAGATTTTTAGTGGAGAAGTTCGATGGTAGTGGGAATTTTAGCCTATAGCAGATTCGAGTTAAGGATATGTTGGTTCAACAAGGTTTGATTCGAGTCTTGCGGGGGCACGACAAATTATCCACGACGATGAAAGATGAGGAATGGAAGGATCTTGACGAAAATGCCACGAGCACAATCAGGATGTGTGTTGCTGACCAGGTGCTCTTCAACATCGGGACTGAAGAGACGACAGTCGAGCTTTGGGAAAAGCTTGAGTGACTGTACTTGGCAAAATCCGTGACGACAAGATTGTTGCTGAAGCAGCGCCTCTATGCGGTAAGATGCAGGAAGGTGGCAACCTGCAGGAACACTTTAATGTGTTCAACGGTCTTCTGAGCCAATTGCATGTGGTTGGCTCGAAAGTAGAGGAAGAAGACAAAGCCCTCTTGCTTCTTACCTCGCTCCCAGCGTCATATAAGAACATGGTGACTACGCTCCTGTACGGGAAGGATACGGTGGGGCTGGAAGAAGTCACGTCGACGTTGTTATCCAGTCAGATGTTAAAGAACCCCACTCCTAGGGGTGACCAAATCTTGGTAGCGCATGAATGCGGGAGGATTTTTGACAGAGGATCGAGCAGTGCACGAGCTCGGTCGGCGTCGAAGAAGGCAGTGACGTGTTACCACTGCAGACAGGTTAGTCACATTAAGAGAAACTGTCCGCAGCGTGCAGGAAGTTCTGGAACTTCGAAGGATGTCCAAGATGCGGGCATGGTGACACTCGACCTGGAAGGAGATGACGGATTTTATTGCGTCACTGAGAGTCAGAGTGACTCTGATAGCTGTATTTTGGATTCTGGTGCCTCGCAACACATTTGCTCAGATGCGGCGATGTTCAGTTCACTGGAGGTGACATCTAGGTCAGTCTTTCTGGGTGACGGCTCAGCATGTGAGGTCACAGGGATTGGGGTGGTGAACTTGCGGATGCATGGTGGAGCTGTGCGTAGACTTGAGCAGGTACACCTGGTACCGAAGTTACACAGGAATCCGATTTCGTTGGGCAGATTGGACACCGGTGGGTGCAGGTTTGCATCGAGAGGTGGAGTTCTGACGGTGAGGTGAGGGCGCACCGTGCTCATGCAAGCTATACAGCGCGGTAGTCTGTACCGGCTGATGGGGACCACGATGCGAGGTGGTGCGCCCATGATTTCTGCGGCCGACGGTGTGGATGGTCGAGGTGGTGCAGGGGATCGCCCTTCTAGTAGTCTGACTAGGCGAGTCAGATTCAGCGATCCAGTTGCGTTGACATTCAGGAGTTGAGCTCGAGCAGGGATGAGTCGACTGGAGCAGGTCGGCTTACGTCTCAAGTTTTTGAGGTGGTGCTTCGTGCAGAACGGTTGCTTCGAGCAGTTGGTGCCCAGTGCAGATGATGCTTCGTGCAGGTGGTGGCGGAACCAGGATATGAGCCAAGGTGGTGTTTGTTGGGTTTGACTCATACCCGGTTCAAATGGGTCGGGCGCATTAGGAGCATAAAACAGGTTGCAACACAGTATTTGAGGTTGCAACCGTTTTTGTGCTGTTTAGGAAATCTGTCTAAATTAAAAACTGTTTTTTAAATCTGTCCAAATAAAACAGTTTTCAATTTAGAATGTGGCCCGATGGTTTTATTTGGGAGGTGGTAATGGGAATATAATATACCCATTATTATATTCCTTTCTTTCTCTCCCATGAATGGTAACCGCAGCCCCCTCTCTCGCATTATAAAACCGCCGCTGCAGCCCTCTCCCAAGAAGAACCGAACCCGAGCCACCTGCCCCCCCCTCTCTCTCTCTCTCTCGGCTTGGTGCAGGAAGCTGCTGCCTTGGGATATCTTGCCGGAGTCGCCGCTGGAGGAAGGCAGCCGCCGGTGTTTGTCGTCGCTGACGTGAAGAGGAGGGCAACCCGCCATCGTCGTCGCCGTCTGAGTCCAGTCGGCCGTTGCCGTGGAAGGAAGACGGAGACGAGGCTGTTTTAACCCGACTATTTGTGGAGGCTGTGGAGAGAAAAAGTTTGTGTTGAGGACGGACTACTCGTTCGTGGCAATGTCCGGGTCCGAACTTCGAGTTTCTCTCCGGTGGTGGCGGTAGTTGCGGTTGAACGTCGGAAGTTGACGTTGAAGGTTCGGTGAACCTTGTGCGTCCGTTAGTCGGATTGCAGTCCCAGATCTTCCATTTCCTGCGGATCGTGCGTGTCCGGCGCATCCGCGTGCGTTTTACCGGACGATTATTTCTTCACTTGTTTCTTCATTGTAATTGATTTATAAATTATATTATAAATTGTCATTGTTTGCGTTCGTGATTTCTCCTGCAATTATTGGCTATCCTATCAGGCTCGCACCCGTCGGATCGCGCTGCACTTTACCCTCCCTCTTCCCCTTGATAAAGTTCTTTCAAAAAAGTTTTTCATCCTAAGCATTCTAAAAATGATAGTGAGAATGAGAATAGAACTTTTCCGACTGCCATCATCCCCCAAACAAGTCAAAGACGCATGAAAAATAAATACAACAATCAGCTGTTGCTGGCAACAAGGAATCCTACCCATAGCCCTTACAATAGCTTATATTAGTAGTTGTACTTTTAATTGTCATATGCGACCCTATGCTTTAATAGTGTTTTAAATGAGGAATTTACGAATATATGTTCATTTTTAATGAGAGTTGTTAGTGGCAAATTGGTAAAATATAAGGATGGTAGGGGTGGAATAATAATTTTGGTCTAGTAGGACGAACTAATAAGAATTCAAAGAAGAGAACTTGGTATTTTAGAATTATGGATCTTAACAAATTAAATAAGGAAGGCAATTTGACTTGTAGACTAACTTTTTATTTGTTTAGGGTTGAGCTTAGCACATAGCAAATAATTGCCGTCTTTAGATTTTTGAAATCACCATTATTTTGCGAGATACTAAGTTTTCTTCGACTAAGACTTTGTTTGGTTAGGCGGGCGCTGACGGAGCGGGCAAACACCACCGGAGGGGGGAGGCAGGGCTACAGACAGAGCATTTTGGGGGACTTTTGCGCTGGTTTGCGGGAGCAAACGCCACCGCCGGGCATTTGTTTTCCCGACTTACGGCGGCGTTTGCTCCCGTCATCGGCGTGAAAACACTCAATCAAATTAGCCATATATAAATATTTAGGATAAGGTCTACAAGTAGACGAAGGAACCTAAACAAGATCTATAAAGAACAAAAAATAAGTCCCCTTCCCCCCAATCGCTTTCTAGTTTGAATTACACAGCCGCTTTAATTAGGGTTCATCATGCCGCATTCAATGGTGGGGCCGTGAAAGCATGTGAAGCATTTTGGGGGCTTTTGTGCTGGTTTGCGGGAGCAAACGTCACCGACGGGCATTTATTTTCCCGACTTGCGGCGGCGTTGCTCCCGCCATCGGCGTGAAAACGCTCAACCAAACGAGCCATAAAAATTTAGGATTAGGTCTACAAGTAGACGAAGGAACCCTAAACAAGATCTATAAAGAACAAAAAATAAGTCCCCTCCCCCAACCGCTTTCTACTTTGAACTACACAGCCGCGTTAATTAGGGTTCATCCGGCCGCATTCAATGGTGGGGCCGTGAAAGCATGTGAAGCTTGACTCTCACTCCCTACTTTTCTTAGATGGCAATAAAGTCCTTAATTATTTTGAAATACAGCTACTAAATAGTAAATACGGAGTGCTAGCAATGCCCGGAGGAGAGAGAGGATCCATCTATGATCTTAATTACTTCTATAAGGTTCATGAAACATATACAATATATATATATATATATTCTCTACAAACAATGAAACATTTTGGGCAGCATCAACATATTTAACATTAAACTTCATGAATAAAGGTCATATTTTTATGATAAATAATAACAACAAAATGCTTAAAATATACTGATTTTACATTAATAGTTCATTATGCTATCATACTTCATGGAATAGAAGAGAGAAACAAAGAAAATATTGGAAAAATAAGATTTATAAAAACCTATAAAAAAATCAAAATGAATAATTACAAAAACCTCTCCTTTAAGTTTACATTTCATAACATTCATGCACAAAAATACAAATGAAATGTAAATTTACAAATGAGGTTTCTGAAATTTCAAAAGTAAGAGGGTTGCAATGTATAATTTAGCAAAGCTAGAGGGAAGGTCCCCCCTAAAGAACCCTAAATAAAAATGAATTAAGAAGGGAAATGGGGGAACGGCGGTGTCCCTGTTCATTCAACTATTACAGTTAGACATCAATTATCCAAAGACACCTTTTTCTACGTTCCAGCAAGTTGTGAGAGGAAAAAGAAGCAGCGGGAAGAAAGAAGAAGACGCATGGGTGAAAGAGACCTGGATAAAAGAAGGAAAATTCTCATGGCCAATGCCTTTGCCCACCATCATAATATTACTATAATTTCATCACAATGATAAAATTATACAATTTTCTAGCTAATAATACACGTTTCTGGCATTACATTGCACGAGTTGGAGTAGACCACACTTAACATAAAATAACGGCAGCGGAGATTGCCGAAGGTCCGTTACCGATTACACACTTGGGGAGATTTTAAACGAGCTCTCCTAGCCGAATTCTTGAATGTCCTGGCTTTGAACGTCATATGTGCCCTATTGTGATGTCATTTATTATTATTGTTAATTATAATTTAGGAACGCATATTAGGATAATTAATTGCGTTATTTATACATCAATTAAATTAATAATAAAATTTTTCCACTAATCTGGTGATTAGTGGGTGGTTATCCGCGAATCGGACGACAGGGAATGACCCGAAAAGATCGGATGGCGGGGGTGGGCTCCCATGTTTCTGAGCAGAGCGAGCATCTCAGTCTGCTGCTCCTCCATCTGTTGAACTCGTCCTTCCAAAGCTGTTACTGGGGCATCGAGTTTGGCCGCAATAGTTTGGCGTTGTCTGTGAGAACCCGATTCTAAGCATCCTCCAAAAGATAGTACTTTTAACCCGACAATTTTCAAGGACTAGTTTCAATGGCGAAAAGAAGTGCCCGAATAGCTGAAGCATCCGTCCCAGGAGGACGCACTGAACCAGCCCACTCTCATTCACTCGTGGATGTGCCCCTCGAAGCAGAGACTGTTCTCGCCTCAGTAACAGCTTTGGAATGACGAGTTTGACAGATGGAGGAGCAGCAGACTGAGATGCTCGCTCTGCTCAGAAACATAGGAGCTCGCCCCCGCCGTCCAATCTTTTAGGGTCATTCCCTGTCGTCTGATTCGCGGATAACCACTCACTAACCACTAGGTTAGTGGGAGAATTTTATTATTAATTTAATTGGTGTACAAATATCGAAATTAATTATTCTAATATGCGCCCTAAACTATAACAAAAATATTTATAATGGTGGTTATGGTGTGAGGATAGCCGCGTAACCACCATAGCCACCTCCTGGAGGCTATAAAAAGAGTCTCATACCTTCTCATTTCTCATCTTTTTTCTCCAAGTCTTCTTCTTTCTCAAGTCGGAACTCTGCCAAATTTCTCCTACGAGCAGCATCCGAGTCGCACTCATGCCGCACCAGAGCCATGTACGAGACACGTTCAAGCCACCTGACGAAGCCCAATCTCTCAGTTTTCAAGAGACCTCCGCAACCGCAAATTCAAGTGCTTCGCTCCCACGTTCAGAGCCAGCGGGACGCTCAGTGAAGCCCATCGTCGCGAAGTGCAATTTCTAACAAGCGTCAGACGCGACAACCTGTTGTCCGCCGTGTGCTAAGTGTTCAATTCTCTCACCTCAAAATATTAACGAGAGTCGGTCTGTCGCCCTCGATTCAACAAACAAGTTGTAACAGCCAGGAAATAGTGGACTTTGGCCGGCACAGATCCGATCACGTAGTTTTTTACCCGGTTGAGGGGCTTTTTCGCGTTAAAACTTCGTGTGTACGATCAATCTACTTAATTGATTGTGTGCGTGCTCGACCGCTCCGTGGGCTAAGACGGTTCAAGTTATTCCGGTCCGACCGAAGCATCGAGTTTGGCCTCAACAATTATTATTATATTGTTGTTTATTTTCTTTAGTTCGTTTTCCTATTTAGTCGCATTCCAAGTCTTTCATTGATTTAATATTTAATTGTATTTTTAAATCTGCCATTTTATTTTCATTTAAAAATCTGTTGTTTGTCCATTTAAAAGATCTCTTAGGCCATGTATTGGTATGCAAGAATTAATTTGTTTTCCCTTTTCTGGTTTGTGAGATATCGGTAGCTCTATCCTCTAATGAGCAAGCTTCGCTCAGGGAGTCGCGGTTCAGGCTCCACGGAATCCTCCTCCGTTGTCGCCCTCGCCCCCGAGCCTTCCTCTAACTAGGCTCATAACAACTTGGTATCTGAGGCATCACTTCTCCACCGACCGGTGAGCGCAACAACCCTCGGCTTCCACTCCATCTCGATAACGTATAGTCCGCATCGTCTCCTTCTTGTGTGTCATCCGCTTCCACTTCGACCACCGAAAGACGACCTTAATCACCATCGTCTGCCCCTATCACTGTCGACGACAACATCTTCATCTGGCGTTCAACAACTGTTTCCGGTCGTCCAGCTCCATCATCGATGGATCTTCCCCAACATCAACGTTGCACGCACATCTCTTTATGTCCTCAACGACAAGATCGTCGTGCCCTTCTTCCTCATCACCAACGCTACCGATCTTCCTACACGTCCGCACTCGCTTACTGAGCGCCGTTTTGGGACCTCTGATTGTAAACGCAGGCTTCTTCCATCACTGTCATTTTCATCATCCTGCTCTGATTTATATCCTCAAGCCTGGCCTGCCCACAGTGCATCATCCTCGTCGAATAGCATGCACCCTTTCATCCATGCACGCCTTCAACAGGTTTTATCCCCTCAAGCCGCACACGCTTCTCCTCGAGCCCCACCTACAAGATGAATAGGAATTAATTTCTTCCTATATGGTAGCCCCGATAACTCCACAACTGATTGAACTGGCTGTTGGTTGAATAGGAATTAATTTATTCCTACTTTATCGCCTGACAACTCAACAACAAGATTACCAGCCCATAACATAGTAATCAAATTTGTGTCGCCGTCATTAGGAGACAACGCGGCTCTCGCGGCAACTCCCAACCAGCCGTCTCCAAGCAATCTAGCAGTCCTGTCACCCGCTCCTTATCTCGTGCTACCTCCATCCACAATATGGGAGACTCGTGCATTTCTTGGATGCTATGAACTGGTTATATTCAGTTATATCTTACACGCCTTCAAAAAGTAAAAAAAACACGCTTTTGGGATGCCGACACACGTCATCAGGACGACATGAAAACCCTCACCACCAATCTTAATGGACTAACAATAGCCCTGCCCATTGTTACCACCCCACCCACGAATCACTCCAGCAACAATCAAGTTCCGCTGTCATCACTCATCTGTCATGAGCCACCACCACCTATGCGTCATGAGCCACCACCACCGACCCTCTTACACCCCAAAGTTGTTATTCTACCGCGCAATTTCTGGTTGGAATTCCTCACCTATGATGGAAAAACTGATTCCTTACCTGCGGTAAAGAAGCAGGTGAGGAGATCGTGAGAGAAACAAACTAGCGGTCGAGTGAAGAATGAGATCGTGAGAGAAACAAACCTGAGATGTGCGCTGGTGCAAGGGAGAGCAGGCAAATCGCCGGTCTTCGGGTCTGTTTGGGGCAACGACGACGGAAAAGAGGGCCGTCGTCGTCGTTTGGATCGGGAGAGGAGCTCGGCTAGGGCTTGATGTCGTCGTTCGATAGAAGGAGAAGAAGGGCCGCTGGATCGGGGATAGGGAAGCGACGCGGGATTGGGAAGACGGCCGACGCGGGATCGGGAAGAGGGCTTGCTGTCGCGGCCGGCGATGTCGCCGTTCTGGATTGTTGCGGGATCGGTGAGAAGGCAGCGGCCGCGGGATCGGGGAGAAGGAAGAACGGGCTCGGGAGAAAAGGTAGCGCGCTTTTGAAAGAGCCAGACGCGAAGGAGAAGTAGCGCCCTAAAAATTAGCAAATCCGTGATTTTTGAAAAGTGTTTTTTGATCCGCACCTCAGTCAAACACCAAAATTTAGCGGTTAAGGATCAGAAAGCAGCTTTCTGATCTGCAGCTGTGCCCCAAACAGACCCTTAAAAACTAGAAAATAAAGAAAAGCAAGTGGCTAAATCCAGCCATGAAATCTTCATCGAAGTACCTCCAAAGATTTTTCCGTGCACCACATAACGGTGCCAACAACTTGATACACAGCGAATGTACCAGCCGCAAGTAATAAGGTTGCGTGTTTACACTCAGGGATTATCGTATCATAGAAAATACAACAAAAGGTAATATCAATTGACATCAAAGTCATTTGCAAGTCTAGCCTAATCTGTCAAAATACTGTGGTTCCGTTAACAATTAAATAACTATGGAAAACTCTAAAACAACCCAATCATTCCACAAATCCATTCACAACTCAAAGATTCAAATCAAGACTCAATGACATCAAAACTTCTACATTTGTAGTGGCTATCAACAACAAAGAGAAATACAAACAAAATCCAAAGTTTATATTGTTAAACAAGATTGATCTCATTACATTCTTCTTATCATATGCACAGAGTTTTATATTACAAGCCACCGCTTAACATAACTTGCCTGGGCTTAGATGCATGCCTGGGCTTCTAGATTTTATGGGCCTTGCTTTTTCATTACATGCCAAGGCCCGTCAGCTAAGTAAAAAAAAAGATAACACAAATACAGATATTACATCAGCTTTTGTTTTATTTATATATATCAGGTTTTTAGTCACTCTCACTCACTTACCTCTTCCGCTTACCTTTTTCTAACATTTCCCCCTTTTAAGCGTTAGGGTTTGTGAGGAGAATGCGGGTTCGTAACTCTTCGAATCTTCCTTGTGCTAGAGGTTTTGTCATCAGATCTGCTAGCTGGTCTTCAGATCGGCAAAAATGCAAGCTAATTTCTTTGGCTTCCACCAGTTGTCGGACAAAATGGTATTTCAGATCTATATGTTTTGTTCTCTGATGTTGCACAGGATTTTCAGCTATTGAAATAGCTGATTGATTATCACAATATAGGTGTATCATTTCTTTGCTTGCTTCGATCTTGTTTTTCTTTTTCGCGATTTCTTCGATTTCTTTTCCGGCTTCTTTCTTTGTCATCGGAGTGTCCAGTGTGAGCTCTTGGAGCATTCGTTGAAGCCAGATGGCTTCTGATGCTGCATGTGCAATTGCTACATACTCTGCTTCAGCGGAAGATAATGCTACTGATTTTTGTTGTTTAGTACTCCAGGCAATTAGATTTGAACCATGGAAGAAAAGGTAGCCGCTTGTACTTGTTCGGTCATCTAGGTTTCCACCCCAATCACTGTCACAGTAGCCTATTAACGCAGTTTTGTGATCTCTGCGATAGCATAAACCCATGTTTGTAGTTCCTTTTAGATAGCGAAAAATGCGTTTTACTGCAATCATATGCATATTTGAAGGATTGCTAACAAAACGTGATACTAAGTTGACTGCATTATGTATATCTGGACGGGTTGCTGTAAGATACACAAGTGTGCCAACCATTTGCCGATATAAGTGCTCATCTGTTTTTTGTGATCCATCATGTTTCATTAACTTGCTGTAAGTGACCATAGGAGTTTTTACTGGTTTAACATCAAACAACTTGAAGCGTTTTAATAGATCCAAACAATATTTTTCTTGATGCACAAATATGGAGTGTGGCTGTTGCTCAACTTGTAAGCCTAGGAAATACTTCATTCTTCCTAGGTCTGACATATCAAATCTTTGTTGCATTTTGGTTTTAAATTCTTGAACTATTGCAGAGCTTGATCCAGCATATATGATATCATCAACATAAATGGCTAGAAATAAATGATGATTATCATTGTACCTTTTGCAATATAATGCTGGTTCTGATGGGCATTTTTGGAAACCTTCTTGTTGCAGGTAGTTGTCCATTTGATAATACCAAGCGCGTGGGGCTTGTTTCAAGCCATAAAGAGCCTTTCTTAGTTTGCATACTTTCAGTTCTTCTTTTGCTTTTATAAATCCTTGTGGCTGAGATACATATACTTCTTCACTTATATCTCCATTTAAAAAGGCTGATTTTATATCTAATTGATAGATAGGCAGTTGGTATTGCTGAGCAAGAGCTAGAAATAGCCGTACTGTCTCCATTCTGGTAACAGGAGCATAGGTTTCTGTATAATCTCTACCTGGCACTTGTGCATAGCCTTTTGCAACTATACGAGCTTTATACTTTGCTATTTTTCCCTCTTCATTATATTTGATTTTATATAACCATTTCAAACCAATGATTTCTTTATCCATTGGTTTATTTACTAAGTCCCAGGTATGATGTTTTTGTATCATCTGCATCTCTTGACTCATTGCTTCCATCCAATGTGGACTCTGTTGTGCTTCTTCAAAGGAATGTGGCTCAGTTACCAAGTATGCCACATATTGTTGAGCATATTGATACGTCCAAAATGGATCTACGTAATCACGCAAGTGCACGTGTCGAATCAAGTAATAAAATGATGAGTTGAGTTATCGTTCCTCGAGGAAGTGTAACGTTAGTGCTCGTAATTACTAGTCTTACCCGTTCCTTGAATCCAAGTGGGATACTTTTTCACTAGTGGATTAATTTGATAATAAAGAAAACTTAAACTAATAATGGTAAAACTAAACACAATTCTTAGAAAATACTTTTACCAAGGTTGGAGAAACGATCTTGCATGTTGTTTTCCCTTGCCTATTATGACGAGATTTCTAGTGATGTTTTAATGGTTATCTTCATTACTATCTTGCATCGATTTTAGAGTGGATTTCATCATCTCTCGATCTCAGAATTCCGTTTACCCAATTTCCCCTAGTTATCTCTAACTTAGGAAGAAAGTAAATAACATGACGAGCAAAAATCAATGATGCTAACTCAAGAGGAAATCTCTTTCACTCTTGACGCTATATTAGAGTTTATGTCACACTTACGCCACTCCTCTCTCGAATCTTGCAACGCAGTAAAAAGATGGAATTTTGATTTAGAAAACTACGCAACTCCTCTCTCGAATCTCGCCGCGTAGAATAACGGATTCAACCCTAGATTAGCATAACTCCTCTCTCGAATCTCGCCATGCTAATTAGAAGATGAACGCTTGCTCAAAAATTTCCACACATAAAGAACATAAACCCAATAAAGATAGCAATTCAACAACCATAAAATAAATTTAAAGTAAAATCATCACAATAAAATAAGGTACTCACATCATACAAGATCCATACGATTAGTTCATGCTAGAGGGATGAAACCAAATGAGAAAGATCTTACAAGACATGTTTAAGAACGCTAAATGCTGCAGGAATATGTGTGAAGATCTCGCTTTAGACCCTTCTTCCTTCTCGACGGTGCGTCCAAACCCTAGCCGGTCCTCTCCTTCTCCTTCTCCAAGATGATGGCTCTAAGAACTCTATCTCCCTCCAATATTTCGTGCCTTTTAGGTATGAAAATCCTCCTTTAAAAACGAGCAGCCCTTTCCCAATGGATGCCTCCTTCCATATTTGATTTTGGCGCAAAATTCGAAATTCGAATTTTAAATCCGTCCAGGACTTGTTATAACAACTGAAAACAGATTTCTGTAACAACTGCACAGCCAAAATATAATTCCAGCACTTGTTTCTCCGGTTCGATTTCCACGTCATTTCTAATGAGAAAAACATAGATAAAATAGGTCAATCAAGCCTGAATAAAATAAATATTAATTTATGAACATTTATACTAATTTAACCCATTTATTCTCATTATCACAACTATTATTGTAGAAAATAAGGGACTAGATAACTTCATTTGAGAAGTTATCACACCTCCACACTTGAACTTTTGCTAGTCCCTAGCAAAGATAAATCATATCAATGGATTGGATGAAGAAATACTATCAAGATTCAAAATTCGAATGATCGTTCTTGTAAAATAACTTAATCAAGGCTTACTCAAGAAATTCATTTTACTTAACTGATAGGCTTAGAAATCAACAAGAGCTCAAAATTCACAAATTCATTAGTTAGATGAAAGATAAAGCTCAAATGAGTATCTTAGTGCGGTGCGTGCTTTTCTTTTAAAAAAAATGATTTACTCTCATGCAATTTCCACATTGAACCTCCACAAGTATTGGAAAGGGAGAGAATATTCTAGTCTTTCGATTTAGCCTCCACATGAGTTAGCAGTGTAATTGAAAATAGGATAGACTAATGCTTGATTAGGAATTATGAATAAACTTTGATAGTGGAATGTCATTCTCTAGTTAGTGATCTTAGTAATTCACCATATTATGGAGTTTATCAACATATACTTTTTTTATTTAATATATATGAATTCATGGTAGGGATCTTTCCAAGTACAAGCGCACATACCTAGGCCACATATCATTATGATGTTCAATCATTTTTTTAACTCATAGTTGGGATCATTCCAAGTATGTTTTCACATACTTGGGCCGCATATCACTATGACATAAATTTCTTTATATTTTTTTGTATCATCATAGTTGGGATCATTCCAAGTATGTGGGCATATACTTAGGCCACATATCACCATAACGTTCAATAATTTGCTTATAAAAATTAAACATCCATAAATGGCTAAGTTACTAAGATACAACTAGTAGAAATATAGGAAATTTAGGCATGAAATAATAATTATGAAAAAGTTCAAGCTCAACAATTCTTGTAAATGTCAAAATGGAATAACTACCCAAGCTCATGTCTTGGCTTACATCATTGACTAGTTCTTGCTCGCCCCTCCCGTTATTTGTAGAGATCAATATCAAAAGATTGTCATGGAAGTAATCAAAAATTTTGTGCATAAAATTAAAATGCTTAAGTGAGCTCTATCACAAAAAATCTTACTAATTTCAAATTCACTAATTGAACTCTTTGGATTGTTCAGTCATACCAATTAATTATTATTGAATATATCTAGAATAGCGTTTTGATTAAATGAAACAAGAATTAAAATCATTCAATATGTGTTTCAAGGGAGTATAATTCATCCAAATGGTAGGGGTCAAAACAACCCCCACCTCCACACTTAAATCCTTTGCTAGTCCCTAGCAAAGATATATTTCTAACAAGAAAATATTCGAAACAGTTTTTACTAATGAGTATCGGGGCATACAAAAGAAAATAATTGAACTTTAAACAACTTCCCTGAAATAGGAGTGCCCGCAAATATACTTTGACCAAATGTTCTTTGTAGGACCTTCGTGCATAGAGCTTCACTTCCCGTGTCCTAATGATCTGCACGATTAACGTGTGTACAAAACCTGGAGAAAACCCCTTCTACACCCTTGTCACAATCAACTGCCCAATTGATAAACTAAAATTGCAAGTGTAATCGGAAGATATGTTCATGTACGAGAATTATGAACATTGCAGTAAATAATGAGACTAAGACAAGGCAACGAGACACATGTTGCATATCATAATACTTTTCTATTTA
Source organism: Platanthera zijinensis (assembly GCA_039513925.1). Taxonomy (NCBI): domain Eukaryota; kingdom Viridiplantae; phylum Streptophyta; class Magnoliopsida; order Asparagales; family Orchidaceae; genus Platanthera; species Platanthera zijinensis. The sequence continues at coordinate 131,003,521 of CM077098.1, read as the reverse complement.
GATGGTCATATCAACTTAAATCAGGGCATAAGATATGATCAAAGCAACGTTTATCAATACAACAACAAAACAGGAAAGAGTACAGTACAAGGAGCACATTTAACATCCATGCCTTGTGATATTCAGAATGCATAACTCAAAATAAATCATCACAGTACATAGTTAGTGCAGCACAGGTAGCATCCTAAAAAGATTAGCAACATACCAGGTGTAAAGTACCAAAATGTAACCGCCAAGGTGTTACCCCACAAACTATACAACCCCCAAAATATAGTCCATACAAATACATAACAGAATATGATGCGTAGCAAACGATAACAAAAGATATCACATTCAAAGTATAACAAAATATAGCCCAACACAATGTAATCAGAACTATGCAAAAGTAAAGGAGAGCAGGAGGTACTCCTACTCCTCTGCATCATCTGCCACGTCCTCATCATCTTCTGCGTCCTCCTCATCTTCTGTGTCCTCCTCTTCTTCTGCGTCCTCCTCTGAAACCTTTGCTGGATCAACTCTCGTCTGGTCTGATGTCAGTAGGTAGCCCTCGTCGTCAAATTGCCCGCTCATCCTGAAATTTGGCTCTGACACAGGAATCTTCCTTTTCTCCATGATTTTCCGGATGTTGGCATCGATATTATCAAACCGCTCCTTCGCAAACAGATGCTGACATCGCTGAAACGCCTTGATGTACTCAATGTGCTCCATCAAAAGGTCGGGATCAGTGCCATGGTCGACCGTTGGAATATCAATTCGCATTGGTTTCACTATTGGTGCCTGTGAAGTCTGAGCTTCACCCCCTATCCTCCAACTACGTTCCCTTTCCTGTGTTCCCGCAGCAACCTTGACATTGACTTCGACAACCGTTTTAGTAATATGCCGCTTTACAGGTGTAACCATGTCCTCCTCATCCTTTTCTACACCAGCTTGCAGACATAACTCAGTTATGAGGGTTGGAAACCATAGCTGCCGAGGTTTTTCCTCTCTAATTTTCTGCCGAAGTTGCAATGCAATGATCTTTCCTAAATCAAAGTATAGTCCCTTTAGAATTCCGTAGATCAATGCTACCTTATCCAATGTAATAGTGTTCGGGTGCCGAGTGGGCATGATACTAGCATTAATAAAGAGCAGCCACACCTTAGCTTCTCTAGTTAGACAAGACGTCTTCAGCACTTTATGTGTCCTACTTGCCCACTCTGGCGTTGGTGTGCAACACACTGTACCCGTCATTTCCTGAAGAGATACCTTATTAAGAATTTCAGCATAGTCGTCATACCCATGATCCTCCAAATTGAACAGATCACTAATCATCTCTGCAGAAAACTCAACCGCCTTCCCTCTAACAGTCACTACTTCTCCCTCGATGCTTTTAGCATTTGCATAAAATTCATAGACCATGGGAGAATAGCCTCAGTCCTCGGATGGCAGAATGCCTCCCACTGGAGTGCTTTGATCCTCTCAGCATAAGTTACACTCCAAGCCCTCTTTTCCATTTTAAATCCTCTTTCAAAGATGAAAGGGAGTGCCTTCAATGAGCGAAACCAATACTCCGCTGCCTCACTCGAAAATTTTACAACTGGTTCTCTAACAACCTCCTTCCCCTTCTTCTTACTCGATCTCCTTTTAGATGACATAGCATCAACTGACCACAATGCATAGAGTAGAAAAATAAAATACAGAAAAATTATTTACTACTTGTTCATTTCCTAAGAGTGCAAGGTTAAGAGTATACCTAAAAAAATCTTCAGAAATAACAAGATTAAGCCCTTACACCACTCCCGTTATTTATGGATGTTGCTCTTGTGCTCACCGCCGTCCTAGCTCTTCCAGAAAATTAACCATGCGCAGGAGAATTTTCAGAAATTACCACCTATCAGACCTAGCCATGAAACAAGAAAAAAAAACTAAATTTCTGTTCCTCGGGAAATGATTCAACCATGCTCTAGGCTAAGGAGTTACCTCCAAGAAATTTCTGGAGCTCGCCCTTTTGCAAAACTCACGCCGCACAACCCCCGATCAACTCACAACGCCGCGCCGGACTCGCCACCGCTGAAGCAAGGATCGGCCGCCGCCTTTTCCTTCGAAACCTCCCGAGCAAGGATCGGGCACCGCCGGACTGGACTCAACACCGCCGAATCGCCGCTCCTGTCGTGCCCTAGAGCTTCGGCTGAAGGGGGGGGGAAAGAATGAGCCGCCCTTTAATATTTTTTTTTTTTTTAATATGTATGGGTTTAAACTCACTTAGTTAGATTAAGTTATTTTAAGACTAATGAACCGGTTTAACCCATGCTAAATGCGGAATCATTAGCTAATATGAATCCATTTAAACCCAAACCGCCGCTAACCCGAATTGCGCGCCCGGTTCAGTCAGACCGGGCCTAGACCGGCTGCGGCGCCTAGTTGAGGGCAAAAAGACAGAAACTTAAATCCTGTTACGGACGTTTCCGGGGCGTTATAACAACTGCCTTCTATTTTATGTGAATCTGATATTCCTGAAGAACCGGACCGGCCCGTGACCCGGTTCAGTCGAACCGCCGCTGAACCGTTCCCATCCAGAGAATTAAATCCTGCTACATCCGTTTCAGGGCGTTGTAACAACTGCTGTTTATTTTATACAGGAAATTTTTTACCTTCAAATTCCTGCAGATTTGTCCTGGTTTTCGACTCTTCCAGCATTCTCCTTCTTAAAAATGATTGAGCGGAGCCAACTAAGATCATATGGCCTTGTTCTCTCCAACATTCTTATTATATATATATATATTCTACGATACGATGGGTTGCCTCCCACCAAGCGCCTCCTTTAAAACGTCTCGGCCGGACGTATCTCTTCGTTACTTGTCATTGCAAATTCACGATCGTCGACTCCCGACGATCAATATCTATATGATATTCCTTTAGCCTTTGGCCATTCACCTTGAATTCGGAGCCATCCTTCTCGTTGCAAATCGTGACTACCCCGTATGGGTGCACCTGCGTCACTATGAATGGTCCCGACCATCTAGATTTTAGTTTTCCCGGGAATAATTTCAGTCTTGAATTAAATAATAATACCAATTGCCCGGTCTTGAACTCTTTCAACGTTAATCTTGCGTCGTGCCATTTTTTTGTTCGCTCCTTATAAAGTTTGGCGCTCTCGTATGCGTTGGACCGAATTTCTTCCAATTCATTAATTTGCAATAGCACGCACCGCACTAAGATACTCATTTGAACTTTATCTTTCATCTAACTAATGAATTTGTGAATTTTGAGCTCTTGTTGATTTCTAAGCCTATCAGTTAAGTAAAATGAATTTCTTGAGTAAGCCTTGATTAAGTTATTTTACAAGAACGATCATTCGAATTTTGAATCTTGATAGTATTTCTTCATCCAATCCATTGATATGATTTATCTTTGCTAGGGACTAGCAAAAGTTCAAGTGTGGAGGTGTGATAACTTCTCAAATGAAGTTATCTAGTCCCTTATTTTCTACAATAATAGTTGTGATAATGAGAATAAATGGGTTAAATTAGTATAAATGTTCATAAATTAATATTTATTTTATTCAGGCTTGATTGACCTATTTTATCTATGTTTTTCTCATTAGAAATGACGTGGAAATCGAACCGGAGAAACAAGTGCTGGAATTATATTTTGGCTGTGCAGTTGTTACAGAAATCTGTTTTCAGTTGTTATAACAAGTCCTGGACGGATTTAAAATTCGAATTTCGAATTTTGCGCCAAAATCAAATATGGAAGGAGGCATCCATTGGGAAAGGGCTGCTCGTTTTTAAAGGAGGATTTTCATACCTAAAAGGCACGAAATATTGGAGGGAGATAGAGTTCTTAGAGCCATCATCTTGGAGAAGGAGAAGGAGAGGACCGGCTAGGGTTTGGACGCACCGTCGAGAAGGAAGAAGGGTCTAAAGCGAGATCTTCACACATATTCCTGCAGCATTTAGCGTTCTTAAACATGTCTTGTAAGATCTTTCTCATTTGGTTTCATCCTCTAGCATGAACTAATCGTATGGATCTTGTATGATGTGAGTACCTTGTTTTATTGTGATGATTTTACTTTAAATTTATTTTATGGTTGTTGAATTGCTATCTTTATTGGGTTTATGTTCTTTATGTGTGGAAATTTTTGAGCAAGCGTTCATCTTCTAATTAGCATGGCGAGATTCGAGAGAGGAGTTATGCTAATCTAGGGTTGAATCCGTTATTCTACGCGGCGAGATTCGAGAGAGGAGTTGCGTAGTTTTCTAAATCAAAATTCCATCTTTTTACTGCGTTGCAAGATTCGAGAGAGGAGTGGCGTAAGTGTGACATAAACTCTAATATAGCGTCAAGAGTGAAAGAGATTTCCTCTTGAGTTAGCATCATTGATTTTTGCTCGTCATGTTATTTACTTTCTTCCTAAGTTAGAGATAACTAGGGGAAATTGGGTAAACGGAATTCTGAGATCGAGAGATGATGAAATCCACTCTAAAATCGATGCAAGATAGTAATGAAGATAACCATTAAAACATCACTAGAAATCTCGTCATAATAGGCAAGGGAAAACAACATGCAAGATCGTTTCTCCAACCTTGGTAAAAGTATTTTCTAAGAATTGTGTTTAGTTTTACCATTATTAGTTTAAGTTTTCTTTATTATCAAATTAATCCACTAGTGAAAAAGTATCCCACTTGGATTCAAGGAACGGGTAAGACTAGTAATTACGAGCACTAACGTTACACTTCCTCGAGGAACGATAACTCAACTCATCATTTTATTACTTGATTCGACACGTGCACTTGCGTGATTACGTAGATCCATTTTGGACGTATCAAGTTTTTGTAAAACGTGGATACTTGTTGGTGTTGTGCTAACCCATGGTGTGGACATTTTCTTAACAACTCCTTAAAATGCTCCCATGCGTCATAAAGAGTCTCCCCATGATGTTGCATAAATGTAGTGATATCCCTAATCAACTTAGCCGTCTTAGAAGGTGGAAAATACTTATTTAAAAATTTATCTTCTAATTGGGCCCATGTGGTGATAGCATCATCGGGTAAAGAGTCCAACCAATCCTTCGCTCTACCTTCTAAGGAAAACGGGAATGCTCTTAATTGAATGGCGTCTGCGGACACACCATTTGCCTTAAACATATCGCATATTGTTAGAAAGGTTTTTAAATGAGAGTTTGCATCTTGATGGCTAAGACCCCCAAATTTGTTTAGTTGAACTTGTTGCATAATGAAAGGGTCCATCTTGAAATTATTGGCTTCTATAGCCGGTCGGGCTATACTCGTGTGCAAACCTCCCCTAAAAGGTGTGTTGTAATCCCTACATGTCATTCGGGGCGGCACGTGTTGATTATTAGGATTAGCTTGCCCGTTATGGTTCACGTGACCCTCTATGTCATCGATAACTTGTTGCCCGTTATGGTTCACGTGACCCTCTATGTCATCGATAACGTGTTGTCCGTTATTATCCATCTCAGGATGATTAACGTTTTCCGTTCTAAGGTTTCTTCGATTTTGTCTACAGGTGCGCTCTATTTCTAAGTTTAGTGGCAATAATTCCGGGTTTCTATACCTTGACATACACCACAAAGCTTCAAAATAAGTGCTAAGACAAGAAAACAATTAAAAACAAAATACTTGATCTCCAACTACTAAAGTTTAACTAATATTACGAGAAATAAAACACTAAACCGTTGCGCCTCCCCGGCAACGGCGCCAAAAACTTGATACGTCCAAAATGGATCTACGTAATCACGCAAGTGCACGTGTCGAATCAAGTAATAAAATGATGAGTTGAGTTATCGTTCCTCGAGGAAGTGTAACGTTAGTGCTCGTAATTACTAGTCTTACCCGTTCCTTGAATCCAAGTGGGATACTTTTTCACTAGTGGATTAATTTGATAATAAAGAAAACTTAAACTAATAATGGTAAAACTAAACACAATTCTTAGAAAATACTTTTACCAAGGTTGGAGAAACGATCTTGCATGTTGTTTTCCCTTGCCTATTATGACGAGATTTCTAGTGATGTTTTAATGGTTATCTTCATTACTATCTTGCATCGATTTTAGAGTGGATTTCATCATCTCTCGATCTCAGAATTCCGTTTACCCAATTTCCCCTAGTTATCTCTAACTTAGGAAGAAAGTAAATAACATGACGAGCAAAAATCAATGATGCTAACTCAAGAGGAAATCTCTTTCACTCTTGACGCTATATTAGAGTTTATGTCACACTTACGCCACTCCTCTCTCGAATCTTGCAACGCAGTAAAAAGATGGAATTTTGATTTAGAAAACTACGCAACTCCTCTCTCGAATCTCGCCGCGTAGAATAACGGATTCAACCCTAGATTAGCATAACTCCTCTCTCGAATCTCGCCATGCTAATTAGAAGATGAACGCTTGCTCAAAAATTTCCACACATAAAGAACATAAACCCAATAAAGATAGCAATTCAACAACCATAAAATAAATTTAAAGTAAAATCATCACAATAAAACAAGGTACTCACATCATACAAGATCCATACGATTAGTTCATGCTAGAGGGATGAAACCAAATGAGAAAGATCTTACAAGACATGTTTAAGAACGCTAAATGCTGCAGGAATATGTGTGAAGATCTCGCTTTAGACCCTTCTTCCTTCTCGACGGTGCGTCCAAACCCTAGCTGGTCCTCTCCTTCTCCTTCTCCAAGATGATGGCTCTAAGAACTCTATCTCCCTCCAATATTTCGTGCCTTTTAGGTATGAAAATCCTCCTTTAAAAACGAGCAGCCCTTTCCCAATGGATGCCTCCTTCCATATTTGATTTTGGCGCAAAATTCGAAATTCGAATTTTAAATCCGTCCAGGACTTGTTATAACAACTGAAAACAGATTTCTGTAACAACTGCACAGCCAAAATATAATTCCAGCACTTGTTTCTCCGGTTCAATTTCCACGTCATTTCTAATGAGAAAAACATAGATAAAATAGGTCAATCAAGCCTGAATAAAATAAATATTAATTTATGAACATTTATACTAATTTAACCCATTTATTCTCATTATCACAACTATTATTGTAGAAAATAAGGGACTAGATAACTTCATTTGAGAAGTTATCACATATAAGTCTTCAACTTTTCTGTATTTCTTTGGGGGAGTTGATGAATCTAATGAATCAACAACTCGTTGTGAAATGGGACTCGATATTCTTAAAGGTGAAGTAACACTGGATGGTTGTGGTTGTTGCTCCTCTTCCTTTGAAGTAGCATCATCCTCAATAACCGTGGGTACTCTTGAAGATTCTTGATTCTGATCCCCCTTGGAATTCCAATTCCATGCTTTATCTTCATGACATATAACATTTCTTGAAATAATGACCCGTTTAGTAACTGGATTGAACAATTTGTAAGCTTTTGATTCTTGACTATACCCAACTAAAATACATGGCTCACTTTTAGCTTCCAATTTGTCTCTTTTGAAACTTGGTATATAAGTATACACTAGAGAACCAAAAATCCTAAAATGAGCCACAAATGGTTTTCTTTTATACCACATTTCAAATGGAGTACAATCCTTCAAAGCTTTTGTAGGAGCTCTGTTTAAGATATATACAGCACAATTTACTGCTTCAGCCCAGAATTCCTTTGGTAGATGTTTTGCTATCAACATAGTGCGTGCCATTTCAAGAATGGTCCTATTTCTTCTTTCAACGACACCATTTTGTTGTGGTGTCATTGGAGTGGTAAGCTGTCTATATATGTCATGAGTTCGACAGAATGTGATGAACTCATTGTTTAGGAATTCACCACCTCTATCACTTCGAATTGTTTTTATTTGAAACTTGGTTTGTTTCTCCACCAACACTTTAAAACACTTAAAATATTTATATACTTCTGATTTGTGATTCATGAAGTATATCCATTGCATTCGTGAGTAATCGTCTACGATAAGTAGAAAGTAGATGTTACCAGATATTGATGGAGTTTTTGCTGGGCCTCATACATCCATATGAATAAGTTGTAATGGTTTTGAGGCTCTCCATGTTGTATATGGGGGAACTTCTTGTTGACTTTGCTTACCTAGTGCACAATCTTCACATAAGTCTGTACTATGATTAATTGATGGGAGTCCTCTCACAAGAGAGTGGTTTTGCAACTTGTGTAGATCTGCCATATTAAGATGTCCATATCTTTTATGCCAAAGCCGTGCTAGCTTGTGCTCCTCTTTAGATATGAATGTCATGTGCTGTTTCATTACACAAGGAAAGATATTATTCTGTGCCATGTTAACGGTCAGAATTATATGTTGAGTCGCAGCATCAACTATCTGACACTGATTATTTTTAAAGATTACTTCATTCCCAGTTTGAATAAGTTGTCCAATACTGAGTAAGTTATGTTGTAACTGCGGTACATAGAGCACATTTTGTATTGTTTTAGGAATACCTTGAGCATTGCATACAGTCACATCTCCTTGACCTTCAATTTTCATTGTATTGCCATTACCAATCATAACATCAGTTTTAGTAATTGTATTCAAATGCTGAAATAGTGCTTGATTATTACACATGTGATTGGTGCATCCACTATCAAGCAGCCATACATCATTGGCTTGTATTCTGTTCACTGCATGTTGCTTCTTCTCATATTCTTCATGTTCTATATAAAACATCTGTGCAGGTGGATCAGCCTCTGAAAGTGAGGATTCTGAAATTTGAGCTCCTCTATTTTTATACCAGCAGTCTTTATCTAAATGATTTGCCCGTTTACATGTTTTACATCTGTAAAAACATGTTTTCATGTCATGATTTGTTCTCTTACACAAGACACAATATTGTTTAGTATCGCCTACTTCGTGCACATACTCTTTATATTCTCTTTCGCCTCTACTTTCACGGCCTCGACCTCTTCCTCTAGCTCTTCCTTTAAATGAGCCTCTATCTCCTTTCGGTGCAGATTGAGACTTCTCTACTTGATATGAAGGTCCTCTGGTATCCTTCTTTGGCAGATGTTTGGTGTGTAGAGCTTGCTCAAATGAGACATTATTATTATCATTAAACCTTTCTTCATGCGCCAACAATGTGCCTCGGAGCTCTATTAAAGAATAATGCCTCAAATCTTTAGATTCTTCTATAGCAGCAACTACATAATTATATTTTTTTGGTAGTCGACGTAAAACCTTTGAAACTATCTTTTGCTCTTCAATCACATCACCATATGAACGAATATCATTCACCATCACATGGATGCGTGAAAAATAGGAGGACATGGTTTCCCCTTGCTGCATATGCATGTTCTCAAACTCGGTCCATGCAGCCTGTAATTTGAGAACTATAGTTTTTTCATTACCTTTATATTCTGTTTTCAATGTTTCCCAAGCTTGCTGTGCTGTTTCAGCTGCAATTATGCGAGGAAATATCACTTTACTGACACCTTGCTGGATATTCAGAAGTGCCTTTGCATCTCTTTTCAAATTCTCATTATATTCTTTCACTGTTGCTGCATCCCAAGTTGTTAATGGATGCTTCTCCGTGGGTTTGGCAAAACCATCGGTCACAAGTGTCCACAGACCTTGTGATTGAAACAGCGTTTTCATTTGTACTTGCCAAAGTGCATAATCATCACCATCAAAGATGGGTACACAAGTTTGAGAATAAGTAAAGTGGGTGGAAGAAGTTGATGAAGTACCAGCCATATGATGAGTTACCAAGCTTGCAAATCAAGAACAATACCTGGTTGAAACACTACTGTTTATGCTACTCTGCATACAAATATGACTCTGATGGCTTTCTTTCTCTTCAGTTCTTCTCAACTTCAGGCCCTCACCCTGCAACCTCCTCTGATACCAATGTTAAACAAGATTGATCTCATTACATTCTTCTTATCATATGCACAGAGTTTTATATTACAAGCCACCGTTTAACATAACTTGCCTGGGCTTAGATGCATGCCTGGGCTTCTAGATTTTATGGGCCTTGCTTTTTCATTACATGCCAAGGCCCGTCAGCTAAGTAAAAAAAAAGATAACACAAATACAGATATTACATCAGCTTTTGTTTTATTTATATATATCAGGTTTTTAGTCACTCTCACTCACTTACCTCTTCGCTTACCTTTTTCTAACATATATCGCTAAAGTAGGAAGAACAAGTGATTACTCCCGGATTTCACAAGGTAAGTGCGGATTGGTCCTCCGCCTTCCAAAGGTACGTCGTGGATGGGTCCGAGGTCCGAGAGGCACTGTCACCGACCTCTTATCCCGTCTTCACCTTATATATCCTCCGAAATTTGCTTCAAACTGTAGAACAACGAAATAACTTGAACTTGTTTGAGAAATCACAACAAGAATGCATGAAATCATTTTCAATTGTTGGAGGAGTGCTAGATATCTAAAAGGAGGATTATCAAGGGCTTGAAGCGGGCTTGGGCCATGAATTTCGGCGGATTGGGCCATTTTTGGGTTGTCTGGTCTGCTCCCAGCCTTCAGGTCCCGAGTTGGAAGCCCAAAAATGTGTTTAAATAGAAATTTATAAAAAAGAAAGGCAGTGTGTGCGCCTTAAAGCGCATGTGCGTGAAGTAATAAGCTATAGAAATCAGGGCGCACAGGTCGCGCACACACAAATGTACGTGCACGAACGCGTGTGTGAATAAAACACAAACAAATTTAGATTGTCCAATTTCAGAAAACTAGTATGAGTGAAAGCGCACACAAAATTGTGCAGAGGACGCACGCGTGTGTGAAATGTACGCACACACAAATTTAGATTGAAGGATAAAAACTGGAGAAGAGGCTGTCAAGGGAACAGAAGGTGCACGCGCATGCGCGGCAAGGCACACAAATGTGCGTGAACAACTTTGGGCGTGTGATAACTTCTCAAAAAGAAGTTATCTTGTGCTTCATTTGGCATATATTTTCATATATTTTCATTAAATATGGCTAAAATATTAATTAAATTGAGTAAATTAATATTTTATTGTCAAATGCGGGTATTACGTATGTTTTTACATGTTGTTATAGGTTGTTGCGAAGAAATCGACTCGTATGGACAAATTTTAGCACTTTGAGCATTCAGAACTTGTTGCAACAACTTTCTTGCAATTTTTGTACTGGCACTGGCCGAACTAAACTTGTTGCAACAACTTAAAAATTGTTGCAACAAGTTGACGGAAATCAAAATTTAGAATTTCGAATTTATTCAAATTGAGGCGGTTACGGAGGGAAAAGACACAACCATTCGGCTACCTGAGACCCGAAATTAGTCTAGCACATATAAAAGGCAAGTTTTGGGGCGGATTATGGGGATGTCATGCTTGGAGATTTTCGAATAGGAGGAGAAGGGCTGAGTTCGGCGCCATTTCGACTGCAGGAACAGATTTTTAGCCACCGAAAAGGGTAGATCCGAGGATTAAACGTCATGGACTGTAAGATCTCTCCAATTTCGTGGTGTTTAAATTCAAATATGAACTAAACTCTCAAGGTTTTGTATTATGAGAGTACTATGTGTGGTTTGATGTGTGATTTCTCTTCTTTCAAGTTGTTTGGATGATTTATCGTGTGGATCTCATGATTTAATGTTGAAACTTTTGATTGTGCTTCTATCTTTCTTTGTGTCGCAAGAATCGAGAGACGAGTGACATAATTTTAGTGTGAACGCCATCATACTGCATCGCGAGAATCGAGAGAGGAGCGGTGTAGAATTTTTAATCAAGGTTTCTAATTTCATACTGCGCTTCGAGAATCGAGAGAGGAGAAGCGTAAGTGTTCATGCATCCGCTAGGGCTTTGAAAAGTGAAAGAGATTTCCTTTTCTTGCTTGCAACTTTGATCTTTTATAAACAATATTTTTCGTTTCACCTAAGTTAGAGATAACTAGGATAACGTAGAATATTATGAACTCCGAGAATCGAGAGATGAGGAGTTCTACTTTATAAATTGTTGCGTGATAAATTATTCAACATTCTTGCAAAACAATATTTTCTCGCATCATCTTAGCGCACATAGGAAATCAGAAATACAAGCCTGTCTTCTCAACCGATAGAAAGTATCCTTGCAATAACTTGCTTTGTTTTCCTGTAATTCTAGTTTGAATTATTTTACTTTCAAAAATTACTTTTATCGACTCACTTGGATTTAAGGAAATAGTGGAACTAGTAATTGTAAGCTCTAGATTGGCCACTTCCCCGAGGGAACGAACTTAACTCTCACTTTATTACTTGGTCCGGCATGTGCATTTGCGTAAAATATACATCCACTACGGGCGTATCAGCGTGTTCCCAGAACACGCACAAAAATTCACACTTGCTGCACGCATCTAGAACAACCCAGAGATAAAGGAAAAACACAAGGAATAATGAAATATAAGTGATACAGGCATGAAACATATACAATATGATGGAAATGGTGCGGATATTTGGAAGAAAAACAAGGTATATGTAACATACATCAGGGCATAGTTGACATCTTTCACCATCTTGAGAGAAAGTGTTGATATATAATGATATTCAAACGTACATATATATATGTATGGAGGGCACGAATGAAAAAAATTACGAATCCTTTTCTCCATTCAATCTCATGGATCAATTAAACTATGGCTACCGAAGTGATTGGCTCAATTTGATTTGTGAGATTTCATTCCCATATGACTTGGGGATTGCTCCGAGTCGAGCACGCAATCATTCACTCAAAGGTGGTATTTTGCGTAGTAAGATTAGAGGGTTGCACGCTGATATTTGAACGGGAATGTGAGCGCTCTAGTAACCTATTCACTTAAAGGCGGTAGGATTACAAAAGCTTATAAATATATCGTATTCGCTCATGTATAAAGAATTGCTAACTTCGTGACACACATTTTACTCAAAGATGTGTTGTCACATCTAAATTCTCACTAGGCTCTATTTGGGAGGACTTATTTTCACCGGTCAAGCAGTCACGACCGCATGAACCGGACCTTAATTAAGGTCTGGTTCATGCGGTCGTGACCGCTTGACCGGTGAAAATAAGTCCTTCCAAACGGAGCCTAAGTGTGCTCATTTTGGAGTTTTAAAGTGCACTATTAGCATCGTTACTGATAAACTGCACTGTTTTATTTTTCAATCACATTAACAATTCACAACAACTTAGCGACTATTGAGAAATTTACTGCATGGAACTTCAAAAAAAAAAATAATAAAAATAGGATATAATTTTGGTTGTGAAAATGACACATTGAGCTGGCTCTGATGAATGGCATTCTTGAAGAGCTGGCTGCAAATAGTACCCGAGCACAAAATGACCACAATGCTACTTGGCCAAATTAAGTTCAATATGATATGCCTACTAACTATGAAAAGATCAATTTTGAAAAATCTGCTTAGTGGACTGCCGGAGGCTGCTGACGTGAAGGATTTTCATGTTGTTGTAGGACGAAGGTATAAAGTGTCCTCATTTTGAAACTGGGGCTCTCATGCAAAACTGTTTTACCATGAGGCACAACAGCGGTGCAGTGCAGGAGTTCGTGATTATATATTAAAGATAGTTTACTATCAGATAAAATTGCAAGAGTTGGATATCACCTTTCAAATTAGCCATAGTGTGAATTATGTGCGCTTACTACATATTCACACAAAAAGATGTCAACCTTATTAGAAATTGAAACAAAAATTGATGAAATACTAGATAATCATTCAACTATACTTCATGGAAATCATTTTAGATAGTGAAATGAAGGAAGAGATACATGCAATCTAGAAGTGCACAGCTGTGGCATGATCTCCCTGGGCCTTAAGACTAAGGGTGCGTTTGGCTAAGCTGTTGCTGATGATAAGCTGCTGACGGAAAGCTGCTGACAGAAAAAGTGCTGTTTTTTTAAAACAGAGTTTTGTTAAAAAACTATTTGGGTAAAATGGAGTTTGCAGAGCTTACCCATAAGCTATTTTGTAAAAATTGTTTGGATAAAATAGAGTTTTGCCAGCAGTTTTTTTTATAATGAAATATAATATTCTTTTTTGAATTTTAAATACTTAAAAGCAGTTTAAAATTACTACTACACGAAATAACAAATACAAATTTCATGTTTTTCAGACAACAAATATCAAAATTATGCTAAAACTCTCAACGCTCTGATTCATCGGTTGTTTGTCAGTAGTGTCTTGTATCACATACATGTGAGAATTTTTTTTTATTAGAACATCGTTTTAAATTATTGAAAATAGAAAATTTCAGTAATGAATATTACCTTCTTGCCTCATAGAGTTGTTGCGCTATAGACTCACGCAGTGTTATCATCTCGTCTACACCACTTGATGTATCAACGCACGTATCATGTTGTCTCTGTGAGTCTACTCCGCCCTGCGTACGCATTCTTTCACTTTCTGTAAAATCAGGATCTATACGTGATGGATGTCTCCGTATAAAATTATGCAAAGTCATTGTCGCCAGGACAATATGTGTATGTTTCTCAAAACTATAGTTTGGCATATCACGCAGTATTGCCCATTTTTTCTTCCATACACCAAATGTGCGTTCAATCACACTCCTTAGGGAAGAATGTGTTTGATTAAAAATCTCTCGAATTCCTTCAACTAGACGATTACCATGTGCAAAATCAGGAAGATGGTACCGTGTATCTGCATATGGTTTTATATACCCTCTTTGTAGTGGATAGCCAGCGTCTACCAAATAATACTTTCCTGCATGATCGATACACAATTGTAATGAAGAAATATTGAACAGTTCAAGAAGAAGAATTAAAGTGCAGCAGTTCAAGAAGAAGAAGTTAAAGTGCAGCAGTTCAAGAAGAAGAAGTTAAAGTGCAGCAGTTTATAACTGTAGCAGTTCAAAACCCCCCTTCACATAAAAGTGCAGCAGCAGCAGCAGCAGAAGAAGAAGAAGAAGTTACCGACGGGAGAAGCGGGATCGGGAGCAGATCGCGGCGACGAGAGCAGCGGAGCAGCGGGATCGAGAGCAGATCGCGACCACAGGCCGGTGACGGGAGCAGGAGAGGCGATCGGGAGCAGGAATCGTGGCGACGGGAGCAGGAGAGGCGACGGGAGAAGGAAGCGGAGGGGAGAATCGGGAGGAAGATATGCGGGAAGAGCTGCGGCGCGATGGGGCTGGAGAAAAAAACAGCTCTTGAATCCCTAGTATAAAGGAGCGGAGAATTGAAAACGACGTTTTGAGCTTAAGATTCCCAAACACCGCTTATGATCAAAACTCTGTTTTTATCCTGCCGCACCGGAGGCAATAAGCTTAGCCAAACGCTCCCTAAGGCTCTGTTTGGGGGGACTTATTTTCATCGGTCAAGCGGTTACGAGCGCATGAACTGGACCTTAATTAAGGTCTAAGGTCCGGTTCATACGGTCCTAACCGCTTGACCGATAAAAATAAATCCTACCAAACGAAGCCTAAAGTATTGCCACACATAATTTTTAAAAGAGGGTATGGAAGATATTCTCTAGGCATAGTTGACCACAAAACAACCAAAAAAATAAGGCTGCTAATGTTGCCATCCTTATTTTAACCAATACAGGAGTAAAATATTGTACTTATTGATATGATAATGGAGTAAATCATTCAGACAAAGAAATAAAGGGTTAATTACCGAGACCTCCCCTACCAGTTTGCATATTTATATGTAGATACCCCCTCTCTATGTTTTAATATTACAAAGACCTTCCCTCCAAAATTGTCCTGTTTATAATTTCATCTTTTCGTCCAAAATTTTTACCTAGTTTATTGAAATGTCGTACATACTCTTACTCTAAATCAGTCATAATAGTCTCATTTCCGCCATTTCACATTTTTTTGATCCCGCTTTGCACTATTTTGGCGAGACGTGCACTTTGCGACAACGACGCAAGTCGTCTTCTTCAGTCGGAGGCTTGCTCGATCAACTTTGATCCTCTTCGTCCTCTTTGACTGTGACCCCATACACTTTAATGTCATTACAAAGGATAAAATCAGAATATATATATAATATATTTTATTTGTTGAATAACATACTTTCCATTCATTTTTTTGACAGAAGAGGGAGAACGTAAACTTGTGAAACTTGGAAGCGAGATCTTTGTAATATTAAAACATAGAGGGGAGGTACCTGTAATTATGCAAGCTCGAAGGGGAGGTTTCGTTAATTAACCCAAGAAATAAATATTAAAATGGAAAGTGAATTTGCGTAAGATGTGCGATCACTACCTAAAAATGTTACACCACCCTTCGACAAGACTTTCGATTGAAGTTCAATTCTCCAACGTATAACATCTGGCTAGATCCCAAAATTTTTTATATGCGCAGACATTAAAAAAGCACAGACATTAAAAAACGCTTATTATTATAACTTATAATATTTTATAACTTTATTAATATAACTTATAATATATTTAATATAAATTTATTAAAAAAAGTATTTTTTTTTTATTATAAAAAACGGAGCAGCGCTGCAGCCAATGCGTTGCTGCTATTTTCCAGTCGCGGAAACGACTGGGAAATAGTGGGCCACCGCTATTATTAGCATTGGCGTCAGCCACTGCTGCCCGCCAATTTTTTGTTTGGCGCGGCGGTGGCAAAATTCGCGGCCCACAGCCCTCAAAATGCCCCGCCAAACAGAACCTTAGTCAAACATGCCCTAAATTTGGTCAGCGATCGGCTTTTAAGAGTGGCCAGCGATCGGCTTTTAAGATTGGTCAGCGATCAGCTATTAAGAATGAACGATGATAGACTATTTGAAAGTGATAGGAGGTCAGCAATTAGGAGTCGGTGATCGGCTAATCAGAGCGGTCGGTGATCGCTATTAGGAGCAATCTACAATCGGCAATTAGGAGCGGCCGACGATCGACGATTAGGAATGGTCGATAATGAGAGAGAAGATTATTTTGATAAAAAACATTTAAGTTCCTAATCGCTGATCATAAAATACGAGCCCGACATAATGGACTAATTAAAGAGGATTCACAATTTTATGGACATCCCTCCAAATATTTAAGTTCCATCTAAATATTTTCATTATTTTGGAGTTTTTCTCATCAATTAATAATTAATGTAGAGATCAAACATCAAACACCGTGAATACTAAATAAAATGAATATAAATAAAGGGATAATTACGAGGACCTTCCCTGGGAGCAGGGGCTGATCCAGGATTTGAAGTAAAGAGGGGGGGCCCAAAAAAATTATGAATCAAAATATAATAAGTAAAAAATTTTCTAATTTGAAATTTTAGCATTAACAATAAAAGAAATATTACAATATGGATGTTACCTTATTTTAGTTGTGCACGACATTTTTTCAACTCATAGAATTCATCAATGATCACATCTTTCTCGATCTTCTCTGTTATTTCTCGTTCTATGTAGAGAGTCATATAATTTGTCAGAAATTCATCCTCCATTTTGTTGCGCAGTCTTGTTTTAATAAGCTTCATACCAGAAAATGACCGTTTTGTAGTCGTTGTTGAGACCGGAAGTGTCAAAATTAATACTTGTTGACAAGTTTGTCTTTCCATCACGTTATCTATGTGTTCGGATTGAGACATTAATTTTGTACAACTTTTGACAGCAATACTATGTGGAGAACCATGATCCTTCCCTACAAGAGTTAAAAAAGCGCAATACTTTCCACTGACTTTCTTCCAATTTCTAAATCCTTCAATTGTGAATGAGTTTGATCCAAAACAAGCAATAATTGGTTTATTGAAAATATAACACGGTAAACAATATGCAACATCTTTTGGAGGTCGGGCTGCTGCCTGCTGGTGGTCGGGATCGAGAGAGAGAGAGAGAGAGAGAGAGACTGGGGCGAGATTGCGAGAAGACAGTTGGCCGTCGGGCTACGCTAATCTGATCGGGAGGGAGGTAGGATAGAGTTTAATTATTTGAAGTTATATTATATAATTTATAAACATAATACATTAATTTCAAAATTCAAGGGGGGGCCCGGTCCCCCCCTTGCCCCCACCTGGATCTGACACTGCCTGAGAGTTTGCATAATTACAGGTTGCACCCCCTCTATCTTTTGAAATTACATTTACCTTGCCTTTAAGTTTTCTCAATTTACAAAAATGTCCCTTTCGTTAGAAATATGGATGGAAAATGATAAAACAGTCAAATTATTTTATAATATTACAAATTTATCATTTTATAATGATTCTAAATTTATTACAAAGGATAAAATGTAATACATGCACCTCTTTTAATATAGAGTTATTGCAAAGCGTATGATTGGAACATCATAAAATAATTTGGCATATTTAATCACTTTCCATCTATATTTCTAAAAGAAGAGGTCACTCATTTCAATGGAGAGTCGTCACAAAGGGTAAAATTGAAATATCATAAAATAATTGGGTGATTTTATCATTTTCCATCCATATTTCTATCGAAAGGAGCATTTTGTAGACTTGGAAAACTTAGAGGGTGAGACAAATGTAATTTTGAAAGATAGAGTCTAGCAAACGAGATAGTCAATCAGGTTAGTTCAAATTTGATAGATCCTAAGACTTTACATGCAAGACTAGGACACGTGAACTATAGGAAACTACTTTTGCTAGCTAGAACTCACAACATTCCCTTAGACACAACCATTAAGTTTGATAAATGTGAAATTTGTGCTCAGACAAAGATCACTAGAACACCTTTTGGTCAGGTTTCTTGGAGTACCCAATTGCTAGAGTTAATACATTCCGATATTTGTGACTACAAAAGTTTTATCACGCGTGGAGGTCGGAAGTATCTGATAACTTTTATCGATGACTACTCTAGATTCAGTCACATTTATCTTCTTAAAACCAAAGATGAAGCTTTTGAAAAATTTCGTATATTCAAAAATAGGGTTGAAAATCAACTTGAAATGAAAATTAAAAGGCTAAGAAGTGATAGAGGAGGAGAATACGTCTCGGGAGAGTTCAGATATTTTCTTGCCAACAATGACATAATCCCTGAAACCACCGCTCCATATTCTCCACAATCCAACGACATCGCTGAGCGGAAGAATAGGATTTTAACATAGATGTTAAATTCCATGTTGTTGACTGCCGGCATGCCTGCGGCCTATTGGGGTGAAGTCGTTCTCACGTCAAATCACATTCTTAATAAAGTACCTCATGCAAAGTTGACTAAAACACCTTATGAGCTTTGGTTTAAGAGACCGTCTAGATTTGACAATCTAAAGACCTGGGGCTGTATCGCTTACGTTAGGATACCAGACTCTAGAAGAGCTAAGATTGGACCTAGGACGAACACTTGCGTCTATCTAGGATGTGGAGAGGATAGTGCTGTAGACAGATTTCTAGATCTCTCAACGAACACTGTAATAGAATCTAGAAATGCAGTTTTCTTTGAGGATAAGTTCCTTAAGGATAAAAACTTGACGATTTCAGGTCTGTCAGTCACTAATACTGAGACTATTATTGAGCCAGAAATGAGACCCTCTGATACTGAGCCCATAAACACTAGTGAGTTAGCATCTAAAAGGTTATCTAATATAGAACGAGTGCCTAAAAGCTTCGGTACAGATTTTGTGACTTACCAAGTTGAAGCTGATCCATCGAACTACAAGGAGGTGATGCGGTCTAGGAATTCTCTGTTATGGAAAGAAGGCATAGATGATGAGATGAACTCTCTCCTTCAAAACCACACTTGGACCTTGGTCGATTTGCCCAAAGGGGCTAGAAGCATCGGAAGTAAGTGGGTTCTGAAGAAGAAGCTCAATCCTGATGGGAGTATCGCCAAATACAAAGCACGTCTAGTTGCCAAGGACTACACTCAAGTGAGTGGTATATACTACTTTGATATATACTCACCTATTTGTCACATTGCGACAATTAGGATACTTCTCGCGTTAGCATCTATTGAACATTTTGTTGTTCATCAGATGGATGTCAAGACTGCATTTCTTAATAGAGATCTGACTGAGGAGATCTATATGCACCAACCTGAAGGGTTTGTCGTAGAAGGTCTAGAAAATAAGGTCTGTAAGTTGATTAAGTCACTCTACAGATTGAAGCAAGCACCTAAATTGTGGCACGAGAAATTTGACACTTGTGTAAAAGACATGGGCTTCAAGTCTAGTCTATCAGATAAATGTCTGTACGTAAGAACGAGTTCAAATAAAGTCGCAATTATATGCTTGTATATTGACGACATGCTAATTCTGGGCACTGATCAGTCTGAGGTGGAAGACGTGAAAGTTGCCTTGACGACTAAATTTAGCATGACAGACTTGGGAGTGGTGAAGACCATCCTAGGTATGGACTTAAACTTTACTAAAAAGGGTATTACCCTAAGTCAGAGTCACTACATTAGGAATCTACTAGAAAAGTGGGGTTACGTTAGTAACAAAAAGGCTGAGACTCCATATGACTACAATAATAGACTGAAATCAAATGAAGGTTAACTATTAGACAGTTGGATTACTCCAAACTCATAGGTAGTCTCATGTATGTTGTAACCTGCACTAGACCTGACATAGCCTTTACGGTCGGCATGTTGAGTAGATTCACTAACAACCCTGAGAAGGACCACTGGGACGCCTTGGAAAGGCTAATGCGATACTTAAAGTACACTGAAAAGTATGTTTTATGTTACAGTGGATATCCTTCAGTGCTTGAGGGTTATTCTGACTCCTCCTTGTGCTCAGAAATTGCTGATAGTAGATCCACTAGTGGTTATGTGTTTACCCTAGGAGGAGCAGCAGTAGCTTGGAAGTCTAAGAGATAGACGTGTATAGCACTATCCTCTATGGAATCAGAACTCTATGCTCTCGCCTCAGCTGGAGAAGAGGCAGAGTGGATAAGAGACTTGATAATGGACATTCCAATGATGAGTCTGAAAATGCACTCTATCTCGTTATATTGTGATAATCAGGTCACAAAAACCATTGCTACAAATACGTTGTTCACTGGAAAGCAAAAACAACTAAGGATGAAACATGTCTGGTTGACCTATCTCACTAGTCAGGGGATAATCTTCCTTTTGAACGTGAGATCAAAAGATAATGTAGCAGATGTCCTTACCAAGGGCTTATATAAGGTTCTAACAACTAAAACATCGGAGGAGATGAGATTAAAATCCATTTAGGAGGAGTTAATACCTTTGCTTATGTTTTAATGTTTAGAACCGTTGTCTGTCTACATTCAAGCATCTAGAGTGAGCACACTGAAGTATTTCAGATGCTATCTGATGAAAACCAGAGGTGAATAGTTGTCAGTCATTCCAAACTTGATGACTTACGCAATTATTTCATTCTAAGACTGAATTGGGTATCATTCCAAAAAGATATACTGAAGTTGCTGATATGAGTCCTGATATTATGATTATTAATTATATCATTCCAAACTTGATGATATGATGGTCACATCTTGTTGTATCATTCCAAACTTGATGATATAACACAATTGTGAAATGGTAATAATAATCTTAATAATCGATGGAACATGGTTTGATTCTATGAAATCAATTTTCTAATTTTTGTGTAAATTAGATTGAGATGCTGTTTTTTTGGATTTTTTCCTCTCAGTTAGAGTATTAAGTTCACCCGCTGTTAGAACTAATCACTTTATTTCTGCAAATGTTTGAATTCATAGAGATTTGTCACATGACATTCTTGTTGTAATTGTTTGCAGGCAAAATGGAGATTGGAGGAGAGACAATTGATTTTGACCCAGATGATGATGATCTGCTGTTCGCCTAGATCAATTATCAGTTTTAGCTTTCCAGTTTCTTGTTTTATTTCATGTTTGGAACATTTGGTTTGAGTTTAGCATTTTGTTATCTAAAACTCATATTTATATTTCTGGAAAAACTCTTTTGTTTGAACACTATTAACTATTGGATAAATAGCTCATTTTCTTATGCTAACACTTATATACAATATAGGAGGAGATTGTTGAGGTATATTTATTTAAGTGTTAATGGGCTTCTTAACTGGTCGGTTAGGATCCGATAGGCATCCAAACCCGTAGTCGGGGATTTAGGGTTTCGCCTATAAATACCCTAGCTAGGGAAAACGAGGAGACCATTCCAAACTTGATGGTCACGCGGATGCTTCGAGCACTCTAACAGGGTGCACCTGTAATTATGCAAACTCCAAGGGGAGGTCCCAGTAATTAAACCTATAAATAAATAAAATTTCCAACAGCTAACTACATTTCAAATTCAGTAAACATTGTGAATCTGTGATGCTCACCAGTAGATGAGTATGCAGGTTCTCAGCCCCTGATACCATATCAAGACTTAGAGGAAGCGACCTTAGCACCAGCAGAAATAGTATTTTCATTGGAAGGGGACGCAGATTCTCATGCAGTAGTAGTATGGATAATGTCCACCACAAGCACCACAGGCATCAAATCTTGGTCGTGCATTAATCACTATATATCTATATTATATTAAAAAGAAGTATGGTGACAAGGTAAATAAGACATTATGGCAAGGTAAATAATACATTGGATATATCTCCACCGTTGGATCAAGATAATCAGGTTTGCGAATATATTAATTTTTAATATTTTAAAATAATAATATTAATAAAATATGTGTTTAATTAAAAAAATTAACAAAAATTATATATATAATATTTTAAATTTAAAATAATTAAAAAAATACATAATTAAAAAACTTCGGGGGCGGGCGAAGCCCGCCGCCATTGGCCGGATACTGTTCCGCGGGGCACGAGGGCCGGAGGCCCGTGCCTGTCACTCATATATACTATGCATATGTATCGGTTGGAATTATCGAGTCAATGTCAGTCTATTTGAATTGTACGTATATTTAGGTTTAGTCTCACATTGCCGGTTCGGCTTTATGAGTATATATTTCCTATTAAAAGCTCCTATGTGGATGAATGAAATATAACTTCTATTTCATTTTCTCCTCTTCCAACATGGTATCCGAGGTATCGTAATTTCCTCCTTCGTGTAACCCTTAATTTCTATCATGTAAGCCGCTTGTCCCGCTGCTCTCTGAAATCTGCCTCGACTCCTCATTCCAGTTCGCGCCTGCTAGCGCTCCGTTGAGTTCCTCTATTCCCGCTCACATCGACAGAACGGACGTCTGATTCCATTGATGGGAGCGACGTCTTCCCCCGACGATCCCATCGACAGTGGGCTCCACCGCTGTGCATCTTCTTCCTCGACGATTCGACTGTGTCTTCCGCTGGACATCATCGATCCATTCTGCTCCAATTTGCCTCCATGCGTGAGCTGTTAGGCTGATCTGCATCGTATCCTCGTCTTTGATCCTTGTTGTCATCCGTCGGTTCCTTCCGTCATCGAGAACGGTCCTTCCGCGCGTCGCTAGGGGCAGCAACATCGGCTATCTAGTTCTGCCCATCTTCTGTCTGCGCACTTTAATTTCTTCATTCACGCCGTTGTTCCCGTCTGGGACGTCTTCCTCGACCTCTCTTTTCGTTGTTTCCCGTCAGGCCTACTGCGACTCTCCTCCCAGATCATGTTGAGGATGTGTTTCCAGTCATCAGAGCGCCTTCTCATCCCGATGTTGTCCTCTCCGGATGCTGCTCTTGGCGATCCCATTACTGCTCGCTCCTCGACGATGCAGATCTTCCTTCCTTGGTGCAGTTCTCGGCTTCAACCGCCCCCAGACGTGCTCCGACTTTCTGATCAGTACTCCAGCCACCTCCAGCAACTGCCCATCTTGCCTCGGCTACCTCATTGCTCCAGATCCAACCACTGCTTGATCCTTTTTGCCCGAGCACTCTGCTCGCAGCTGCTTGAGTCTTGTACTCGCCGTTGGCTTGTGCTCGTGCTTTGCTCACTGCATCTTGGATTATGTTCTCGCCTATAGCCGTTCTTCATAGCAGTTTTATGTTATGTTTTGTGTGTGTGTGTCGTGTTTATGTCTAATGGTTGTGTCTTGTTTTAGTGTTATGTTTTTTTGCACGTGGTATCCAAGTGAGGGGAGTATTGGGATGAAGACAACTCGGATGATCTTTCCCGACATTTTCGCCTTTGTTTCACACGACCTCCAGGCTTATGTCGTATGTTGTTAGCGTCTCCTCAGTTTGTCTTTCGATTGGTCACGTGTCGGGCCGCAATTGTGTTGATTGTTCAAATCTCATAGGGTTATGTCGCGTGGGACCGTGTCGTGAAAGACCGCTCTTTATGCAGATTATCCCCGACGGATTATCCCTGGTTGCCCGGTTGATGATTTGCTCTATATCTTCCATTCTCTTTCACATGTTGTGTGTGTAGGTGATGTTGGTTGACCGGTTTCCAGCGAGTCCACATCGTGTGTGGGTCCTGTGCCGTGTGTGCGGGTCAGCGTCGTGTGTGGCTATGTCCCCGACTTGATTCCCTGGTTTGGAATTTCCCCCGGTGGCTCGTCTGATGTTTGTCCTACATCGCCTACCTCCATTGCCGTTATTTGATGTGTCGAAGCTGAAGGGTCCCCCCCTTCAGCTTGAGGGAGAGTGTTGGAATTATTGAGTCAATGTCGGTCTATTAGAGTTGTAGGTATATTTGGGTTTAGTCCCACATTGCCGGTTTGTCTTTATGAGTCTTTATGAGAGAGAGAGAGAGAGAGAGAGAGGGGGGAGAGAGAGAGAGAGATGTGCCCGTACAAAAACTCCTCCAAGTGTTTTGGCCAAGACAAAGAAGAATTCACAGGCCTATTGGGAATTGGTTGTTTGGAAAAAACTAGGAAGAGTTTAGCTATATCACGGCAATTAAGGTCAGATACATGTGGTCGTAACCGCTTGACCGGTAAAAATAAGTCCCCCCAAACGAAGCCTTAGAATCTACAAGTGAGTCCGCCAAAAATTCTCAACAGTTTCTTTTAATTATTGGCATTACATCCTTCAATGGACTCGTAAATTTTCTTCGACGGAATATATAGGATAAGGTCCACAAGACGATAGAGGAATCCTAAGCAAGGTAAAGAACAAAAAAAATGTCACCTTCCCCCATCACTTTCTACTTTGAACTGCACAACAACTGTATTGATTAGGGTTCATTAGGCCTCATTCAATGGTGGGGCCCATGAAAGCATGTTGAAGCTTGACTCTCCATCCCTACTCTTCCATGGCAATGAAGTCCTTATTTTAAATTCAAGAACAACTAATGCTACTACATCTTACTTCTAAGGTTCATGAAACATATACAATTTTCTCTGCAAAGAATGAAAAAATTTAGACAACATCAGCGTATATTTAACATAAAACCTTATGAATTAAGGCCATAATTTGTATGATAAATAACTATAAAATATTGAAATTATACTGAATTTGAATTCATAGTTCATTATGCATCATGCTTGCTGGAATTAATAAGAGAGAAAATAATTTTGGAGAATGGCGAAAAATATTTTTTAAAAGAGCAGATATTGGAACAAGAAAATGAGATTTATATATATAACGTTATGTTATACATAAATAAATAAAAATGAATTAGGAATGCAAGTTGAGGGACGGCAGGGTCGTTGTGATTGAAGTATTACAAATAGAAGTCAATTATACAAGCACACTTTTTTCTACGTTCCAGCAAGTTGTTAGAGAAAAAAAAAGGAGCAGCAGGAAGAAAGTAGAATACGCATGGGTGAAAGGGACTTGGATAAAAGAATGAAATTCTCATGACCAATGCCTTTGTGAGGAATCCACCATTCATCATATTACTCTTGTTAATCTTAAATAGCGGCGGGCAGTCCATTTCTAGCACGAGAATTTCTCACCACTTAAAACACTAAGGCTTTGTTTGAATATCCGTTGTGCCTCCTTTCAAGTTCAACCAAAATGGCGTCCAACTGTTCAGCTGAAATCCTTTTAAACAGGTATGGTTTATGTAACATCTCCCTCACTTCTAGACCCTCTTGGATTAGGATTAGGACTTGAGTTGTGAGTAGAGGTCATGAGATGACCATGGGTTAGCTTGAACCAAGAAATTGTTATAGGTACCCCAAAGGTGCACAAATCAACCTAGGTCAATTCACCTCAAATTGGATTCACCAACTCAAATTGACCTTACCAATAGATCCATAACCCTAAGAGAAACTCAAGTGACTCAAAAGCCCATCATAGGGTCACAAAATTGGGGAAATTGATCAAAGTACCATTTAGGTCAACATAGGTCAATCTTTTACCATTAGATTCAATTGACCCCCAAAACATGGAATTGACCTCACCCCTGATCTTAGGACATCATAATGGACCCAATTGACCAAAAATCCTCATCATGGGGCCATCAATTTGACCAATCTGACCAAAGTCAAACTTAGCACTAAATTGGTCAAAATCACGTTTATTGGCGAAATTGACCCAATTAGGGCATCACCATGACCCAAACAACATTGAGTGGTGTCAAGGGACTAAGACCAATACATTGGACCAGCCAACCTACCCAATTGATCAAGTCAACCCCAAGGTCAATCATGGTCAAAGTATACCCTAATTATGAAATTAAAAGCCCAAATCAAATTACATTGGGCTAAGCCTTAATCCAAAGCCCATCCAGCAAGCCCACAAGCCAAATTACCCCCTTAATCCCCTCTGAATTTGAATGGAGGTTTTCCATGAAGGGCAAGATATGAAATTTCACATATTTGGAGGAGAATGAGGAGGAATGCATGGAATGGATGCCACTTGGCACCTCCTCCTCATTCCCAAAGACATACATTGAGTTCCCAAGAGCATGGGGACTGTTCTTCATCAATGACAACCAGCTGATACCAAGGGAGGAGAATTCAACACCCTTGGTCGACCACCCTCTACCATGGTACGTAACTACTTAAACACCTCCCTTCAGTCCTAACAATTCTTTCAACCACTTCCTCACCTCACAAGCAGTCGAGCTCATCCTCTGGAGCAGAACTTTTGCTGGAGAACTGGAGTTTGGAGCAAGATCGCTGATAGTAATATCAAACATGGCACATTGACACAACACCCGCCGCCAAGCTCGGATTCAGGTCTGTTTCGTCCTCTCCCTCTATGCTAGTAATCTAGATCTTTAGGAATTGAAATCAGGCTCAAATGAGCCGATTTCCAATTTCAAATCCATGGAAATTCTCCATTTGTGCTTCTTGTCGGGTTCTCCGGTAAAAGGGCCCCTCGGACTGCCACGTCGCTGCCAATCGACGACCACCACCTCAATAGAGGTGGTGATGGTGGTTGGCTGGGAAGTGGAGTGGGTGGCCGACAAATTGATCTAGAAGTTCCTCCAAGTCGGGCTCATTAGAGCCCTTAGTTAGAGGTTGAAGACAACTCAGAGCCGTCGGATCTCATCTTGATCATGCCAGATCCGCTATTTGCAGACCTGCACATAAATAGTTAGAAAGTTAACAGTTAGTGCATACTAATTTTGAGACCCTTATAGGCCATTTCATGAAAAGTTATTGGAGACAACTTTTGTAGATCTAAGAGTCTACTTAGAGTAAGAACTTGAATCAGCCTATTTTAAGCATTGTAGTTCCATGTAGATCACTTTTTCTGGGACTGGTCCTTGTGTAGGACAGAACTTAGGATGTGAATATCATTTGAATGGTTGAAGCAATGAGGTTGAAATTTAGTACATATATGCATGTACTATTGATACGCGCAAAATTGAGCTTGAAAACGCAAGTATACGTGCCGTACAAGTAATACAGAGTGAGTGAGATCATTCCCACGGAGAAGTGATGAGTTTAGTGCTTACAATTACTAGCTACACCGTTTCTATGAATCCAAGTAAAACGGTTAATTGATTTTCTGAAAATAGATTAAAACTTTTAGATAAATATTAAAACTAATTTAACTAGATCTTAAAGTAACTTCTTAGCAATTAGAGAAAATAGCCTTGCATTTCTGATTTCATATGTATAACATGATGATGATAAAATAAATATTTCATTTGGTTGAGCTTTGAATTATCTTGCAATGATTTTTAAAGAAGAAACATTTATCTCTCGATACAAGAAGTCTTAATTTCTACGCAACCCTAGTTATCTCTAACTTAGGCGAACCGAAAATATTATGAAGCGCAAAAATCTAATTCGCTGGCATGAAAAGGAAATCTCTTTCACTTTTCAAAACTCAAGAGATCTGTGATGCACGCACGTTTCTCCTCTCTCGATTCTTGAAATGCCGTAAAAATAAAGAAATTTTGGTTAATGATTCACACTGCTCATCTCTCGATTCTCGCACTGCGATAAACTAGCCCTTAAATAAACGTTACGAAGCTCATCTCTCGATTCTCGCGGCGCAATATAATAAAAAGGCATGATCCAACAATTTCACCATAAAAATCACAAGATCTATAAAGATAATTACAAAACAAACTCAAAATCAAAGATGTTCATCATCAAAATACACATACTACTCTCATCGTGCAAGACTAGAGAGTTTTAGTTCATGACTGCGGGAAAATAACACAAAACTAAAGAGATTTCACTAAACATTTCGAAAGAAATGCGAATCTTCCCTTCTCTAGTGACGTAGAAGTGTTTCCTTCAGCCCGAATGCCGAAATTAGACTGGTTTCCCCTTGACAAAATTTCTCCCCAGGTTTTCTCCTCTTCTCTAATGGCCGAATAATGAAGATCCTCTTTAATGGCCCAAATTTTCCTCTTTCAAACTCTCCTTTTTCTTCTCTCAGTGGGCCCCACATCCAGTCATTTTTAAATGTTGAACGGATGCTTAAAAATAGGTTGTAACTGTTGAAAACTTGGTAATTTCGGATTTAAATTTTCTGTAACTATCAGAAATGTTGTGAATATGTTGCAATATTTCTGGCCCTGTATTTCTGCACAATTTGACCTGCCAGATTTGTTGAGAATATGTTGCAACATATTTCCTATATTTTTCATAATACTTAGCCTTCAATCCTTGACTTAAATTCTCCCCGAATCCTATCATAAAAACATATAAAAAATGAGAGTAACAACCATTTTGACTTCAAATCATGCGGCAATTGGATTTTTATCTACTTTTTATGTATAAATATCACATAACATGGCTAAAAATGGTTAAAATAGGGATGAAGATAACTTTTTTGCTAAGTTATCAACCATATATACACCTGTACAAAAATGAGAATTTTTAGACAACATTTTTCTATAGTTTTAAGAAAAATGTGGTTTTTAATATTAATGAAATATACGTGGGTTAAATAACCCTATTGACTCAAATTTTGGGTGAAATGTTCCTTATGACATTATAAATCTCTGATAAAAATTTCAAGTCATTTGGATCTCTTTATGTTGGTGGATCCAACTTGTATATATGTTGAGATAGGGTAGAGATTTTTGGATGTCTTTAGCAAAAAATGAGAAAAATAGAGATTTTAGCCTATTTGACTTGTGGTATGCTAATGAAAATTTGTTTGTAAGCTTATGATGATGGAATACATCATCTATAGTGATGTTAGAATTTTTTGGACAAAAATACAAGGGTTTTTAATTTATTTTAATTATGTAGCTTTTTTAAACTAAAGAAATAAAAGTGAGCAAATTATTTAGGGAAATTTTAGTTTTCTGTCACTAGTCTTATAATGACATATTACACTTATGATAAATTATTTGGAATTTTTAGAAATTACTACATATGATGATTAGCAAAAATTATAAATATGACCCTTAAGTGTTTTTGTGTAAATTATAAATTCTACAGCCTATAAAATTCCAAATTTTGAATTGAACATTTTTAGAATATTTTGAAGCTTTGTAAATTTTCTTAGAATTTTTGGGTGAGTAATTATGGTACTTAATTTAAATAATGACATTTTTGTAATATTGTTATTTTAGGGAAATCATGGGTCATTATACCTTGAAAAATTATGAATCTATGTAAAATGTGTTATTGCATTATTATGAATCCCTAGAAATTTAATTAAACTCAATGGACCTCTGGACTTGGTACTTCATGAACAAATTGATTTAGGGCATTCATTTAAACAATTTAAATTATGCTGAAATTTAATTAGAAAAATTATGATCATTTGATAGTCCATTATATTCATCATGTTGAACCTTTGGAAAAAATTATAGATCATTTGGACAAAACATTTGGTAGTCACGCTTATAGATCACAAATAGTTACTTTGAAAATCAGGGTGCGATTAGCAAAACCTTGAAGCGGTTGATATGTCATCAAGATCATAATAGGAGAGTTATCAAATCAAAGGAGGACATTGATAATTTCATGGCGCATTCATTGGAGTTAGTCTTGGGTCATTTAGAGTAATGAGCGTAAGTTAGCACGCACCACACATAGTAAGGTAAGAGTTAAGAGTCAAATCGTTCAATAGATCGAGTGTTGTGGTAGACGTGAATGTGATCATGAGGGTGTTCATATCTGAATTAGAGACATGATTTGATGGGCAAAGACTTCCGGTTGAATTCCTAGGACATGTAGTTACGTATGAAATGAGTAATGTGTATGAACACTAAGAGAGGTAGTTATACCAGGAGTCCGACTAAAAGATCGTCCCTCCCCCGTGAGATCATAAAATACTTAATGTAAATCGAAGAGTAACCGTAAGAGAGATTTTTGAATAGGGGAAAAACCAATAATATTAAATATCTTGAGAAATGGAGATTTGGGATTCAGCCTATCGCAGTTCCCAGTACTGATGTGAGTCCTTCACCGGGTAGATCTCGGGAAGTCCAAGATTAACCATAAATTGATGTGTACAACTAAAAGTTAGACAAGAGTAGTCTAATAAAATGAAGGATTGAATAAGGGCAGCACCAATATTATTAAATATCTTGAGAAAAAAAAGATTTTGGGCTTTAGTCCATCGTATCTCCTAGTACCGCTGCGAGCCCTACATCGGGTAGATATCAGGAAGTTCAAGATTAACCATAAATTGACATGTACAACTTAAAGCTAGACAAGAGTTGTCTAATAATATGAAAGAACAATATAGCAACCTCACCCGTGTATGGGTTGGAGTGATTCGTGACTCGTTAGTCTTGCGAGCTGGTGGCTCGGGATAGTGATAAATTAAGGACGTGTTATTCCTGCGAGCTGAAGGCTCAGTGATGTATATTTGATGAGGACAGGATTGTCCTGTAGGCTGAAGTCTCGGATAAGAATTGTTATGTCTAGATTCTGCTTTTTGTGGTGGGTCATACGGTACTGGTCCAGTCAACACACCGACAGAATTACGTCTACTCTGGTGAAGAGTGCAGGTTTTTGGGTTCAGTAGGTTATTTATACTACGGTCTGGAGGATTATACCCTAAACGCACACTCCACCATAAAGACTGGTGGATTTCTAGTAAGAGTACGTAGGAGCTCCGCTGTTGTGTTCTTAGCGTTGAGATGTACGTAAGGTCTAGGCCTGGTAGTGTGTCTGCCCGCCTAGGAGTGGAGATACCCGCTCCACTGCTATTGTAAGTGATGATGGTTGGTACCTGAGAGGCTAACTACCTCCAAAAAGTGGAGAAGTTGAAAGGTCTGTGCATAGAGTCGGGTGAGTGAGTTACATCAAAATTCATTCCAATGCATCGTATAGCATGACATTCATTAATTAGTATAGCTTAGATTATAACTGCAGACCCTCATCATATAAATTAGTATGAACTCTTTTATATGATGAGTTATTTTGAAAATCTTAACTTATAAGTTTGTATGGGCTTTCATATAAGTTAAGGTACGTTTTGTGATGGTAGTGTAGCTCGTTTATTTTACTATACATTACTGCATTGCTCCTACTTTACTATTACTAGGTTTTGGTAGTTCTCTTTATACATATATATATACTGCTAGTTAGAGCCATGTCACTTTCCTTTCTATATTGCTTTGTTGTCCTCCTTCTTCTTCCTCCCGTGTGGTGCCTAGGAGTCGCGGGGGTGAGGCGAGGACGAAACGACTTAGTCTTTTTGACTAACGATCAGTGCCACATTATTTTAGGAGCGCATGGAGCCCCAACAACGGTACCACTCGGAGGACCAGCAACTCGAGAAGGAAGGACTTGAGGAGTAGTTGTCGGACACTAATACTACCACTACTGGACGTCACGATGAGTATTTTGTTTTAGCTTCCGCTTAGAGATGTTGCGAGTGAGAGATTTTGTACTTTCATTTTGGACATGTACCAGACATAAGCTCTTATTCTCTTTTGTACTCATTGTTGGGCTATTGATACGCCGGTAACGTATATATAAAATAACGCAAGTGTATGTGCCGGTTCAAGTAATATAGAGTGAGAAGCGATCGTTCTCTCGAGGAAGTGAATGATTTGGTGCTCGCAACTACTAGCTTAAACTTTTCCTTAAATTCAAGTGAGATAATTGATGAGACTTAGTTAAGCGAAACTAGAGATAATAAATACTAATTAGTTCCTATCTAAAAAATGACTTTTCCTTACTTTGGAGAATTAGTCTTGCATGTTGTTTTCCTTAGACTATTATGACAAGTGCTTTTGAGTCATCTTTCATAATCGGATAATTACTATCCTGCAACGATTTTAAAAATGGATAACATTATCTCTCGATCTCCGAAATCCGCTTACCCTACTTCCCCTAGTCATCTCTAACTTAAGCGGGTTTAGAGTAACATGAAGCGCTGAAATCAAAGTTGCAAACTTGAGATGAAATCTCTTTCTATCTCAAAGTTATATCGGGACTTATGGCACACTTACGTCACTGCTCTCTCGAGTCTCGCAACGCAGTAGAAAGATGGAATTTTGACTAAAGCATCACGTGACTCCTCTCTCGAATCTCGCCGTGCGCAATGAGGATTCAACCTTAAAATAACATGACTCATCTCTCGAATCTCGCCGCACTATCTAGGATAAGAACACTTACTCAACATTCCTTCTCCGGATTGAGTTTTTCGGCTATTCTGACAAGAAAAACATTAGAAAATGATCAAATTACTCAAACTTAAGTTAAAAATGATTTTTATCATCTTTTTATACTCAATAGAACATATTTTCACTATTTTTGTCAAATAAAATGAACATGGATAACTTTATTTAGGAAGTTATCACACTCCCACACTTGATTCTTGTTAGTCCCAAGCAAAGACAATTCATACAATTTATTTGAGTGAATGGATAGCTATTGAGATGAGAATTCAATGATCCTTGTCCTTAACCCAATTCAGTCAAAACATAATCAAGACTATACAACTGATAAGCTTGCCAATCATTAAAAATTCAACTCTCACAAATTCATTAGTTTGATAAAAGCAAAAGTGCAATTAAAAATTTGGTGTTGTGTGTGATTTCTTCAAAATTTATTTACTCCCACGCAATTGTTTTAGCCTCCGAATGAATTGAAAAGGATGAGAATATGCTAAGTTTTTGATCTTAACCGCGACAAGAACTTTTAGTTTATATGAAAGTGGGTTAGGCTTTGGCTTGGTTAGCAATGTTGAATGCTTGATAGTGGAGTGAAAGAAAGAAATCAAAGTCGATAATCCTAATCAATTACTATATTATGAGGCTCAATTCATAAACATTAAATATATAAATATTATGTTCATAGTTGGGATCATTCCAAGTATGTATTCGTCTACTTAGGCCACATATCACTATGACAAAATTGATCATTTTTCTGCTTTTCTCTTCTCTTTTTTTTGGTCATAGTTGGGATCATTCCAAGTAGGCTCCTATATACTTAGGCCACATATCACTATGACATTTACTCTTTTTTATATATGCTGAATTGAACACCCATAAATGGTTAGTCAATTAAGATATGACTAGTCGACAATTTAGGGTTCTAATCATTTGGTAATGTGTAGCAAAGGATAAGGAACAAGCTCAAAGACACTCATGAAGGATCACAATGGTTTAACTACATAATCCCTTGTCTTGGTCTACATCATTAACTCAATTCTTACTCATCCCTCCCTATTCATTTCTAGGAGTCAATTATCAACAAAACTTTATAGGGAAGGATAAATAAATTTTGAAAAAAAAAATTGTGCATAAAAACACTTTAGTCAAATATCATGCTAACTTCAAATTCAGAGTCCGAACTGTTAAGATTGTCTAGCTTAATCATAATTGGGGTAAAAATTTGGATCATTAACCTCAAGCTCAATCAAAATATTAAGCACCCAAATAATGAAGGGTAAACCACCCCCCCATACTTAAAGCATTGTTAGACCCTAGCAAAACTATATGCAATAGCTATGTTGACTAGTGTTGATTAGTAATGAAAGATATAAGAATATAAATAAATGAATTAAAATAACTCCCCTGAATTCATTAGTGTAGACAGTTGTTCAACTATCTTCATTCATTAAGAATCCATGAGTACTAATCATAGGCAATTGAATAATCAACTTGTTCTGCATACTGAGTATATTCCAAAGTTTATAAAATTCATCGCCCAAAAGAAACGAAAAGTTTAATTATAAAAGGAATTAGCAACAGAGGACAAATAAAGGTGACTTCGTTTCCTGAAACAAGTTAGCTCCAAAATGAACAAACACTTACAACACATACATAACATTCCTTGAAATAATCATTAGTGAATCAACATCATTCGAGAGCTTAGATTATTTTAAGCATGATAAAACTTGAAACGAGCCAAAAATTATATAGCAAAATAGGCTGAAAATCAGTGAGTAGCATAGGCCAAAATGAACTATAATATATCAACTTTCTAACGGGGCGAAAGAGAGGAATAACTAACAAAATGCTGGAGATAATAGTCGACCACTAGGGAGATTCGTCGGCCTCTGCCTCATCATCAGGCTCTGCTTCCTCATCACCAGACTATTCTTCGTCCCCATCATCGTCTTCATCCTCGTTATCATCTTCGTCCTCCTCCTCTTCTGTAACCTTTGCTGGATCAACTCTAGTTCGATCTAAAGTCAGAAGATAGCCAGCATAGTCAAATTGGCCCAACATCCTAAAATTCGGCTTCGACATCGGAATCTTCGCCTTTTCCATGACCTTCCGTATGTTCCCCCGAAGATCCTCAAACTGTTCTTTCGCGTACATCTGCTGACAGCGCTGATAAGCTTTGATGTACTCAATATGTTCCATCAGAGCATCGGGGTCGGTCCCATGATCGACTGCTAGAATATTGATACGTAAAGGGTTCCTTGCTCGTGTCTGCGAACTCTGAGCATCGCCTTGCCCTTTTTCTATCGTTACCTGTTCCGACCTTGATATTCACTTCAATGACAGTTTTGGTGATATGCCGCTTGACTGGTGTAACTATGTCATTTGCATTCATAAGCACTCCCGCAGCCCTACAATGCTCAGTGATCAGTGACGGGAACCATAACTGCCGAGGCTTCATCTCTCGAATTAATCTTTTGCTACAACTGTAACGTGATGATCTTGGCAACGTCAAATTGCATTCCTGTGATTATTCCGTAGATCAATCCCAACTTATCCAATGCCACACTATTAGGGTGTTTGGTCGGTAGGACGCCGACGTTAACAAATAAGAGCCACGCTTTAGCTTGTCGAGTCAAGCTTGAGGTTTTCAAAATTGTTTGTTTCTGACTCATCCATTTGGGTTCTTTTGTGGTACACAAAACCTTCAACATGTCACTAAGAGTGACTTTGTTCAAAATCTCGGTGTAATCTTCATACTCTTGATCTTCAAGGTTAAACATATCGCTAATTCGGGCCACAGAAAAGTTAACTTCCTTTCCCCGTACTATCATCGTCTCATATTCAATGTCCCGGGCATTCGCATAAAATTCATACACCCAAGCAGGAACAATCTCAGTACGTGGGTGGCAAAATGACTCCCAATGGAGCGCCTTAATCTGCTCAGTGTATGCAAGACTCCACGCTCGTTTTTCTATCATGAATCCCCTCTCCTCTATAAACTGAATGGACTTCACCTGCTCAAAGCGCTTCCGCGCACCCTCTCCAACAAATTTTTCAGGATTTCTAGCAATTCCCATTCCCTTCCTCATTTTATCTCCCCTCTTAGATGACATAATGGCGGCTAAGCATATACATAACACACAATCCACAGAGAAATAAATTTTTCTACTAGGGTTTGCATTATTTAGCACAAAAGGAAGGGGGGGGGGGAAGGTTTATACCTCAGAAATCCTCTATTGCTGAGATTGCAGAAATCCGCAAGCTACTTCAGCACTTCAGGTAGGGGGATTGTGCGCCGCGCCGCCCTATGCTCCGTATCGCTGCTCACCGTTGATGTTGCCTCCACAAACATCGCTGATCAACCTCCAAATCCGAAGATGCAGATGCCGCGATCTATACTTCCAATGCCTCGCGCAAGTGCCGCCGCTGGCCTCGTGATCTCCTTCGTCGCCTCGAACGTCTCGCGCAAATCAGCGGCCAGGCGTCTCTCGTAACCGCTGAAGGATGTCTCTCCCGCACCGAAGTCTAGCCCTAGCCGCGGAGTATGTAATGAAGAAGGGAAAAAATATTCTTTATAAAACACCAGGATTTAATTAATTTATGAAACCGGGCTTAGGTTTAAATTAAACTGGATTAATGCTTTAATAACCTTTAAACCACCATCTAAGGAGTAATCGGCGCGCCGGTTCAATTGAACCGGTCCCGAACCGGCGTATTCCTGACCCTAGAAGGAACATCCCGAAAGATTAATCCCATTACGTATGTAATGGGTTGTTACAACAAGCCGCAGGAAATGAACCGGCTGCACACCGGTTCGGTTGAACTAGCGATGAACCGCCAGCCATGGGAAGAGGCAGTAAACTGAATCCCACTACGTATGTAATGGGTTGTTATGACAAGTTTCAAAAATTTTAATTCTACTCTTTTTACCTTGTTTCCACCAAACCTATCCGAATTTTGTTCCTCCTGTACCGCCAAACTTCCTCTTGGATAATTTCAAGCTAGATTAAGTAAGGGCTATGGACAACCTCCTTCCAATTGAGAAATTCACATTAAAGAGAACAAATTAACTACGTTAACTAATTATATATACTTATATAAATCTAAACGATGGGTTGCCTCCCACCAAGCGCCTCGTTTAGAACGTCCCGGCCGGACGTTTTGCGTCAACTTGTCATTGTAAATTTATGACCATCGCCTCACGATGGTCATTATCTACATAATACTCTTTCAATCTTTGGCCGTTCACCTTGAACGTAGAGCCATCCTTCTCATTTCAAATTGTTACTACTCCAAACGGGTGCACCTCTTTTACTCTAAACGGTCCTGACCATCTAGACTTAAGTTTGCCTGGAAAGAATTTTAGTCTCGAGTTGAATAACAAGACTAATTGTCCTGTCTTGAACTCTTTTACAATTAGTCTTGAATCATGCTATTTCTTTGTCTTTTCCTTATATACCCTCGAGCTCTCATATGTGTTCGATCGAATCTCATCCAATTCATTAATCTGTAGTAGTCTTTTCATCCCTGCCTCTTGAAAATCAAAATTTAGTTTTTTTATGGCCCAATAAGCTCTATGTTCCAACTCCACCGGGAGATGGCACGCCTTCCCATAAATCATTTTGTACGGGGTCAATCCTATAGGAGTTTTAAATGCAGTTCTATAGGCCCATAAAACATCACTTAGTTTTAGGGACCAATCCTTGCGGGTGGCATTTACCGTTTTTTCTAATATTTATTTAATCTCTCGATTTGAAACTTCAGCTAGACCATTGGTTTGCGGGTGGTAGACGAGGGCGACTTTATGAGTTACTCCATATTTCTTCAAAAGTGATTTAAATTGTAAATTGCAAAAGTGTGCCCCTCCATCACTAACTATAGCCCTTGGTGTACCAAATCTAGTGAGTATGCTAGTCTTGAGAAACTTTAATACAACCTTGCTATCATTTTTTTGTGTGGCTATTGCCTCTACCCATTTTGAAACATAATCTACCGCTAGCAGAATATACAAGTTCCCGTTTGAATTTACAAAAGGTCCCATGAAGTCTATGCCCCACACGTCGAACACTTCGACTTCTAGAATATTAGTCATAGGCATGCTTGCTCCACGATGAATATTTCCCACTCTTTGACATCGATCACAGTATTTTACAAAGGTATGGACATCTTTAAATAGTGTCGGCCAATAAAATCTTGATTCTAAAACCTTCATAGCAGTACAGTCTCCCTGAAAATGGCCTCCGTATGGAGAAGCATGACATTTTTCCAAAATACTTTGGACTTCAACTTCAGGAACACACCTACAAATAATTTGATCTGCACAGATTTTGAATAAGTATGGCTCATCCCATAAGTAGAATTTCACCTGATAAAGAAACCGTTTCCTTTGTTGGTGATTAAAACCCGGAGGAAGCACTCTACTAACGATGTAGTTAACAAAATCCGCATACCATGGAGTGTTATTTGTGTCTGATATAGCTAGTAATCGTTCGTCAGGAAAATTTTCTCCAATCTCAATATGCATATTTTTCTCGCTTTTGTGATCTAATCGTGATAGATGGTCGGCTACTGGATTCTCGGCTCCCTTTCGATCCTTGATTTCTAAATCCAATTCTTGTAAAAGGAGGACCCATCTAATAAGTCTAGGCTTTGCGTCCTTTTTATCTACTAGATATCTTATTGCTGCATGATCTGTGTAAACTATCACTTTGGAGTTTATCAAGTACGAATGGAATTTGTCAAAGGCAAATACAACAGCTAATAATTCCTTTTCCATGGTGGTATAGTTCAGCTGGGCATCCATAAGTGTTTTGCTAGCATAATAGATTGTGTGAAAGATTTTATTGTGCAGCTGCCCTAACACGGCTCCAACCGCGTAATTACTAGCATCACACATAAGCACAAATGGCAATGACCAGTCTGGTGCCTTAACTATAGGAGATGTCACTAGACGTTGTTTT
Source organism: Platanthera zijinensis (assembly GCA_039513925.1). Taxonomy (NCBI): domain Eukaryota; kingdom Viridiplantae; phylum Streptophyta; class Magnoliopsida; order Asparagales; family Orchidaceae; genus Platanthera; species Platanthera zijinensis. Next base: position 130,964,893 of record CM077098.1, on the reverse strand, counting down.
AATGTTTGGAATGCCGTCAGGCAATTATCATCAAAAATGTACGGTGTGTCTTTTTCAAGAAGGTTGCATAGCGGCTTAGATATTTTAGAGAAGTCTTTTATAAAGCGTCTATAAAAGCCCGCATGACCCAAAAAACTACGAATGCCCTTGACATTCGTCGGTGGAGCGAGTTTTTCTATGACTTCTACCTTTGCACGGTCAACCTCTAACCCCTTACTAGACACTTTGTGTCCTAAGACAATTTCTTCGCGCACCATGAAATGGCACTTCTCCCAATTCAATACTAAATTTGTTTCAACACATCTTCTCTAAACCTTACTTAATATTCTCAAACAAACATCAAATGATCGTCCAAACACTGAAAAGTCATCCATGAAAATCTCAATCCCCTCCTCAATCAACTCGGCAAGAAGAGCGATAATACAACGTTGGAATGTTGCGGGTGCGTTACATAACCCAAAAGGCATTCTACGGAATGCAAAAGTTTCAAACGGGCATGTAAAGGTCGTCTTTTCTTGATCTTCAGGTGCAACCATGATCTGGTTGTACCCCGAATATCCATCAAGGAAATAAAAATACTCACTACCCGCCAACCTATCTAGGACTTGGTCAAGAAATGGAAGCGGAAAATGATCTTTTCTAGTCATTTTGTTCAATCGCCTATAGTCCATACATATTCTCCATCCTGTGACGGCCCTAGTAGGTATGATTTCATTATTATCATTTTTAACAATAGTCATTCCACCCCTTTTCGATACACATTGCACTGGGCTCACCCACTTACTATCTGAGATAGGGTAGATGATGCCTGCATCGAGCCACTTAATTATTTCTTTCATCACAACTTCTTTCATGGGAGGACTAAGCCTACGTTGATGCTCTATAGATCCTTTTGCCCCCTCTTCTAATAATATTTTATGCATGCAAACGGACGGGCTAATTCCCTTGATATCGGATAAAGTCCAACCAATGGCACCCTTGAACTCTCGTAAGACTTCAAGTAATTCTAGTTCCTTATCTCGTTCTAACGATGTATCAATGATAACCGGTAAAGTGTTATTCTCCCCAAGAAACACATATTTTAGATGTTCGGGCAGTGGCTTCAAATCTAATTTTGGTGGTTCAATAATGGATGGTTTCATTGTTGTAGGCTCGTTGGACCTACGTATAACCTCGAAGTTCCTATCAATTGGTTGCTTGTCACATGAATCTAAAATTTTGACTACCTACTTGACTTCTAAATCGTCCTCTCCTTCCTCAATAGTAAGAATACTCAACAATTTAGATTCTAGTTCATCACTCTCATGTACTAACCTAGAAGGCACAACAACTTCTTCTATCGAAAAACATTCCTCCTTGTCATCAGGGAATTTCATAGCTTTAAGGATATTAAACGTTACTTCCTCATCGTTTACTCTCATTGTTAACTCACCTTTTTGGACATCTATAAGGGTGCGTCCGGTGGCTAAAAATGGTCGTCCTAAGATAATAGGCACTTCCTTATCTTCGTCCATATCCAACACAACGAAATTCACTAGAAATATGAATTTCTCCACCTTGACTAGTACGTCCTCAACAATTCCCTTAGGAAAAGCTAAAGACCTATCAGCTAATTGGAGGGTGAGAGATGTTGGTTTGATCTCCCCAATACCTAATTTTTAGTAAATAGATAGCGACATCAAGTTGATGCTAGCCCCCAAGTCGCACAACGCTCTTCTGGAGAACTTCATTCCAATTGAACATGGAATTGTAAAACTCCCGGGGTCTTTCAGTTTTTGTGGTAACTTATTTTGTAAAATAGCGCTGCACTCTTCGGTTAGTGCTACTATTTCCTTATCAACGAATCTTCTCTTCTTAGACAAGATGTCCTTCATAAATTTAGCATAACTAGGCATTTGCTCAAGTGCCTCGGCAAATGGGATATTTATAGTTAACTTTTTAAACATATCCATGAACTTTTGGAATTGAGTGTCAAGCTTATTCTTGGCAAGCCTAGATGGAAAAGGTGGTGGAGGGTAAACGATGTCTTTCTTTTTATTAGTTGGTTTATCGAGTTCAATTAACTCTGGTTCCTTACTCTCTTTAGACCCTTCTTTTTCTAATTCCCTTGCCGTATTATTTCTCTCATTCTTCTCTTCCTCCCTCGCTTTCTCCAACAACCCATCCCCGCTTGCTATCTCTACTCCACTCCTTAAGGCTATGGCTTTGCAATGACCATTTTGGTCATTTCGACTAGGGTTAGGTGTGGTGTCAGAAGGTAGAGATCCCATCAGTCTTTGGTTTATTGAGTTTGCAAGTTGACCTAAAGTTATATCTAAAGACCTTAAGGAAGATTCTATTCCCACCATTTTAGAATCGTATTTTTGAAACATTCCTAAGATGAATTCATCTGTCATTCTCCTAGGATTTACTTGTTGATGTGAAATATTATTTGGCGGTGGATTCGGGTTTTGGCTAAATCCCCCTGGTTGGTTCATCCCTAAATTAGTCTTCCACGAGAAGTTCAGATGATTCCGCCACTCGGGATGGTAATGATTTGCGAATCCTGGTGGAATTTGCCTTTGTGTTCCGCCCACATAGTTTGCTTCTTCAGTAACATGATTTAATTGTTCAACCGTGAGTGGGGCATTCGATGTAGTGGGTGATAATGAATCTAATCTTTTGTTAATCAGGTTAAATTGTGAGTCCATTTGGGCTGCCAAAGATGTGAATTGGTCCACTTGATGGATTCCCACTGGGTTGCTATTCCCTTGTCTCTCATACGCTTGGTAGTTATTTGCGGTTAGATCTTCTAATATAGAATAAGCATCCTCGGGATATTTCTTCATCAAAAAACCCCCTGCAGCTCCATCAACTAAAATTATAGTTGCCGTCTGTAGCCCGTTATAAAAGGTAGATACTTGTTGATGTTGGGCCAACCCATGATGTTGACATTTCCTTAACAACTCCTTGAAACGCTCCCAAGCATCGTAAAGAGTTTCCCCATTATTCTGTGTAAACGTGGTTATGTCCCTAATCAGCTTTGCAGTCTTAGATGGTGGGAAATATTTATTTAAGAATTTTTCAACCAATTGGTCCCATGTCGTGATTGAATCATTAGGCAACGACTCTAACCAATCTTTCGCCCTTTCTTCTAAAGAAAATGGAAATAATCTTAACATTATTGCATCTTCAGATGCGCCATTGAATTTAAACATATCGCAAATTGCTAAGAAATTTCTCAAATGAGAATTTGCGTCTTCATGACTAAAATCTCCAAACTTGTTATTCTGCACTTGTTGCATAATCAGAGGATCCATTTTAAAATTATTTGCAGCAATTGCTGGTCGAGCAATGCTGAAATGCAAACCTCCTCGTAGAGGTGTGTTATAATCATTACAAGTCATTCGTGGGGACGCAGGTTGGCCATTTTGATCCACGTGACCATCATAATTATTAGTGTTATCATGTGCAGGATTATCCATCGCAAGATGATTAATGTTATCGTTTCTAGCTTCTCTTCGGTTCTGTCTACAAGATCGCTCGATTTCAAAATTTAAAGGCAATAACTCAATTTGCCTATATCTGGACATGCACTAAACTAACTTTTAATGATTTAAAAATAAACAAGCAAACACTTGATCTCTAAATACTCAGATCTTGCTAATATTGCAAGAAATAACACACTAAATCTGTCACACTTCCCCGGCAACGGCGCCAAAAACTTGATACGCCGGTAACGTATATATAAAATAACGCAATGCAAGTGTACGTGCCGGTTCAAGTAATATAGAGTGAGAAGTGATCGTTCCCTCGAGGAAGTGAATGATTCGGTGCTCACAACTACTAGCTTAAACTTTTCCTTAAATTCAAGTGAGATAATTGGTGAGACTTAGTTAAGCGAAACTAGAGATAATAAATACTAATTAGTTCCTATCTAAAAAATGACTTTTCCTTACTTTGGAGAATTAATCTTGCATGTTGTTTTCCTTAGACTATTATGACAAGTGCTTTTGAGTCATCTTTCATAATCGGATAATTACTATCCTGCAACGATTTTAAAAATGGATAATATTATCTCTCGATCTCCGAAATCCGCTTACCCTACTTCCCCTAGTCTCATCTCTAACTTAGGCGGGTTTAGAGTAACATGAAGCGCTGAAATCAAAGTTGCAAACTTGAGATGAAATCTCTTTCTATCTCAAAGTCATATCGGGACTTATGCCACACTTACGTCGCTGCTTTCTCGAGTCTCGCAACGCAGTAGAAAGATGGAAATGACTAAAGCCTCCACTCTTCTCCTCCCGCTCAACCGCCCATGCCCAGCCCTCTCCACCTGATAGGAACCTCGCCCACCCTACGAATCACAGCTTACAACTCCATATATAAAAGTTCTCATCAAATATCAACCAATATGAAAGATAAATTCAGAACTAAGTCATCTGATAAGTCTAAATACTTACAACACACAAGACTTATGGAATTAGTTCATAGTGGAAGGAGAGAACATCACAAAAATTGGAAAGATCTTACAACCCATGATGAAAAGAATGTAAAATAACGCCGGAAGATGGTCTCCAACTCGCGTACACGCAATCCTTCTCCAAGATCTGGTGTTGCCCTAGGTTTTCTTCTCCAAGCAATCTCCTCTTCTTTTCCTTCTCCAAGAATGAATAATCCTTTTTTTCCAGCCATTTTCGTCCTTTAATTTCGTGCCCCCCATCTGAAAGGATGCCTCCTTTTAATTTGTAACTACTGCAATTTTTTCAAAATTCGGATTTTTTAAATTCCGAAAGTTGTTATAACAACTAAAAAAGTTGTTATGATAATTTTCCCAGCACAGCAAACTGCTTCAGCATTCCTTCTCCGGATTGAGTTTTTCGACTATTCTGACAAGAAAACATTATAAAATGATCAAATTACTCAAACTTAAGTTAAAGATGATTTTTATCATCTTTTTATACTCAATAGAACATCTTTTCACTATTTTTGTCAAATAAAATAGACATGGATAACTTCATTTAGGAAGCTATTATTTCATATATATATATATATGATATGTTGTGATTTGTGGACTTACTATTGTAGTTTTACTTCTTTTCTCAAATTGTCCTAAAGGTTGAAATGAAGTAAAACTACAATAGTAAGTCCACAAATCATAGCATATCATGCGGTGACAACCAACCCGTGAGTTAGTGTCATCGTAAGACAGAGGTTCTGGGCATAAGACCCGGGCAACTCCCTAGTAAGAGAAGGGGTCTTACAGTTTAAAACTACTATTCCCCCCTTTTTGGAAAGGACTCGGAGAGCTCCAGCCAACTTTCAAAAACAAGCAGACTTGTGTTCTGACTGTGACGCGAGGGAGCACTATGCTCATGCGAGCTATGCAGTGTGGTAGTTTGTACCGACTGATGAGGACCACGATGTGAGGTGATGTGCACATGATTTCTTCGGCCGACAGAGTTGATGGTCGAGATGGTGCAGGAGATCGCCCTTCTGGTAGTCTGACTAGGCGAGTCATATTCAGCGATCTAGTTGCGTAGACATTCAGAGGTTGAGCCCGAATAGGGATAAGTCGACTGGAGTAGGTCGGCTGACGCCTCAAGTCCTTGAGGTGGTGCTTCGTGCAGACTGGTGTTTCATGCAGACTGTGTTGCATGCAGTGTAACCCAATGTAGATGGTGCTTCGTATAGGGAATGCTTTGTGCAGGTGGTGGATCTGGATCCCAAACCAAGGTGATGATTATTGTTTTGATTCGGATCCGGTTCGACCCGGATCCGATTTTGGAATTTTATTCCTCAAATCATCGGCAGCCTAAAACAGGAAAAAAAAGAAATCTATTTTGGGGTGTCTATCCGTGAGTTGCCAGAATTGGGGAGAGGGATTAAATTTGATTCCTTTTTGTTTACTCATTAATTCTCCCCACCGCCTTTCCCTCTCTCCTCTCTCTCTTGCTCGTGCACTCGGAGGGGCGCCGGTCTTGGGTGTTGTCGCCGGTCTTGGAGGAGGTAACCGTCGGCGTTGAGAGAGGGTGTTGCCGCCGGGCTTGGTGGAGTTTGTCGTCGGTGTTGTAGTGAACGTTCTTTGGAGTGGAGAGGCGTGGTGTCAACGGCGTCCGTGTGTGCAGTTAACCTCTGTTAGGAAATACGTGATCCAGAGAACAAACAAGAAATTGCAGAAAAATTAACAAGCAAAACACATAATGATATAATGTGGAAAAACCCCAAGATCGGGAAACCACCCACGCCCAGAAAATCTATTATGAAATAGATCAAGAATACATCGCTTCTATTCCGCCGCTCCTCTTATTCAGTTTTCGTATACGCGTACACAACCCTAGACCGAAACTGAACTTTTATACACGTAACAAACAGGACGAGGAAAATTACATAAATGCCCCTGACAAAAATTCGGGGCCTCGACGGAGGTTTCTCTCCGGTGGTAGCGTTGTTCTCCGGTGGCGGCATTGCTATCTGGTGGTGGTGTGGTTGAATGTCGGACTTCGTCATTGAAGGTACGGTGAACCTTGTGCGTCCACGAGACGGATTGCAGTTCAGATCTCAGATTCTCACTGCGGAACGTGCGTATCCGGAGCATCCACGGCATACTCATCGGAGGCTCATTTTTCTCTTGTTTTCTCTTGTATTTGCATTTATATTTTCATTATAGAATTTTTGTGGTTGTTTTTCTATGTTATTATTACCTGCAAATTTTATAGCTATGCCTTTTTGTACCTTATTTTACAACAGAGGGCATAGCTGGGAAGGTCATCGATGACGAGAGAGGCGGCGAAGGGACCGCAAAGAGGGTGTCGGCCAGTCGTGTTCAAAAAGTTCGATCGGGCCGGGCTTGGCCGGGGTCTCGACCCGGGCCCAGTTTAAGTCGGGCCAGGCTCGGGCTCCATCTCAAAAGGGGGGCCGATTAGGCCCTTCAGGCCGGCCCCGGGCCGCCTAGATACAAAAGGCGGGATTTTAATCCCGCCTATCATTAGGAGGGATTAGAATCCCGCCTGGCAGGATTTTTGCTTAGCCCGATGTCGGGCTCAGGCTAGCCCGACACCTGGGCTTTGCCTGGGCCGGCCCGGGACGGGCAACCAGCAAAAATGAGGGTCCGGTAAGGGCCCCAAGCCCGACCTTGACCCGGGCCGGGCTTCTCCCGGGTCGGGCCTGGCCGGGCTTTTCCTGGGCTGGGCCCGTACGGACTTCCCGGGTCCGGACTTTTTGCCCACGACTATTGCGAGCGTCTTCTACATTTGAGTACAGATTTTATTCATTTTCACGTTCATTAACAGCTTACCTACAATTTTAATAATCAAGTCATTTCATATTTTTTTCTCTAATAATAAAATCATCCGCTTTTAAATAAAGCAAGAATTAACTATTGGCTTAATTTGGTAGGGAGTTTTCACGTCGTTAAGGGAGCAGCGCAAGGCGGAAAAACAAATGCCTGCCGGGCGCGCACAGCGGCATTTGCTCCTGCAGCCTTGGCAAAATGGCATTGAAAGCTTCGTCTCCAACCCCACCTCCCCACCTTCATCTCCATCCCCCGTCCCATCTCCAACCCCGAAGAATTTTCACTACTGAATCAAATGAGGCCTTAAGAAAGAATCTTGTATTTGAGGTCTCAAAAAGGAAGAACCCAGATCCGTGGGGAGGACAGGGATGGGGGTAAGGTTGGGTTTAGATTGGGTATTGTGTGAGATTTCAATGAGTGTGGGGATGAGGTAGATCGGACCAACGTGGCCAGCGGCAGCGATCTTCGGCGGATTTGGCTGAACTTGGATCCATCAAAGGAGGGAATAAATCGCTTCTTCTGCTGCTATTAGGCTTGGGCGAGATTGCGACAATGTGGTATAGTAGTGGTCATCTCATGGCCTAATTGGCATTTTGCATTTCTAAATATCATGTTTTTGTACATTACATTTTGAATTTTTAAATTTGGGACATTGCAGTCTCCAAATACTTTTAACTTATATTTTGCACCTCAAAAATTTGAGATCTACTAAAAGTTATTTAATTTTGTTGATGTCAACTCAACAATCCTGATAGACCGGACTAAATAGGACCGTCTTATCCCGAGAGCGGTCGAACGTGCAAACAGTCGCAGAAAATAGAAAGCTGAGAAGACATTTTTTTACATGAAAAACTCGTCAACTGGGTGAAAAACCATGTGACCGGATCTATGCCAACCAAACTTCTACTATTTATTGTCATGATACAAGGCTATGGTGGGAAGCAAGGGCAACAGACTGCTGCTCGTTACAACTATGAGAGAGAGAGAGCACTGGGCTCGGAGGATGACAGACTACTTCTCACAAAGCTAATTCTTTTTCTGCTACAATAGGGACTTTCACACACCGGATGCTTTGGGTACTATGAATACCTCAAAGTCCTTGACTGTCGCTTGTACGCAAGAAGGAATGTGTGCAGGACAGAACGTGTGCACAAAGGGACGTACACGAGAGAGCGCGCATGCAAGGAGGAGCGTGCGAACGAAGGGGAACGTGCACCCAAAGGGGCGTGCACACGTTGGCGGGGAGACACGCAAGGGGGAGCGCCGCAAGTAGGAACACGTGCACAGAGAGGCATGTGCGCGTTGGCCGAGAGACGTGCGCAAGAGGGAAAGCACCTAAGGAGGAACGTGCACACAGATATGAGGAGAAGAGAGAAGTTCCGTAGGAGGAGGAGAGAGAAATTTCGTAGGAGGATTTTCCGGATGAAAAATAGATAGAAATGAAGGAGTGACTGAGGCTCTATTTATAGACCCCAGAGGTGGTTATGATAGTTACGCGACTATCCGCAGACCGTAACCACCTAATTTAATATTTGTAGAGCGAATTCATAACATAATACGCACATATTATTATATTAATTATATAAAACGCATACAAATTCTATTTTTGGCCACGCACTTTCCCCACTACGGAATGTCATGTGGGTGGTTACGTGAGTGGTTACCCACGTAATCAATGGAGGTGATTGCGGGAGTGCGATCAGACGGTGGAGGATTAGCGGCGGCCAAGAATCCGGCCGGCTGGGGCCGACCGGTGACGGACTCCGGCCGACGACGAAGGCCGGACAGTGAAGGTCGGCCGAACGGTGAGGAAGAGGCCGACGACGATGGCAGAACATTAAGGAAGAGGCCGACGACGATGATGACGTCCGTGGCGTTGGGAGACGACGACGGCGACGTCCGTGGCGTTGGGAGACGACGACGGCGGCGGCCGTGGTGTTGGGAGACGACGACGGCGGCGTCCATGGCATTGGGAAATGACGGCGGCAGCGTCTGTGGAGTTGGGAAACGACGACGGCAGCGGTCGTGGTGTTGGGAGTAGAGCCGTCACGGTTTCGGTTCGATTCTGGTTTCACTAAAACCATGAACCGAACCACTAAGGTAACAGTTCTTCAAATTAGAACCAAACCTTATTTGGTTTGACCGATTCTGATTCTGGTTCCGATTCAAGCTTAATTTTTGGAACCGTCGTGTAAACGGTTTCAGTTACGATTCAACAAGAACCAAAATTAAACTGGCCACTAACGGTTCGGTCCGGTTCCAGACGATTCGTTCTGGTTCTAATCGGTTCCAATTGAAACTAAAATCAAACTTGACATAATGAAATAAAAGCGGGCTGCAAATAGTAAATCTCAAAACAACATCGAAATAAAAATAATTATATTGCGCACTACTCGACTGTCTTTTCCACGATCGGTGGGATAGTATCAATCGTCTTCCTACGCGTGTAGACTTGCCACGACTTCTAGTTGGCTTGCGCACATCTCGTCGGCATGCTCTACCGTAACAACCAGTTACAATTAGTTGTTTTTCATTATTACTAATAAATAGTAGTTGTATATCTTCTATATTTTTCAAATAAAATATTTTAAAAAAATATGTAAGTAAAATTGAAAATATATTATATAATTGCACAAAAATCAAAAGTGCACTGCAAAAATTGACTTCAAACCGCACCAATGTCAAACCATACCACACGGTTTTTATGCGGTGAAGTTTTGTTCGGTCCAAGATCGACCCCTTTTAGTGCGATTATGGTTTGGATTCAAACTGCATCAGCTTCACTCGTTATAGGAAGTATAAATATTATAGATAAATTATATAATAATAATAATAATAATAAATGGATTGCAGATCGTTCCTACTTCGGTCCAGTTCGGATCGGGTCTAAAAATCTTGAAACCGCTTAAGACTTCTATGTTGCGGTTCCAGCTCCGGTTCCGGTCCGGATAATAAAAGGTAAGAACCACACCCGGACCAATGTTGTTCACGGTTCCAAAATTCAAACCGAACCCGAATAACATGTGAACCGTTCGGTCTGGTTCTTTGCGGTTCCGGTTTGGTTTGCAGTTTTCGGTTTTAACTGGCAAGTCTAGTTGGGAGACGACAGCGGTGTTCGTGAAGTTGGGAAACGACAGCGGCGGCGGCCGGTGTGTTGAGAGGAGATGGCGGCGACGGCCATGGTGTTGGGAGACGAAGGTGGCGGCGGCCGTGGAAGGGAGGGGGCGCACTGCCGGCACATGCCAGCGTCCCCCTCAAAAACTACCGCACCATCGCGAGGGGTGCGACAGACAGTAGTTAGCCCACGATTCCCTGGTTGGGAGTGTACAACACTCTCCAACAATGTTGCTTAAAAGAGCACTGACCAAGTCAATGGGGGAAGTCCCCCTTTGCTGGAAAACCTTGCGCGGGTGCGCAAAATTTATCCTGCACGCACTGTGCGTGGGTTGATTCCCCGCGCACAGTGCGTGGGAATAATTCCCTGCGTGCAGTGCATAGTTGACTCCCGCCCGCGCAGCGCGCGAGACGATTCCCCCGCGTGCAGGACTTGACGCGCGGGGGAACTCCCATGCGCGACCTTCGCCGCGCAGGGCGATTGCCGCGCTGGACGCCCCCACGTAGCGGCTCGGGCGATCGCGTCGCTGGATCACACTTTGCGGGAGATTACTATGGTTGTGCTCACTGGATCCACGGTTCTGTCGAACCTGTTTAGGGGAACCCCATCAATTTATATGATCAAACATTAGAGAAACCCCATGAAAGTATATAATATGAAGATCTTTGGTGGGTGCAATGTGAAAAATACAAATTTAAAGGTATTTGGGTGATGTAAAATGCTAAATTTAAATATTCCAAATGCAATGTTCCAAAATTATGATATTTGGGGATGCAAAGTACGTATTACCCTTGGAATGTTGAATGTTCTAGAGAGTGTGTGTGTGAGAGAGAGACTTTTAGAGAGAGAACTAGCTTTGCTAATAGCAAGATTTCAAGGGATGAGAGAGTGAGTGCGTGTTTCAGAGAGAATAGGAGAGGTTGATAAGGCGGAGTTGAATGTGGGATTGAGGACAAGTTTAAGGTTTCATTTGGTTTGGCGTTTTGCTCAGGCGACAGAAGGAGAAGGAAGGCTTTTGGAATCGGAGGGGGGAAGCTGCGGTGGGAATCTCTCCGTTTTCCTCCATTTCCCATGGCGCGGCGGGTGCAAACGCAGCCGACGACCATTTGGTTACCTGTCGTGCGACAGCATTTGCCCCAAACGTAGAGCTCCAAACGTTGTGCCAAACGAAACCTAAGAAAGTAAATGAGGCAATCATTGAATGAAGGCGAGGGAGCAGTGGCGGATCCAGGAATTTGGAAATGGAGGGCACACAATTTTTTTAAAATAAAATAATAAGTCAATATTAAATCTATGATAATAGAAAGTCATACAAAATTACATAACACTGCAAAATATAAAATACATGAGTAAAATTTTATATTTGTCCACGACGAGCCCTCATTTTTTTGAAAACGGTCGATAACATCATCATCAATGACTTTCAAAAATGTTTCTCGCTCAATAAAAGTAACCAGACAATCATTCAACATTTGATCGCCCAAACTATTGCGCAACTTGTTCTTCACATAATTCATGACTGAGAATACTTTTTCCACACTTGCAGTAGCCACATGAAGAATCAATACAAACTTCAAAAGCTTGTAGATTTGTTGATAAACAACATGTTTACCAGTTTAAACAAGTTTCAAGGATAAATGGCTAAGGTCCTTCAAATGAGCAAATCTCTCATCACTTCTCATATCAATAATGTAGTTCTCGAGTTGAAATTCCAAATTAAATAACTCTAAACTTGAAAAATCATTAGGATAAAACTCTACAAGCCGCATCACTTTTTTTTCCAAAACAACCAAATGAGATAGCGGGATTCAAACAAGTCATACATTGAAGCAACTTTATACTCACCTCATCAAACCGATTGTTTAACTCTTGTAGCTGTTGATCGACAACTTTTAAGAAAACTTTAACTTAATAATAATGCAAATTTGTGTAGTCTTCAACAAACTTTCTTGATCTTCCACGGGGAATATACCGATCATCCATATTGGGAATATGAATACCATGTTTGTCACAGAAAAACAAATTTTTTTTAAATCGAGTGTCTCATACATCATCCCTCAAAGTTTGAAGCTGTTTTTTTTGTCAAACTAACAAAAGACATTCCATTTACAATATTTTGATCCTTTCTTTGCAAAGCGAGATTTAATTCGTGTGTATACCCGATATAGTGGTCATCACATGAACCATTAAAATAAAATCAAATGATTCTAATGCGAGCAAAATACCTTGTGCCTTCACTCGATCATTTGTTTTACTCTTCCCAATCTTCATACGTGTAGCAATCATATCAGGATATAATGAAATGATATGCACTAGTGTTTTGTGATGTGATCCCCAACAAGTATCTCCAGGCCGACTCAAACGAAGCTCCTGATTTAAACCTGATCCAGTTTTGAGTTCATCATCTTCTAGTGCCTTAGCCATCTTTTGAACTTGGCTTTCTCTAAGCATTTCATTTCGTTTGCAGGAAACACCAATTACATTTAATAAAGTTGTAATTGCTTCAAAAAACCACTTGCAATTATCATTTATCTTAGCGACTGCAATTTGTGTTAACTGAAGTTGATGCGCAAAACAATGAATGTAATATACACTCAGATTTTCCCTCAAAATTAAACTTTTAAGCTCATTTATCTCACCACTCATGTTACTGGCACCATCATATCCTTGTCACGGATTTTAGATAAATTCAATGAATGAGTCATTAGTAAAGATTCAATTTCAGCTTTGATTGATATTGCAGTAGTCTCAGAAACATGCACAATATCAAAAAATCGCTCTATTAATGCTTCATTTCTATCAATGTAAAGCAGACAAAGAGCGAGTTGTTCTTTATGTGATACGTCACTGGATTCATCGGCTAGAACTGAAAAGTAATCATCACCAAACTCTTGAATTATAATTTTGGTGGTTTCTTTAGCGCAGGCATTGATTAAATCTTTTGAATTAAAGTAGCGGTCAATTGATTGTTTCCCGGTGCATTTTTCAAAACATACCTACTAACCTCTTCATCAATATCTGCGAGCCACTGTAGAAGTTCAAGAAAATTTCCCTTATTAAGTGAGTCTTGACTCTCATCATGACCACGTAAAGAGATATCTCAAACATTTCAGAGATGCTTGTAGGCGTGCTTTATTTTCAAATTTAGTCTTATCTGACTGTTTCTCAAGAGCAACTTGTATAGATTTTTTTTTGGCTGCTTTAGGGCTTTAAATTTTTGCAGCGCTAGTTGATGAGCACTATTACATTTGCCGACATATTTGTGAACCCTTCTGGTTTATTCCAAGACCTATATCCTTCGCCCGTAACAAAGCATCTCCCCTGCAGCAGTAGTCACGTCATCATTCTTAAATAAATAACAAACGAAACAAAATGCGGCATCTTTTTCAACACTGTATTCAAACCATTCAAACATATCAAACCACGTGAATACAAACCGACGATACCGTTCCTCCCATTTTTCTTGGCGGAAATGAATGACATTTTGACTGACATGGACCTCTTAGAATATATTCTTTCCTCACTTCCTCTTGTTCATTTACGGGATATGTGGAAATACTTCTTCTCTTTCCTGGATCATGTGGAAGCAACTCCACATCAAGTGCAAGCCCTATTATAATATCTTGAATTTGTGGTGATATTGAAGGAAATACATTCTCAGTCTCAGTGGATGGGGACGGGGAAAACTCCTCATTTTGCTCATTTTCACGTTCTTGAATTGGAGTTGTACAAGTTGAAGAAAACTCTTGGGATTTTAATTTTTTCTGAAACATGGATGCGATAAGACTAGACTTTTTCTTCTGGACGTCATATTTAAGTTTATGCTACATCAATTGAAAAACAACAATTGAAAAAATTCATAGCAGAGTACTATTTGTTCTGCTTGATCCTCTACCGATCAATACTACGGAGCACCCCTATAAACATTCATCACAGATTCTATTATGTTTTGCTTAGTCACTATTTGACTAATACCTCAAAGCATCCCTACAAAATCATATAAGCAAAAATAAGATGAAAAGA